>BLKM01000110.1:1366220-1876567 GCA_013340265.1 Coptotermes formosanus
TACCACCACCACCACCACCACCACCACCACCACCACCACCACCATCACCACCACTACCGCCGCCGCCGCCATCGCCGCCACCACCACCACCGCCACCTCCACCGCCACCACCACCATCACCACCACTACCGCCGCCACCACTGCCGCCACCACCACCACCACCACCACCATCACCACCACCACCATCACCACCACTACCACCACCATCACCACCACTACCGCCGCCACCACCACCACCACCGCCACCTCCACCGCCGCAGCCGCCGCAGCCACCACCACCACCCCCACCACCACCACAACTATTACTGTAACGACCAAACACTATAGTGCTCTGTATTCTTAGAAGCTGTTCACATTTACTGCGATCTTAGTATGCACATTCCTTAGTGATGTCTGCAACTGCTTGCAGTTTAACTGTCACTAACCCTTAGCGGAAGTCACTAACCTCGCGCCCAATTTATTTAGACTCATTCTTTTTTGTTAATTCTGATTGGCTATAGATGAAGTCATGATGTGATGTTGGTCTATTCCTATTGGTTCCCCATCACGTCATCACGGGATCTTCGAAATTACAAAAGTAGCGGAATTGTAGTTCGCGGCACCTGCTTCACACAAAGTGACAATGATGTAAGTCGACGTCAAGATAGCAAAGATTCACGACATACTCCTGCTGTTTCTGCTGATCCTAGGTGGGTCTTGCTACTCCACACTCCTGAGTGGCTGATTCCGGTATTTCCTATATTCTCGACGGTTTAGGTGTTAAATTATTACGCAGGGACCTTAGATAGGATGCAGCATCTTCCCGTAACGCCCAGTCCCGACTGCTCAACAGTAAGGGTATTTCCACAATTAATCTAACTATATAAACGCCAGATACTGTACAATAAAAGGGATGTATTAGGAGTTTGATTGCCACCATAGAACACGCTACCACAGTCCAAGCTAATGAGATATATCCACGCCCAGCTAATGACTGCAGATTTCTATGTGCTAATTAATGGCGATAACAGTTTACAGCAGTTGTCAAACTGAACGTCAATGGTAGAATCTTTAAGGAGTCTCCAATGCCTTTATAGCTAACGGACATGGACGTTATAAACTGTGACCGTGCCAGTTACATCATCATCATCATCATAATAATAATAATCATCACCACCACCCTCACCATCATTTAATTGGTTACTATCTCGGCTTCTGCCTTCAACACATTTGTATCTCCCGAAATCGCAACTCCTGTTAACCTGGTTTAATTCTTCTGCAACCTTTGCTGCTATTTTAATTGTTGAATTCATATTTCGTTGATTGCGTTCGTGGGTTTATTACTATCATCATCATCATCATCATCACCATCATCATCGTATCGTTTCAGAAAGATTAGTGCATACACAAACAACTTATAAAGAGACTTTCTATTAATTTTGGACAACACAAAGTCGAATTTTGCTTCAATTACTCCAGCGTATGCGCGTATTTCTAATTCCCGAAAACTCTTTAATTTTCTTTCACTGTCAGTCTTACACAGGGCTCAGTCCCTCAACATATGCCACCAGCCTTCCCCACAGCACAGATTGAGTAAAAACAAAAACTGGTACCATGCGACGAAAGAAGTGAAAAAGAGGAATTAACAGTTGTTACACGAGTCAGAGTCGCACTTACGCAACTGCACAATCAGCAGATTGCCAGAGCGGTAACGCGACTGAACTTTATTCGCTGGAATACGTATCGGGATAGCGACGACCCTGGCTATGATCCTCCTCTGTCCGTCGTGTAGCACAACGGGATAAAAATGCTAGTCAGACCGCTCCACTTCGAAGTACATAACACAGCGCGCATCGCAACTCTACGTTAAATAACATCTGCAACTGAATCTCTTTTATGCCTGTTAAGCGATACAGGAAGCCGGCACAAACCTCGTCAAAGATACCATGGAAACTAACATTATTCAAGCTCACGTACAAAATACTACCAGAAGATCGGACCCTTGAAGATGGGACCGATACGTTGTCCCGAAACGTCGGTAAAGGATTACCACTCGACGCTGCGTTATACCCCAGAAGAGCGCAGATTTCATCAGCATCGCGACGGAAGCATGAAATCACGGATACTACCAGAAGAATTTACGGCTTTCTCTATGCTTGAAAAGAACTTTAACAATACTTGCAAAGCGACTCATTTTAGGCAAAATGTAAACATCAAGGTATAAGAGTTGGGGCCTCATCCACTCCGTGTCCCCAAGGGCCAACGGGAGGGGCGTGAGGCTGGTCACTCATCTCCCTCCTGGTACTGAGGTTAAGAGTGAGGAGAGCTGTTAATTCCACTCCCCATTTATGCTTTCGCACGTAAAGGGACAAATCTGCCTTTATGTTACTTGCTCCCTGTGTCAGGGATCGGCAAGTTGCAGCAGCAAAACGTGGCCGCGCATCAAGCCTGACTTCCAAATCACAACCTGAAATTCGGCAAAATCAGCTTAGCTGTAAACTTCGTTTGAAATATGTTTCCTTCCTACAAACGCGCATGTACGACACTACTCTAAAGAATTTCGATTTTCAGACACATCTGACATTGATGGATGAATTTACTTTTAACGTCTATAGCTGTCAAAGTAATGCCTACGTTACGTAAAACAAACCGAAATTTTAACTTTATCTCTATTCCCTCTAGCCTTACAAAACCAATGATAATTTTCAGTTTAAATTTTATTTTGTATTATGTAGCCTCATGCACTTCATATTGTCTTGCGACAGGTCCATGGCCTCTTCCAAATCGAGTTCTCCAGACAGTGCTTTCTGGTGACTCCAGACAGGGCTTTCTGGTGACTCCAGACAGTGCTTTCTGGTGACTCCAGACAGGGCTTTCTGGTGACTCCAGACAGTGCTTTCTGGTGACTCCAGACAGTGCTTTCTGGTGACTCCAGACAGTGCTTTCTGGTGACTCCAGACAGTGCTTTCTGGTGACTCCAGACAGTGCTTTCTGGTAACTCCAGACAGTGCTTTCTGGTAACTCCAGACAGTGCTTTCTGGTGACGAGGCTTTCCCATTCCAGCACCTTCTCTTTTCCTTAAGGTTATCCAGTAGTTGTTTAGGTCTTCTTCTTCCTTGTCCTCTCGTCCTTTCGATCTTTCCATCTTCCCTTCAATACCGTATTTTAGCAGGCAGCTTCCACAGACGACATAACCAAACAAGCCAGCTTACTTTCATTCTGTTTCATGTAATATGCACCTTACTTCCTGTTTGACATTTTATAGCGCAACATAACTTGTGATGTTATGCATATGGGAAGTAGATTTGTAACTGCAATAAGTTTATTTGAACTTTAATGCCAATGCAACAGAGAAAATAGCAAAATAAATACATAAATAAGGTACTTAATTCCTCATTTGAGAATGAAACTGGTGAGATAAATCGCGTTCAATTTCTGTTCACATTCCATAATTTGCACATATTTATGCCGTATCTCTGATGTCAAGTGTCATCAAAATATTTTAAAGTGGTCATTAATAACGAGTGAATATCATGATTTACGTCTTGGCTCTTTAAATTGTGCCTGTTGTTAGTTGTCTGAAATTAAAAGGCGTAGCTTTAGGATAACTTCCAAGGGCATGACCTTTGTACGAAGTCTGACAAAGATCAGCATATACCCTTACACACATACACAGATACAGAAAAAAATGTACTATTAATCCTTTAAATACGAAGCGTAAACTGTTTTATGTATAAGACCCAGTTCGTACCGCACAGTAAACATTTTTCATCTCGGTTATAAAAACCAATTAGTTTATGTTATATAGGACAAGATTCGCTGTTGGTTTTAAGACAAATACAAAACACATAGTTGCAGTGTGGGCAGATCGTACAGTTGTTGAATGTGAAACCGGCTGGTGCTTCAAGTAACCAGTCGGTTTTAAAAGGTTAATAACGTTACATTATGCAAGTTTTGGAATTCTTCACAGTAGTGAAGTAGAGGAATTAGGTCCCCTGCAATATGACGCCTCGTTACTGAGTAAGCAGTTCCCGGCGCTCCCCTGAAATGTCGCAAATCACTACATAAGGCAACGTCATATCCCAAACGAACGAATTACTCAACTTTAAATTAAAGACAAATGAGAATAACAAGAGACGACAGAGACCATTCAGGAATTTGCAATGCGCATGTCATTTCCTGTGTTTGTTTATATTCTGTCAGTTCCACGAGCTTAATAATAATCCCATCCGAACTCGTCATTCAAAATAATTAATTATATCTATCCACATGACTTGCACAGCAATTCCCAAAGCATTCCCGCCATGTAAACTAACAACTGGGCAGCCCAACAGGCAACGGTGAGTTCACCCTCAGTCTGTTCTTTGTTTGAACATTTCCTCACTTACCTGCCTTAATTGATTATTACAAATGATGACTTGGAAAGAATTTAGGGAATTGTCCTGAATATTTTCGAACAAATTTTCCACAATTAATGAAGAGGGGCTGAGAAAAACAAAGAAACACATGTGAATTGCCGATCTCAGAGACCAGAATCGAATGAATCTTTGCCTTCCTGAGTAGATCCCCGTGTGTCTTTTTCAAAATGATCGGACCGTCGGCGGCCTACGAAAAATTAAAGCCAACCAAATGCCATGCCTATGCAGGCACACAAGGGAGGCAGACGTGCAGCTGCAACTCATTCGCACCCTCAATGTCAGAACGAGCTGGGTGATCAGCACCATGTCCCGGCCGCTTTACCCCCGGGGAAGGCCCGGTACAGGAGGCTGGATGGACCCCGCGGCCGTTCTGGAAGAGTATGGGAAATCTCGCCCCCACTGGGATTCGATCCCCGGACCGTCCAGCCCGTAGCGAGATGCTTTACCGACCGCACTATCCCGGCCTAAAAAAAGCATCGTCGAATAAAGATGACAATGTACTGGGCCTTTGGATATGGGATACACAAAACATTGTCATTTGAGCATAAAATATCAGTAAGGAATAAGAAAAAATCACCGCAGAAAATGTTCTTGTAAAACCTCACTAATAATTTCGTCAACAAAATTCCAGGGTCAACATTCTACGCGTCCTCTTCTGAGGATCGCAGATATTAAAAACCTCGATATAACGTGCCAGGCATTTTTATATAAAAATCAAAGAAAATAACGCAACCAGGACGAGGGGTAGATATGTAGATATGACGTCACCGTTTAGTTTACGGCTTGACGCACCGAGGTATTATAAATAACCCTACTTGTGGCAGAGAAAGAAAATAAAATAAAAACAGCAGTCGGGGACTGCGCACAGAAAACATCTTGCGCTGCACAGCGAACGTGTGGACAATCCACAGCAGAGTGGAACGGCCTCCTCTAACGCGCAGCCATTCCGACAAAACAGGCGAGCTGAAGTTGGCTACGTATCGGCCTCATATAATCAGTTCGTCATTTACAGTGAAAGCATAAAACACCAAAGTAAAGACAAATAGTTGTCTTGATGTTTAATTACGCGGCAGCCTATGAAGGCATGGGGGGGGGGGGAATGGAGGTACAGTTCCAATCATGCTTATCTTCGGCACGGGAAGCAGGACTGGGCAGCTTTATACCCAGGTCGATTTGGTAAGAGCCCCTAGGCACCCAGTGGGTAGGAGCCTAGGTAGGCCCCACAGCCGGTCTTAACGCTTTGGAGAAAACAAAAATTTATTGACAAAGCCGATAAGCGAATCGGAATACTTGGCCGTCAAGGCCGTAGCCCAGCCAATATACTGACTCAGCTACACCGCATAGTTCCTTCGTCGAACCCCCCCCCCTTCCCCTCCCCTCCCCAATGCAGTTTCAGAAACGAAACATGTAGCTGGATAGAGACGACAAGCACAAATCGCAAAACGAAATGAGACGAAAAGCACAGAATGTAAAACGAAATGTAATTAAAACACCTGTGTAAATAAACACTACGCTTAATTATACAGCCTATGAGAATTTTATAGGTCAGGTTTACTGAAAGAATTAGCAAGAGAATTAACAAAATGTGAGTCTCACACTAAATGGAGATACAGGGATGCTGGTCGGGCAAACGTGGTACGTGATGATACTGCTTCCATAAAAACGTAACAATCATCAAACAGGGGCAGACATTTCGTACGTAAGAAAAATATGTCAACAAGCAAAGCAGGTAAATGTTTGTTAGCATCAATGTCGATCACGTGTGCCTAGAAACGACAGCAATTGAACCTACAAGAGGTTTGTAACGCAGCGTGATGCTGTGCACTCCCGTTTAGTATTTCTGTCGGTATGTCACAGCTAGCCTGGACGAATTACTTAGTCCTCACACGGTAATTTTAGGAATGCCTTAAAATAAACCGCAACCAATTCTAACGCCTTACATTCCTTCAGATACTTCCGAATAATTTTTTTGAATAATTATGCCATCCACTCTAAATGATCTGAAAGCTAGACACCTAACCCGCCGCTATACTGCATGCAATTAAACGTTTTCACGGTTCAAAACAATACACAATTTATTTCGAGTTACAATGCATCCACGTTGCCACGTTTGGACCGCTAACGTTGTCTATGAATGGAACCGAGTGGCCTAATAATGTTCCACCCACGGCACATGCACTTTATAGTTAGGAATTTAGTGCTATTATAAAGTACCTATTCTGATATTTGCCGTGCCTTGCCTTTCCGTTCCAGAAATGATCTGAAGAGTCAAGGGCCATTTGATCTTAATTCTAAGGTCAAGGTAGGTAAAGCTTTCCCATTACAAGCCTGGGCAGGCTGCTAGGGCTCCAGGAGGTTGACACTCCCACGGTTTCTAGACAATCGGCACATGAAGGTGGTAAGATTATCAGCCCTGCGCACCGGCCGTCTTTACCTCCCCCTACCACGCCCCCCCCTCCCCCGCATGAGATATCTCTGGTACACATTTCTGTTAAGAGGGTTCGTGGACCCCAGAGCCATAGTGCAGCCAGAATGATGAAGTCAATAAAGAAGCCCATAGGGAATCGAAACTGCGACCTTCCGGCTTGTAGCGCAGTGCCTCAACCAACTGCACCACCGGCCACCACGTACCCCACTTACTGCTACGGCTACAGCGGAGTCGTACCTTCCCCTTCCCGTTCCGATCTCGTTTCTTTGGGCTTGGTCACAAAGACAAGACTTCAGGGACTCGGGAAGCCATGTTCCGTAGTCTCAGCTGTGGAAGAACGAAGTGTAGATGAAGTTCAGGATGAGAATGCAGTCCCGTCGGCATTAAAAAACTCCTAACAGATAAGAAGGACAACAGCTCTTGATTCTGCCACATGTGCTGCGACGAGTCGGCTCAAGATATGGCTAAAGGTGAGAAAATCCATGACAACTGTGCACTGTGATAACAGGAAGCACGCACGCCTTTAATTTTGACAGTAGGCTACATTCTACGAGCTGGAAATGATTCTTTAACCATTTAAAATACAGTGACTCCTATACATTCCACGCACTTTGACACTACAGAACTCTGAATTTTGTCTGCAAAGTACACTGACCCCTCTTGCAGCGCGGGGTTAAGGGGAGCGATCACGACGCGTTGGGCAAGCAAATCTTTATGAGAAAAATACGATTACGTGAACGAGGACGTTTATGGACACTCCGTCACTGAAAAGACATACATCTGTGGACGTTAAACATTTACACAGCGCTTGTGTAGCTTATGCTGCCAGCTTCCGTGGCGGTTGAGTGACCGTCCGCGTTTATCCACGTGTATTTAAATGTACGCTGCTGGCATGCGGCAAATTTTTTCCCATACGCCTAACAACTTTCGACTGCGTATAGACATAACCGCGCTGGGGAAAACCGCGTTAAGGGAGGGGCTACTGTAGGACATATCAAAGAGTTCGAGAAGATTCCCAGAATAAACAGCCACTCTCTTTTAAACAGCACTGACTAGCTGGTCTTTGTAAAAACGACGGTGAGGTAGAAACCGAACTCCAAATTAATTGCACTACCTTCAAGTTTCGAAGACCTAACGGTGAAAATGCAGTGAATTAACATCTTCTGATATCAAAATGGTCAGTTACACCTTCCCTTCTCTACACCACTGTTTGCAGAGTGCAAACTTTGCTTTTCGCAATACTTGTTCTGATAATGCTGAAGTTTTATATCTGCATTGAGTATTTAAATATTAAATACAGGGTAGTTCGTAAGTCCCTCCCGAACTTCCAAACTCGGCAGCGCAAGAACCAAGACAGACACAGCAGAAAGGAGCATATCAATAGGTAGAGAATCTCTCCAAGTTTTTTGCGGGTAACAGGCAACGTGGCGTACTTGCAGGTTTCACCGCTAGGGAGCAGTCGTGACGAAATATACGTGGACAGGGGACAAGAAAGAGTTGTGTGTCTCGCAATTTGCCAAAACTGAGTCAATTCTGACGGTACAACGGAGGTTTCGGACCATGTACCGCAAAGAACCACAGAAACTTGGAGTGGGCCCCCTCCTCCCCCCCCCCCCGGTCGTGACCATCGCGGCTACTGCACCGCAGAGGTCGGAAATCTCGGAGGAACTTATGAATTACCCTGTATATTTGTAACTTGTTATGTAACCACTACACGTCCCTTTCATTAACAGACAATATTTAGTCGTATTCAGGGAAACTTGACAGCCAGTTCACGGAAGCTGGTTGCAACAGATGGCCCCCTGAAACCAAAAACAGAAAGATACGTAGCAGCCTTCAAGAAACATAGTTTGTTTTGACTAACATCCCACAAGTCTTAATCGCACACATTATGACAAGTATTTTGGCAAAACTTCTATCAGTGACACGATTAGGAGGGGCGCAATGGAATAAAATACTCATGTGGTACATTTACAACAACCTTGCTTACATACCCTAAAACAGATTGAATAATTAACGGTAAAATGGTAAAGTTGTCCCTTTCCACGCCATTAGGGCACTCGAGGGGAGGAAAGATACACCTCCTATCATTCTTATCATCGGTACTAGATTGCGGTGAGTGTTTAACTAAACGCCGCGGCCGCTTTATCCCCAGAAAAGAAGACGGTTCTACAAATAAGTCAAATAATGATATCACACATTATGTAATATTCCGGTTTTCATTTCACACAGGGCTACAATTTTATACCAATAAATATCCTTTGCGAACTGGCGCCCTACGCGGTCCCGTGGCTGAGAACCGCTGATTCATGTCTCTTTGCAGTATTTCGGATACTCGCGGACAGATAAATAATGTTGAAATTTTAATTTCTTTGTGATACACCTAAACTTACGAGAATGTATTATATAGCATTAAAAGAAAAAGTTATGTAGCGTCGGATTCTTCAGTATAAATTACGCAACTTCAATTTCTGCAGTATAATGATTCATCGCGTCCGTCGCATTCCGCTTGCAAACCGGAGAAACTACCGATTGCACGCGCTCGGACGTTCGCAAAGGCAGCCGAATGTAATATTGGGCCCACGGACGGACAGAAATCCCTCGCTCCCATTGTGTCCGCTTCTTGACATAATCCGAGTACCAAGCAACGACTGATTCGTATGTCATTCAACACGTCACTGGAACAATGTATTCAAGCAATAACGAAGTATGTAATCACTTAAAAGTGCAGACATTTTTAAACGACAGTACCCTGTACAAAACTGTGGGAATGCGGAAATAATGGTGCGCTTCACCCCCCCCCCCCTTCCCTAAGTATGGCAAAAACAGTTACATTACCGATCCCAAGACTACAGCAGACTTAAACACTGACACCAATTTTCCAATCAACAGTGACTACCTCTACGGATCTAGTATAACTGCTTAAGACTTACCCGCCCGGATGCTCAATGTCGTGCTCATAACAGGCTACGCGCTAACTCCATGGAGCAGAGGCCTTCTTGAGAAGTTGCCAGTTTCTCAGCTAGTCAAGAAATTCCCCGCATTTTATGGAACCCGAAGGTTCATTACCGAATTCACAAGAGCCCGCCATCTGTTCCTATCCTGAGCCAGCTCAATCCAGTCCATGCCCCCCTCCCTCCTTCCCACTCCTTGAAGATCCATTTTAATATTAACAGGCTACCCGCTGCTCTTCCGAAGTGTAGATAAGGGGTCTAGAGAATCATATCCTAAGTTTTCATAACGTCTTCGCGCCGGTTACTTTCCCTTACCACGCAGGCATTCGCGTGACTAGTAAACGAAATTTCCTCTTTCATCTAATGTGCTAGCGAGATCTCACTATCACATTAGATTGAAGTTACGGGATGTAAGGCTTTCCTTAACATACTTTAATAGTGGTTTAGTATCATGATGGCTTTGGTATGCAAGCCGGAACATGTAGCTACTGTAAACGAAAGAAATTTGTTAGCCAATAAAGTTGTGTCGACTGAGTAAAAAAGTACTTTTGGTCTCACATTGGGGAAAATCAACGGGAAACCGAGCACCAAGACTACGATCCTCCTTAATTTGAGCCCCTTCAAAATATGAAGGAGGCCCACACAATTCACGCTGCCTATCTCTTTTCCAAAGCATCCAGACCGGCTCTGGGGCCCACCCAGCCTTCTATTCAGTGAGCAACGTAATTTCTTCCCGGGAGTAAAGCGGCGGGGGTTAAGATGAGTGGAGCCATACTTCCACTTCCCCCTTTGTCTTCGTGGCGTAGACAGGGAAACTTCACCTTTATCATCAAGTAACCTTCTCTGTCCTCCCAGCACTTATTTTTAGGAGCCTTCACAAAACTGCTAAAAGTGACTGTTATCTTCGTCGTGACCCTCCGTCCGTCCGTCCGTCCGTCCGCCCGCATGGAACAACTCGGCTCCCACTGGAAGGATTTTCATGAAATTTAATATTTGAGGATTTTTCGAAGATCTGTCGAGAAAGTTCAACCTTCATTAAAATCTGGCATGCAAAACGGGTACTTTATATGAAGGTCCATGTAAATTTATGATAATATCTCGCTGTATTATTACAGTGACACAAACTGCACAAAAAATGTTGCAGAGAAAATCAAAACACAGAGTTTAGGTTCAATCATTTTTGCCCGACAATTGTGCCGTTTATGGGATAATGTGGAGAAATATGATACAAGCAGACAGGCAACAAACGACCGTATAACCGGCACAGAAAATATACAATTTTCATGCCGGATAGCTAAAGGCAGGATACAGACACACACTCGAAATATTTAATACTTATTGCTTTTCCATGGCAGCAAGTGTCACGTGACCAAGCCTCCATATTACATTATACGTTCATGGCCTGTGTTGTCTTACAGGCATATCCAGATAATCTACCGAATATCTTGCTGTCAAAAATGACGCCGCGGTGATAAGACGCTGAACAAATCAAAAATTAAACTAACACTGCGGAAGGTATTCACTTGTCTTTGCGCAAACTCATGAACTGTCAGTAAGTGCTGCGAGCAATTACTGCCAGAACTGTACCCGGCACATAAAGAATAGCTCAAACGTTTTGTGTTGGCTCAGGGGAACTGATGCAGCACCATGCCTGCTGGTCCATTCAATCAAGTCGGATTGTTTTGTGCGCAAGAGAAGAGCAAGGTTGCCTGAATGAGACGGCGTTTTCTCTTCTCTCACCATGTAAATCCACCAGTCGATTAGACTGCATTACACAGCCACAGTTCTGCTCCTCCCGTCAGCCTTTTCCACAGCGCTCCGGTTGGACCGCAGTACATAAGGTCGCGAGCAGGGCGTCCTCTATTTTACACGGTCACAGAACTACAGATTACCGCATCACTCCGAAAATAACATGCACTTTCTTTCTCCGAATGTCTACCCAAATTATACCAGGTCCTAGGAGTTATATCTACACACTGAATTCTGTACTTTACTAGAAACTGCTACGGAAAAGTGTCCCCGTTGGAACACATTACAAGATCGAAAACTGCATACTTATTGCGGCACTATGCCAACACACTTACGCTGATTCATCACTTAATGGGACAGTGTCCCTACCAAGTTACCCTGATTCACCATTCATTGGGACAGTGTCCCTACCAAGTTACCCTGACTCACCATTCATTGGGATACTGTCCCTAACAAGTTACCCTGATTCACCATCCATGGGACACTGTCCCTTCCACGTTACCCTGATTCACCATTCATTGGGACACTATCCCTAACAACTTACGCTGATTCACCATTCATTGGGACTCTGTCCCTAACAAGTTACCCTGATTCACCATCCATGGGACACTGTCCCTAACAAGTTACCCTGATTTACCGTTCATTGGGACACTGTCCCTTCCAAGTTACCCTGATTCACCATTCATTGGGACACTGTCCCTAACAAGTTACGCTGATTCACCATTCATTGGGACACTGTCCCTAACAAGTTACCCTGTCTCACCATTCATTGGGGCACTGTCCCTACCAAGTTACCCTGATTCACCATTCATTGGGACACTGTCCCTAAGAAGTTACGCTGATTCACAACTTGTCACCATACCGGTCGGTCTGTTTAGCTCTAGCACCATAGTTCCTCTTGCGAAAGATTCGTTCCTGTGGGTAATTAATTAAACTTCGCATCATAAAGTATGGAGAAGCTGGAAAACAACGCTGCCTATTAACCTCGGTCCTAGATGGAGGGAGTAATTATCTTCGCGCCACGGCTACTTTACACGAGGCACAGAGCCCTACTTTACCCGCTGGAGAGGGGCACTGGCCCACACAGCCGGGCTGGACTCTGCCGACAAAAGGCAGTCTCTTTCCCCTGCACGTAAACACCCAATCACGATCGTGAAGCGCGTAGTAATATCTGCCGTGTTGCTGGTTACCCTGACCATGATATTTCGTGATTCTCCTCAGTCCGTCCAGGCAAACACCCTAAGAGAAGGCGTTCCATGAAATAGGCCACTGTCAAAAACCACATGCCATCCTTAGGCCTGTCTAATCACCAGTCATGATAATTCCTATTTAATTCGAAGCTAGAACAATGAATGACGTCTGGAAATGAGGGCAGTTAAACAGGCCATTGCAGTGTTCATCAACCACTGATGGAACCGCAGGGGGGACAGAGTGGGACTTCTGGTCTAGGAAAGCAAAAATTTTCAGTTAAACAATTATATAATACTAAAAGGCAAATACACGTTCCTTGGAAAAACGCCTGGCTTTTGCCAATTTTAGGCGCGTTAGCCAAATCGCAAAAAGCGACTATTAGCTTTTTTCATGTGTCTGTCTATCCGTCAGTCTGCACGTCAGACCGCATGGAAAACTCGGCACCCACTGGAAGGGTTTTCATGAAATTTGACATTTGAGTATTTTTCGAAAATATGTCAAAAAATTCAAATTTCATTAAAATATGACATGAATAACGGGTACTTTATATGAAGATGTTAAGTACGGCTACGATAACTGGTTCAGTTCTTCTTAGAATGAGAAATGTTTTGAACAAAAGTTGTAGAGAAAATCAAAACACATTTTACGTT
This sequence comes from Coptotermes formosanus, assembly GCA_013340265.1. Lineage (NCBI taxonomy): Eukaryota > Metazoa > Arthropoda > Insecta > Blattodea > Rhinotermitidae > Coptotermes > Coptotermes formosanus. The sequence continues at coordinate 1,379,590 of BLKM01000110.1, forward strand.
CAATAGCTTTTTTTTCCGAAAATCGTGCCGTTTATGAGATAATGTGGAAAAAGAAGGTATAGCCAGACAGGCCACAGATGGCAATATAATACGGCACATGCACTTTGCATGCTGGATAACTAAGGCTACAAACACACAGTCAGAATATCGCATGCTTATTGCTTTTCCACGGCAAAAATGGTTACGCGAACGCGCCTCAACGTTATACGCACGTTGCCCGTCTTGTTTTACTACGGTGGCAGAGCGGCGGCTTTAGACAAAATAACCGGGTGGGACGCGGCAATCACTATCCATGGGACATTCCGTCAACATCGACAACAGCCTAAAGCATTTCATGTGGTCCCTATAGTCCACGGTACTTACTGTCTCATGTTACTGCGAGGAAAAAATTTCATTTTATCATATACCTACTTGCACACTTCACGGGCTGGAAGACTCAATTCCAAGGTCCTGCAGGACTGACGGTACCCCGCTCTGCACTTTCTGCATTAGAATTAATGCGCAACTCGAAAGGAATGCGCCTCTTTCATTTGCTCTTCCAGTAAGAGCGGTCCAGTAATAAAAGACCGCAAGAGGATACTGTACATGCGATAGTGTCATATTTCAAAGTTCAAAACCAGTTTTCTCAGGTTTAATTATTCCCTGCGAAGAATTCTAACCTATTATAATTGCTTATAAAAGTATTACAACTACACAAAGGAATTTGTACGCTTTCATTGTGTTGTTTCAATGATGCGTTTATTACTCAAGGTTAATGGTGACCATGGCAAGATAAGGGTTAATTACAAATTTGCTATGACGCCTTGTTGCTTTGTTTCTAACGTATCAGCCTGACTGCACAGCAAGGCCATCTACTCACACCAGAAACTACCCTCCAGCCAACGTACCAAGCGGAACGGTCCAGCGAAGGCGTCCGCTGACTTTCAAATGCACATACACGTCTTCCCACCAAACATTACTTAGATGATTAAATCAAGAGGATGGGAGGGGCGGGGCATGCGGCACGAAGTGGGAAAAAGATACACGCATATAAGGTTTTGTTGCTCACAGCTGAAGGAAACAGCATGCTTTGAAGTCATAGGGCTAGATGTAAAAGTAATATTAAAATGGATACTAAAGAAATACTCGTAGTATGGGAAGGATCAGAATAGCGACGGGTGGCGGGATCTTGTAAATACCGTAATGAACCTTCGGGTTCCATAAACGTGGGAATTCCTTCATAGCTTCTCAGGAAGGACTCTGCTTCGCCGAGTCCGTTGGATGGTCGGTTAGTTCGTCCAAACTTTCCAGAAATCGCTAAGAATTTGGCCCACGGGATTCATAAACGCATGTTTCCCGATTCCATCCACCAGTTAACAGTATTGTGGCTTAGACCATATCTGAGTTAGGACAAAGGCCACCACCAGACAAACAGTGCTTACGACATCTTGACGATTTTAAAAAGCACGTGAGTGTTGAACTTATGAGAAATGTTAAACAAAAGGATGCCCACTGTGCGAAGGAAGTTTACTTTAAAACTGCAGGTAGGTATCAAAATGGTACAAAGAACATATTTTCATACTGCGCTGGCTGGTTTTATACGGTCTGCTTAGTAACACGCCTACAACAATACACGTTCTATCTTCACTGCGTAGATTGCAAATTTTCAAGCGGTGAGATGACATGATCATATTAAAAACTGTCAGAGAGAAAAGTTCAGAAAAAATAACTTGGAGTAACTGAGGATATGGTCCCATTGGCGTGCTTCTGTAACATCCGTAAAGAAATTCTGGATACCGTTAAGGGCAGAATATGTCTTGATCGCCGCTTAACAGAGACCCTACACCACGGATTCACAAGTCCCGGGCGCCAGTAGCTATGGCAGTTACATTTTTTGCGGTGGCGCCTGATACTTGTGGGTCCTCAGTACGGAGCGTGTTCCAAGTCACGTGTCTGGCGCCTAGAATTTTGAGGTGGCTACTGGTTTTTTTTTCTTGTAAATTTGTGCAGTCATGCAAACAACTCACAGTCGGGCTTCTTTCTGTTTCATCAGATGCCAATTCAATAGACATTTTTATTTATACACTCGGTATACTGACCAGGCTACGGGCTAGAAGGTTTAGGGGCTCAAATCCCAACTCCAAAACTCCCAGCTCGGTTATGGTGTCGCATAGCCCCCTGTTAAATACGTACAGGAGGTAAAGCGGACGGGCTTTAAGTTATCACTCACCTCCATAAGGCGCTGAGGTTAAGAATGATTGGCGCTACACCTCCAAACACCCTATACGCCTTTACCACCCGGACAGGGACAATTTCACTTTCCTAATATTACAACGTTTTTGAACCTTCAGGCCTCAACCCTTATACAATATGTGTTTACGGTTCACGGGTGTCATCGGTGCACCGCAGATGGTTGGATCGGTGCACTGAAGAAAACAAATATGCCTACATTATGCATATAATGCGCCTGATGTACAACGCAGGCCCTTAGTATGAACGTGGACAGACTGGAATTAGAGGAAGGAAAGCCATCCACTGGTACGAGTGTCTTCAGATGAAGTCCTGTTGGCACGTTACGTTCAACACTTCAGATCTGATTTTACAGCACCGAGACTCCGTTTAACTATTCGTCTTCACAACAAGGATTGACAGCCTACCGGCAACACTCTTGTTCCTGAGAAATATCACGCATTTTGTTCATCAATCAAGATACCCGGAGCAAGAACTTGGCAATGTTATTTACGACTATACGCGGGAAATATCAAATAAACGCGTTTTTAGGTCGTATCCTTAGTGAGGTCAAGGAGAACGGACGTACGCAACAGCATACAGCGTACTTTTCAGACGTCCTATACATAATGAACTAATTTCAAGATCTTTATTAAAAACTTCTCACTTATTAAGCCGGTCTCCCACTTTTACGGAAGTCGGAAATTCATTAGACTGTTCATAAAAACCAGACGCTCCACTCTAACTCAAGCACGTGTAATGCGCCTTATAACCTCACGGCTTATTTCTCTAACATCCACTTGAATGCTACGAGTACATTACCGTCGACGTCGACGCCTATGTCTTCAAAGTCGTCTCTTCCTTTAAGATTCTTATTCAGAAGTTTACATTAGTCCTAGAAAATCGAATGTACTTCTCACTCTCAAGCGCGCTAGTGCACTGCCTACCTTATCGTTCTTTGCTGCATAATCCTAACAATGTTAGGCATATTTCCTCATTGTATAATTCTGTGAATTCACTTGAACTGAAAGTATGAGTGCCTTGTCATAGAGCAAGCGAGATTAGGTCTGGATAATGCTTGCTACCACTCGGACCAGAATCTTTTGTCTTACCATTTGTTATTTAGAAACACGACGATTAAATAAAATATGCACAACTACAGTCAAACCCGGTTATAACGACATCGGTTTATACGACACCTCGCTTATAGAGTCAGATATTCTGTGGTACCAATTAATTCCTCACTGTTAACCATAACATTATACTTCCGGTTATAACAACACTCGTTTATAACGACACAAAATATTCAGTCCCTTTCATGACGTTATAACCGAGTTCGACTGTACTATAATTTTTGCCTGTGGAATTATATGGGCGCGAAATCTGGTATGTCACGTTAAGAGGCGGACATACGAAGAGGTATTCGAGGACACGGTGCTGAGGAAGACTTTTGGACATGAGAGGCAGGAGGTGACAGGAGGCTAGACGAGAAAGCAAAATTCAACGCCTTCCTCTCGCCAGATATTACGATAAGTGTAATTATATCAAGCGGATGAAATTTGCGGACTACAGGGCATTTATGTGGGAAAAGATAAATGCAAAAAGTCATGCTGGGGAAACTTGAAGGAGAGAGAAGAACTGGAAGAAACAGTCGTAGATGGAATAATGTTAAACTGACTCTCAAAGAAATAGGATGAGACTGCTTTAATGTGACTCATAACAGGGACAAGTAGCGGAATGTTGTGAACAAGGTAATGAACACTGGAGTTCCATAAAATGTGAGGAATTTCTTGACTAGCTGTGGAACTGTTAGCTTCTCAAGAACGTCTATGCTCCTCAGACTTAACTAGATCCTTAGCAGTTACCCTAAATTAACCACCTCATTAGGGATGCCATATGTACATAACTTTCTTTCTTAGTCTGACCTCTTCTACCTAATAATTGCAGGTGTAGAATGTTACCTCTGCACCAGATCGCAATTAATGCCACACACACACACACACTCGGTAGGGCTTCTCTGGATGTGGGATCGGCCCATCGCAGAGACCTCTCCCTGCCAACAGATACCACTAACAAGAGACAGACATTCATGTCTCTGGCGGGATTCGAACCCGCAATTCCAGCAAGCGAGCAGCCGCAGACCCATGCCTTAGACGGCGCGGCAACTTTTCGAAAGTGCATAGTTAGGTAGTTATATCGCGTGCGTCATTACGTCCCTCGCACTGCACAGATCTACGCAAATAAACGTCTTTCCGTCTCGTCCGATGCAGGTATGGGCCTTGAGAGAACAGTGAATCAAAGGGAAGGAACAGTGCGGTTCGGAAAAATTTGCAGCATCCTATGTTTTGTCCCTCCAACAAATATGATTAAGGTAAACAAATCGAGGAGCAAAAGGGACACGGCACGCAACACGCACAAAGACAATGAATACGCAATTTATTCCAGAACCCTAAAAGGAAGAGATCTGACAGACAGACATAGCATCGTATTAAAGTAAATTACGAAAGTATAAGTATCGCTGTGCTTAATTAAGCACCATGGAATGACGGCGAATGTGGCAGCCGAGTTAAAGCTCCAAGCAATAACCTCGGTACTAGATGGATATAAGTGGTCAGCTCCACGCCCCGGCCGCTTTATCCCCCTTAACCACTAAACAGGAGGCTGCGTGCATCCCAAAGTCAGGCTCGGCGCTTTAGAGAAAAGAACAATCCGTTGCCATTGCCGGTAGAAACGCAATTCCTCAGTAACCGAGTCCGAGAATAATACCTGATTCAGGACAGGGACCAGTGGCAGGACCTTGTGAACAGCGCAGTTCTGGCCCCTTAAATGGCAGGGCAGAGGGGCTACTAATTTGTAATGGTGAAGGAATGCGATCTGGGAGCGACGCACAAGAAGTTACCGTGATATACACAGTAAAGTGTAGTGGTTGCGACACCTTAAAGGAATTCATAACAGAAATTCTACTAAACAGAAAAAGTTGCTATTAGCAGTTCAACGTCAGGAGTAATCAGTTAGCGAATGGAAAAAACCCAAATCCAAATCCAGACTGTTACATACTCAAAAGTATGCCAAGGTAAGAGGACAGTATCGTCAATCACAACAATATTCGTATACTAATTAAGTTGAAATTTATTAAGCTACATGTTTCGGCTCATCTATAAAAGGGCCATCATCAGGCAGTGGTAGTGGATCTTGTCTAGGTGCGCCGAAACATGTAGCTTAATAAATTTCAATTTCATAAAATATTTGTCATCGACACAACTAATTGTATTACATCACGCAACGTGGCTACATGTTTCGACCAACTACATGGCCATCCGCAGGCCATTCGCGCAACTAATATCAAAATTACAATTGTAATTTTGATATTAGTTGCGCGAATGGCGTGGTCTGAGATGACAATAGAATTTGTCGAAACACGTAGCCACGTTTTATTACATAACACAATTAGTCACGCCGATGACATAAATAACTATTTATGACTCGCACAAACACAATGGGCTGTCCAAGACAAAAATTTCCATTTAATTGGTACACGAAGACTGTTGCGATTGATGATGTTCTCCTTACCTTTGTATATTTATATCACAAAGGGAAAGGGAACACTTGCGGCCCCTGGTCAAAGCCATCTCTAGTAATTATTCTAACCTCGTAGAAAGGTTCCAAATAATGCATAGGAAAATACATGGAGTGGAAACTCTTGCCTCATCACAACCACTCACAGCTCCTTACTATATACTATACATTACATGTATATTATTCACAAACTATCGTGGATTCACGTGAAGTAACCGAGTAAAACTGCGGGAAACCTCAATCAGGGCAGTCAATATTATGGCCGAGACAGGACCTGGGGAATGTTTGGCCCCAAGTAAGCGGTTCCTCGCCTGAGCATCACGGCGGGCAGTCCGTCCTTGACCGCTCTCAGCAGCTGATACAAAATGGCGGAGGAACTGGGATTGTTATGCGCGGATTTGTACAATTATACCTTGAATCAAATTCATACTTTACGTGGTGGAGAATGTGGGAGTCTGTTAAGCTGAGTCTTGTTTATAGACTTGCTCAGTTGCTTAGATTCTGCGTTTAACATTGACGATGTGGCAGTTGTAAAAGGGAGACAGGCTACGTGGTCTAATCAAAAACGACAGGTTGGTTATGGGGAAAGTTGTGAGGATAATTACGGTATCGTGATAAAAACAACAACAAAGTTGTCCCTGTGCTAAAGAACCACACACTACGCAGGCGTATGGGGGGACACAGATATAACTCCGCAGATTCTCAGACTCTCCAATAGATGGTCATCTTGACAATCCAGACGCTTTACCTCCGGCGCGCTGATTCCCATACACCCACTGAACAGGTCGCAACATGACTCGGGCGGTTAGTCGCCGGCATCTCACCGCAGAGGTCCGGGTTCCGCCCTAGACTAGTCCCATGGGATATGTGGTAGACAAAGTGGCAATGGGTCAGGTTTCTCTCCGAGTACTTCAACTTCCCCCCGTCAAATTCATTCCACCAGTTCTCCAATTTCATGTCACATTCACCTCCATTGACGCTACAGATATATGCTACAGCTACAACCAACAGACAGCCTCGACAAACAAAACACTTTTCTCCCTCCCATTCCCCCTCACAGACCCTGAGACTGACATGAGGGTACCAGAGCCAATCTGGACGTTGTGGAGAAGAGAAAACTCTCTTATCCCTGCCAGGAATCGAACCCTGAAACTTTGTACCCCCGTACTAATTAACTGACCGCTGCACAATTAAACCAACTCAAAGCCGCAAAGTCTTTATTGAAAGGACAACAGCCAGCCCTTGGACTGCATCCTGAGCCAGAAAATTCGTTATGTCTGTGAATTCACCTTCATATTTCATCCTATCTGAGCCTATGTCTTTCTGATTTTATCTTTCCTTCAGAATTTCCGACTACTGCAAGGATAGACCCCAGTTATCGCCTTCCACCTGTCAAAGAGATGACAGACTTACCTTCTTTGATTGACACTTAGAATACGGGAACACTGACAGACGCGCCGTGCCATGGCTCAAGCGGTTAATCGCCGGGCTCTCACCATGTAGGCCTGGGTTTGATCCCAGGCCAATCAATGCAGGATTTGTGGTGGACAAAGTTTCACTAGGACAGGCTTTTCTTCGCGTATTTCGGTTTCCTCCTGTCACCATCGTTTCATCAATGCCCGTACTAATTAATTATTTCATTTCTTCGTTCATTCATTCATTCATTCATTCATCCATCCATCCATCAGCGACGCTAAATAGTCGTACGAACTGACAGCATCCTTAAATAACACATTTAAGATTACTCACAAATACGCTAAAACTCTTACAGTTAAGGTACGGGAGTACTGACAGACATAGCAATACTGTTCCTAACACCAATGTTCCTTCTAAGCTGCGCGGGTGCGCGGCCGCTCGGTAACTGAAATGCTCCCGCGCACGTTGATGTGTGGCCGCGCAGCTGGAATTTTCCAGTTTTCATTGTAAATATTCTTAATACGCATATTACAAAAAAACTTTTCAAGTGCCGCGCAGTCGTCAGGTCGTGTAAAAATTTTCTGCTCAGAGCAGTAGCAGGTCCACGCAGCTGTACAAAAAAAATTTAGAGGGAACGCTGCCTAACACTTAAAGTGCCGTAACACTAACAATATTGAACTTCAGTGACACTGAGGACAAGGTAAGACGATTATGAAAGATAAGAAAATGACACATTTTTAGCGACATACTGACAATGTCGCTTCACGAGGCAAATCCTTCTAACCGTTCTGCTGACGGCAGGGTTCTCGGATATTGCTAGCCAGCCGAAGAAAAAATTCCTCTCATCTTACTGGTTGCTTGTAATTTACAGCAACATTTACCCCACACAAGAATATGCAATTTAACCGTCGTAAGTTCTGAAATTTATATATTCTACTGACAGAACAATTTCACCTTCCACCTCTGTAGCAAGATGCGTTGCTTGAAACACCGTCCAATTCTTACAGCTCTCTAGCGCACAGTTAGGCTGGAATTCTTTCCATTCGTCCACTTACAGGTCACAGGAACAAATGTAAACTGCTCACAGAAATAAGTTCGGTAGGATCAGAGCAACTGTAGTGCTTAGTACTGAACTGGGACCGCATTCTATCATGTCCTCAGAGAGAGAGAGAGAGAGAGAGAGAGAGAAAGAAACAAACAAACAAAGAATAAGAGAAAATAAGGTAAAATAAATGTGCAAAACCAGATGATAGCGCTACAGGCCTATAGACCAATCCTAAACCAGCAACACTTACGAGTTCCCTCACACACTTGAGGACCACTGTATGGCTTTCCGAACGCCACAGATTCTGGTTGAAGGGAATGCAAGCGACTGGATGGCAATGTAAAACAGATTCCCAGAAGCTATGCACAGTTAACAGGCCTATTAGACCTATAATTGAGAAATAATTAAAATCTTAAATGTTATTACAAATTCTTTCTATATTCAAGTAATTATCTCCATGGAGATCCCAGTGGCCGCGCGGTCTAATGCGTGGATCTTCGGACGTTCGCTTGATGGGACTGCGGGTTCGAATAATGCTGGGGGCATGGATGTTCCGTCACTTGTTGAGTGCTGTATGTTTTCAGATGGACGTCTCTGTGACGGACCGATCGCTCGTCCAGACGAGTCCTCCTACCCTGTGTGGCGTGTATGAGTGTGATCTCTAAACCCCGACGACAAGCACGCCTAGGCCCACTAGGGGCTGTTGTGCCATGGGAAATAAAAAAATAATTCGGAGGATTCGATCTAGGATGTTAGGCCACGACGACATGTAAACAGTTACCGACGTTTCACACGCATTACACCCCTTCGAAATGCCGATGAGTGTTCACCAGTCGGTATGGCGTAACATTTCAGAATGCTTGAATCTTCAACAACACCGCCAGGAGAACCTCAGGTCTCCTTTGAAGATGTACATATCTTAGGCAAATATTCCTAATTTGAGAGGATCGGAACTTGGAAGGTACTGTAGAAAGACAAGACTTTTTGTCATAGCTGTGTTAAACCTGCGGATCGCAGTACTTGAGATTCTGTTCTACCTATTACGTGGCAGGTTGGTGGTGCTTGTTGAAATCTTCTATAATTTCCAGTTAAGAAAGCAGTTCAATATTCCTGCACGCAGCAGACATTAGGAGCAGGTGGCCGAAGAAGCTACCTGAGGCATGTCGCGCAGAGAGGCGTAACGGGTGACAATTTATACGTTTATAATAACAGAAACTTCCGATCTCGGTGGTCGTGCGGTCGAAGACGTTAAGTCTGAAGCCGCCTGACTGCTGAGATCGCGGGTCCGAATCCCACTGAGGGCATGAATATTCTGTGTGTTTGTTGCGTACCGGCCTCTGCAACGATGTGATCACTCGTATAGGAAACCTACAGAGAGAGTGTGTGTGTGTGTGTGTGTGTGTGTGTGTGTGTGTGCGCGCGCGCGCGCGCCTAGTTGTGTGTGATCCAGAAACCTATAGAATGGCGAGACCTAACCCGAAACGTACTGTTGCGCCACAAAAAAAAAAAAACAAAAAAAATTCGTTTCTTTGTGGATATAATTATTTTGTGAACAAAAGTGTTAAAATAGGAGGCCGGTTTAATTTCATCAGCGGAGAGCGTAATTCCGAAAACTGCTTAAAGCAAAGAAATGGTTTTCGTGGCCTCTGGGAAATAACAATGCTTGCGCATATGTCTATTACACATAGACGCATTTCGAGTCGTTCATTAGGCCTCCCCACGTTAGCAATTCTATAATTTCGAATCAATAGCAATGCAGTGCAAAGCCTGTAACGTCGAGAAGGAGTAAATCAGGGACGAGATCTAACTTTCATTCAAACGAACACCTACCAGCAATGCAACACTCATGGCAATTGCTACAACTCGTTCGGAACAGTCACGGTGACGTCACGTAGAGTGACTCCACAAGAAAGAATAACCACCACCTCAACACTTCGTAACACTCAGTTTGCCCACACACATCTTCTTTCGCCGAATCCTCTGTTATGTCGCTCACATGCTAGGATCCACAGTTCGAGCTCTGGTCCAGCATGGCACAAAGCTTGCAAAAATAATATCACTTAAGGTTCTTCGATCCGGCGGGCGTTGCGAAAAATTCATTTTACCTGGAACAGTCAATCCCCACGATGGGCCTTCTCCCAATTTGTTATAATTTTCCGTATGGTAAATATTTAACGAAATATTAAGCAAAATGACGCTTATGAGGTATGATATCTGCAGAGAGATTTGCTTCAACGACATATTCATATTTGTAGTGAACACCAAGGCTAATACAGCATGGAAAATCATGAAGAGTGCATTCGGAGAACACATATAACCCTAGTCTAGGCTATTTATTCCACTGAACTCGGCCTGTGGAGTGAGACTTCCCAGCCCGGCCACAGTCGCATGCGTTTCCCCATCTGCAAACCCCGTGCGGTTCCGTGCAGACGTTTCTTTGTCCACAGATCAGAAGGATCGCTCTGTTAGCGACAACTCCGTTGGTCATTCAGAACTTACAACTGCACCTGCGTTTCATGCATCTTTTGCACTAAGTAGAGTAAACTGTCTATACCAGTTTCACTTCGGAAACTATTACAGACCTACGGATTTCCACCAAATTTCGTACTTGAGGATCGGTGCCAAATGCTGTAAGGTAATTTTAATTTTGAGTTTGAAAAAATTAATATCCCGCGCTGTACAGCAACCTAGAAACATCAGGAGGTTGGTCATCCTGTCGCAGGTGTCGTGCTCTTCCTCAGTTCTTCCTGGCATTTTCCTTAACTACGTGAAATTAGGGATCAACCGCGTCCTCCCACACCCATAGTAATTCACTAACACAGATTATCCCACCTACTCGCGGCGCTGTTAAACCACAAATAAAGAAAACAGACAATGAACTACGTGTAACTCTGAGGTGCTTTCATGTAACCAATTTTGCCGTAGAAAAGCAGTAAGTATTACATATTCCGAGTGTCGGTCTGTAGCCTTAGTTATCCAGTACGCAAAGCACATAAGCCGTGTTATATTGCCATGTAACTTGTCTGACTGTACGATATTTTTCTACATTATTTCACAACGGCACAATTTTCAGAAAAAAAGTTACTGAACATGAAATGCCTGTTTTGATCTTCTCGACAAATTCCGTCTAAAACATTTCTCATTCTAAGAAGAATTCAGCAAGACAGTATAACAAATGTAATTACGTCTTCACCTAAAGTACCCGTTATTCTTGTCAGAGCTTGACAAAAGTTGAATTTTCTCGACAAATTTTCGAAAAATACTCATATATTAAATTTCATGAAAATCCGTCCAGTGGGAGCCGAGTTGTTGAATGCGGACGGACAGACAGACATAACGAAGCTAATAGTCGCTTTTCGCAATTTTGCGAACGTGCCTAAAAAAGTACCGGATTTTCTGGAAAATGGTTCGTCGTAAGACAAACCGCTACGCAGCTCCGTTGGGGCACACGGCATTTATTTCAAACGTTTTAAATGCAATAAATATCAGGGCTGCACACATCTGGGGCGCTCTGTCGGCTAAATTTTATACGTTGGCGCCTAATGCTTGTACGACCCCAGTACTGGAACTGCTTTATGTCACCATTCTGGCGTCTGGAAATTTGGGGCGGTGCTAATATTTTTGGAAAATCTGTGCTCCACCGGTGAATATTAACCTTTTAAAGCCTAGCGGTAACTTTACATACGACCAGGTTTAACATTAAAAAATTCTACGTGGTGCCCACAATGCGTTTATGTGTTTTGTACGGATCTCAGAACAAACAGCAACTTTTGCCTTATAAAACATTAAGAGACTGGTTTTTATAACCGAAGTGGAGAGTGTTTACAGCGCGGTACGCACTGAGTCCTTATATAAAACAGATACGCTTCGCCTTTAAAGGGTTAATATGAATAGAATCACGAGCGATTTCAGGCCCTCATTACTGTGGTACGGTTATCTTTGTAACAATACGCTGCAGGTTATCCGCACACGCAAAACAATGCCAGACAATTTCGCCAGTGTGAGTTAAATCGGACAGGACGCATCTGGATTACTCCGTGGCATTTTTTTGGCTCTGGCCAAGGCTTAGAATACTTGTATTGTTACATTTTTCAGTACCCGATGACTGTCATTACGATCCACCGTTCCCTACGTACGGCTGACGTCTGTCCACATTGCCTATCGGGAAGTAATCTGAGTCAACCGTCTGAACATTCACACACTCAAACTTTAAAGCTTGTTCTTATTATTCATAAGCAAGCAGAGCCGATCTTCGGGAACTGACACCCACTCAGTTGTCAAGGACCTCTCTGCCTTTCGATAAAGTCATTACCGAGTTCCCAGCAGCCCCGCAGTGAACCCCAGCGTGATTTGAGTTCACACCCACACCTTTTTTTTAGGGTTAATATGAATGTTATCCTCCCATCTATGCACTGATCCTAATATCTTCCTTTCAGAATTTCCAATTGAATTATTCCACACTACTTTCAGCTATCTCATGCTCCACTCGTTGTTTAATTGTACATAATAAATCCACTAAACATGGGCTGTCAATCTTCAGATCACGCAACAACAAAGAAGGAAAGAAAACATAACTTACCGCTATTTCTTTTATTTATAGATTACGAAAAGTCATATGATAACATGAACAGCGACATATTTTAGAAAATGATAAAAAATATAATCCCAAATTCACTATTAAAGACTATAAAATATATTTTACAGATACGGAAGTTAGCATCAAATTTAATTATGACAATATATCTGTATCAGTCCAACAAATAAAGGTGTAAGACAGGGATGCGCCCTTCCCCCAGTACTCTTTAATGTGTATATTAACAAAATTTTACAGAAATTCTAAATGGTGGTAAAGGGGGGCATCATACTAACAGGAAGGTAATTAGCACTAAAGCTGATGGCTTTAGGAAATAAGCCGCAACATGCAGGTGACCAGATCCTAACGGTGGCTCCTGCAGACGAATTACAAACCACAGCATACCACATAAACCTGTCAGCAAGAAAATACAAAATGAACATATCACGCACTGAAAAAAATCAATGGCAGTGTGTGGAAACCACACACAAAGAGTAAAAATTGCCATAAATGATAACCCTACTGAACAGGTATCAGATTTTAAATCTAGGACACCTTACAGCGGACCACAAAACTGATACAGAAGGCATGCTACAGACATATAACAGAATCAATGGCATCATATGGAGACATATTAGAAAAGAGATGACCAAACAAACGAAATTAAGAATCCACAATATTACACCTAAAGCGACCTTGGAGTTTGGTAGTGAAGCCTGGGTGCTGAAGAAAAGAGATGAACAAAGACTGGAAGCGGCACAAATGAAATTTTTAAGACTTCTATTAAGAATTACTAAATAAGATTGGGAAAGCCATCAATTTGTCACGGAGAAACTTCGAGTACTGAACACTGTTCTGGAAACACGGCAATCTCAATGAAAGTAGCCACAACACCTGGGGAGAATGGACAGGCAGGATACCTAAAAAACATTAAAGTACATGCCAAACGGGAGAAGGAACATAGGAAGCCCAAAGAAAAGATGGGAGGACCAAATTCACCTGGAGGGTTAAGGAACAGGCACTACGTCTGACCCTTCAGAGTTCATTATTATTATTATTATTATTATTATTATTATTATTATTTGGTCCCTTATCGCCTGTGTTTTGCCTGGAGATAACCGAGGAAGCTTTTCCTTCACTTGACCATCAAGATTATAAAAAAATCTGCAAAATACAAAATACCGCGCATGAAGGAACCCACCGGTTTGTTGTACTGCCGTGACCGATAAAACGCGTTCCTATACTAGGTTATATTACGTTCTAGGTCTACACAGTATGTAACAGTTCCCTACTGTCACACGCGACATGCTTTGTACGTGAAACGTAGTTGGTAGCTGGATGCATAAATTTACTTTGTTTATACTACGTAACCTCTGACTACCACATTTAGCGTCATGACTTCAGTGCCCTACAAGAGTTATACGAAAATTCTAACAGTGCGTTGTTTGTTGTTATGGCTTGAATATCATACTAGAGACAAAGAGAAGGCGACGTTCACACCACTCCCTCCCACTGTTCTGTAATATTATGTATAGGCAGGATCGATTGTTCGTTGTCGATTTGCGATCGACAGTTCGTTCTAAGAACCCGAAATACACAACCCACACCTTTACAGAAATGATGAGAAATTAGTGATACAAATAACACAGAATTCGTGGCTTTCATTCACCACTGCGCTAATATCTACATGTATTATAAAGAGTGGGCTGTATAATCAACAAGCCGTAGCTCTACTTTCATATGCTGCCTCATTTTTGTGTACTTACTCTTGGAACGTACTGTCCTTGGGACCCTTCTCAGCATAAAAACCGAAGGGATGGCGTTGTTGACCTTCAAGGGAATCTGAAAAGCAGTGGTCCAACTATTTTCTTGCAGTCGAGTTAGTCTTTTTCCCCACCAACAAAACTTCTTCTAGCACTATATTCTTCTAGTTATGGCCAATAAAGACGACTTCTTCCGAATTTAGAAAAAATGCATAAAGGATGGAGTGGACAATGAGAGTTCTTTTGGGGCAAAAATACCCCCTGCTGAAGAAAAAGTCCTGCTTCGTTGTGTTGTGTTGTGTTGGGTTGGGTTGGGGGAGTATGGAGGGGGCACTTTTTCTTGCTTGAAAAGAAGAAAAGACAAGTCGTAGCAAGAGGTTTCTTGCTCGCCTTGGAGCAGTGCTGACCAGTGGGATGGACGATAGCTAACGACCTAACACAGACCCAGAACTGGTTTTATTTTATACGTCAATGATAGGAAAGCCATTAAATGATGCAGTCCATCAGCATCCACTGCGTTGCTGTCTGCTTAATGTTCGCAAAAATAAACTCTTCCTCCACCATGTTTAAGTCACTATTTCATAGTCACCATACACAGCTGAACTGGTCCACTGATGTCCTCATGTTACTACTACTGCGGACTCTTTCCGAATGTTTCTCAGTTAACCAGCGTCACAAACTAGCTCCTTGACGCAAACTACATCACTAGCACACGCACACACACACACACACAAAACAAGTGCTATGAAGTCCCGGAAGCAAAACGTCAGAGTAATGCTGTCTTGCAATAACGCGGTTTGGTGCAATGTAAGGAGCTAAGGAGACAATCACAAACGAAGAAAATTAGTCCGCTTTGCCATAAAATAACTACAGTATCACTGTCAGCCCAACTTTCTAAATCTGTCTACTTGCCGTTAGAACGTCGCTCTTTGTGCCTACACGCAGATAACGTGGTCTTTTTGAAGACGTTCGCTAGACCAGCTGCACTTAACGGAAAACAACTCTGCTCCGTCTGTTGGTCTGCATTCGACTAGTCGCCGGTTGCGAACCAGACGCCTGGCTCGCGTGTTGTGTGCGGTGGTAAGCGGCAGAGTGGGGGGAACGCGGCAGAACACTAGCGCCACTGAAATGACATACGGTGGCGGAAACATGAACTTCATCGGTAGAGCGGGGGCCTCAAATCGACTAGACAGGCGATGGCCGCGAGGCGCGGGAAAACGTGTGGGCTGTTTTGGCAACGCTGCGTGGTGAGTGCTGGGCGGAACCCAACAAAACGCGTTTGCGCGAGGCTTGAGCCAGGACGTTTTCCAATTCGAAGAGAAGAACTTTGGGAGGTTGGGCTTATCTCTGCACGAAGAGGACAGGTGACAAATTACTGAGACTTGATTGGTTCGGTCGGACAGTGACGTTGCCCCCACATGGTATCCTCCTCTCACACCCACAGGCCCATTCACTTCCGGTGTTGCGTCACAAGACGCACTCCGAGTGACACTGGGCTCACCTGTTCCTTGCCCCGTAATCCCCTCGAATTTCTAGTGATAGTCAATACGTTCCCTCACCCCCTTGCATTTTCCAATTCGTTTCTCAACTCTGGGACACTTGATGGCCGACCCGGCTGGCATACGGCACTACCTGGACCTACACAAAGTCGGACATACGCAGGACGTCCGTTACTCGCTTCTATTATGGCTAGATCACGCGAATTTTGCTCAGCAGATCACAGAGCCAAAAAATATATAAGTTGGTCAGAACAAGGCAGCCACGTTCACTGTTACTTGCTTCAACAGGGCGATAAAGTATGTTTGCCCGTAAAAAAAACCTCAGGATATATCCATGTCTATATATTTCTTTTTTTATTTTTTAACATGACTTGGAACGGACTATTGATTGCCCGTAACGGAACTGTAAATGTATAGTTGAGTGTTTTTAACGTGGCATTAAAATTGAGTTCTAAGACGCTTAGTTAGAACATTAGAACAAGTTCTTAGCTGCTCGTAACAGAACTAAGAATTCATCCAGTATAGTGACTAGCACAAGGGTCGGACGAATGGAGAATCAGGGTTCCATACTCGGCGGGAGTCTCCTATCCAGTGGGCACTCTTATGTTCTTTACTTCGTGATGAAACGACCGAGGCGTGACGCTAATATTAACTCCATCTAGTGTAGAAAAACTGCAGCCTGACCTCCATCACTGAGGTTAAACCCCTAATGGTATGGAGTGCCTCTTGTATACCTTTACTTTCACCTTTTTCTTATCAGAAATTTAAAGTCAATTATTTGCAGCTCTTAACGGAACTCACAATTTTGTTATCTCTTAAAATTAGCAGCAGTAATTGAGGCCTTCATTTCGGCCATGTACTTCTACGTCATTTTAGTTAGCAAGAGATCCCTCTACTAACACTCAGACTACAACCAGGTTCAACTCCTACATCTAGATTAACGCCCATTCTTTAAGGCATAGTTCTCGCGCACAGCAACCACACAATTTATTTAACGCATTACTGTGTTTACCACCAACCTACATTTGTTACGTTTCGATGCCAACATTTCATCATCAAATTCTTAGTACAAGGTTACACACGCCACCTCTGACGGTCTGTGATGACAGCGTTCATGTTTTCCATTACTGTACCAAAAACTTCTTGTCGCCTTGTTACACTCTTTGCATCAATGTCACTGGCATTTTAATCTTTCTGTAGCACTCACCCGTTAGTTTTAAAACACTTCTGTGCTGGGTCCTGTCTTTTTAGCGTAGCTGGCGAGTGCAACAGCAATACTTAACTAGCACTTTACTACAAACCGGAAGGTCGCGGGTTCGATTCCCAATGCTGTCATTGCCATCTTTCATTGACATAACCCTTTCGATCGCACTATGGCCCTGGGTCTACTCAGCCTCTAAAAGAAATAAGTACCAGGAATATTTCCTGGGGGGTAAAGGCGGCCGCTGCTTAGGACTGACAACCTTCATGTGTCGATTGTCTAAAAACCTGACTGCCTCAGTCTCCTGGAACCGTAAGGGCCTGTCCAGGCCTGTACAGGGATTTCTTTACCTTTCACCAGTGATATAAGCCTGAAATCCAGGCAGATTTCAGTAGTTGCCATAAAACGTGTAGTGTTCAACATGAACTGGTAGGCTAGGTGATGAATGAATTGGACCGATCAAAATGCAGTAAACCAAAGCAAGGCACGATGAGATAGACTTACACTGAAATAGGGATCATTGCACACACGAACCTAAGATACGGAACCGTGCCTTTAGTCTGCGTCACACAGCAGGTCATTCATTTCGTGGGTTGCTACGGATGAAAACACCAGGTGGCAGTAGCAGCTGGAGAACAGGTGTCCGTAGTAGATAGCGT
The DNA here is from genome assembly GCA_013340265.1 of Coptotermes formosanus. Lineage (NCBI taxonomy): Eukaryota > Metazoa > Arthropoda > Insecta > Blattodea > Rhinotermitidae > Coptotermes > Coptotermes formosanus. Next base: position 1,397,530 of record BLKM01000110.1, read on the forward strand.
GCACGTTTACTGAAATCGTGATGTCACCGTAGGGGATCAGCGGAGGGGGATTTAGCAAAGTCGTGGCTACAAACTGAAGAATTTATTCGGATTTGTTTATTTGTACGGCTTGGTATACTGCTGTAAAATGAAGGTCGACCCAGTGTAGGGCTTACTACGCATAAGGTTTGCGCTCATGCATTGCCTTTTTTAGGTTACCGGTATTCGTAATTACGTAGAAAAATACGGACATTTAGGAAGCATATACTCGAAAAACGGAGTGTTTTGTAGTAACTTTGAAGTAACGGCTATTGCTGAAATTCATAAGATCAGTTTCTATTTGTACCTGGGGTCAAGTCACCGAACTGCCGACACCAGTGACAACTGGTCCAGCTGTGAATGCGAGTACCGTGCAGCCTATCTGTGCACTGAGGCTAGACATTTCTCACCAAATGTTTCTGCAGCTTTGTATTTCCAATGTGTCTAGTCCATGTTAATATTAAAATAATACTGGCCACATTAAAGCGAAACAGTCCCTTATAGTCATTATTGTTTCCAAAACTACAGAACAGGAAGGCTGGAAGGTACTGTTTTTGGATTCCCGGCAGGAATAAGAGGTTTGTCTGATGCATGAGGGGCCTGACCGGCTCTGGGGCCCAGCCAGCCTCCTTTTCAATGGGTAAGGGTGGAAAATGCTGCGGGGCGGTTGGGGGGGGGGGGAGCGGCTGGGGAGTGATGCTGCCCACTTACTCTAATCTGGCGCTGCGTTTAAGAGCGTGTGGAGATATACCTCCAGTCCCCATATGCCTTCATGGCTTGCACAGGGTCAGTTTTACTATATTTTTTTGTAGTGCAGGGCCCCGCAGCAGACGCTACGGACGCACCGCAGCCTTAAGGTTTATTGTGCAACCCTGTGATGAAGATCATTAGTCTTTCTTTTTTTTCGATTTTTCCGTGTGATGGAGCACTGGTGGAATGAAACTGACAGAAGAAAACCGAAGTACTCGGGGAAAAACCTGTCCCAGTACCAGTTTGTCCACCACAAATTCCACATGCACTCAACTGGGATCGAACCGGGGTCTCCGCGGTGACAGACGGACGACTAACGGCCTGAGCCATGGCACGGCCTTTATTTACTTTACTTTACTTTACTTTACTTTATCTGCCGCCATTAGTCACGTGTTTTTTCCTACTAGTTTTCCCACAGATAAGACAAAGCAAACGCGTTTAAGATAGCGTCCATACTCTCCGTTCCGTACATTAAATTACGAAAGATTTTAAAAATTCCCTTCTTCACAATAACATGCGCCATCACCGTCTGGGCTGCTCTGACCATGTTCACGTGCCACCTCAGTCCATTCACCGCACTCTTGTTGCTATATATCCAACAAATACGAAAACGTCGAAAACCTAAATTGTTCATACTTTCCGTTCGGCCTCCACCTGGTCACAGTCGCAGCAGACGGCAACACAAGCTTGGGAAAGTGCCTAATTCCAGTAGACACTAGTAAAGATTCTGACTGGTATTTGGGGGCAACCAGTTCGAATCTCTGTTGGAACATCGGCTATCCAGTCGCAGGTTATCGGTGGTTGTTCCCAGTCCCTCCCGCAAATGGTCTGAACAGAACTTTAAGTATGCCACTACCGCTTTCTGTCACACAATTTCCAGTTCTTTATTATCTAACTTTCGACGGTATAACCTGCATAATAATACAACAGCGTCGTTAAATAAGCAGTAACTAAATAAGCAGTAACTAAACAAGCAGTAACTAAATAAGCAGTAACTAAATAAGCAGTAACTAAACAAGCAGTAACTAAATAAGCAGTAACTAAATAAGCAGTAACTAAATAAGCAGTAACTAAATAAGCAGTAACTAAATAAACAGTAACTAAATAAGCAGTAACTAAATAAGCAGTAACGAAATAATCAGTAACTAAATAAGCAGTAACTAAATAAGTAAATGAATTAGGTGAGCGACTGTAAGCGTCCCCTAGCTACCCAAATACAGGTTCATCATCCCTTATCCGAAATGCTTGGCACCGGAAGTGTCTCGGATTTCGGATTTTTGCGGATTTTGTAGTACTTGCGTATTATAATGAGACAGCTGGGGGATGGGAAACAAATCTACATGCGAAATCAATTTATGTTCCACATACAGCTTACGAATGTATAGGTTTTATTTAGGGTACAAAAACAAGCTGCGCATTGAATGTAATTACCAGTACTTACATCTGCACAGCCTTGTGTTCATGTCGGCGCACAAAAAGTTTCGGATTTTGGAGGTTTTCGGGTTTTGGAATTTCGGGTAAGGGATATTCAACCTGTAGACGAATTAAGTGTTACTCACACAAGCCATGAACCAACAGCAACTCTGCTTTGACGCGACTGACCTGAACACCCCCTGTTTATCTGAACGTGAATCATGGCCGAGCGTCCTATAACTCTGCCATGGCAGGTGGTTATTAGGAGCTCCACGCAGTGATTCCCTTCCACCTGCACACTGGCCATGCGTCTCCACCTCACAAGTAGGATCATTGCAAGCAAACGGGAACTCCTTGCCACTTGGACATTCTACGACCAATGCGCAATTTCTGAAGTCATAAATCGCTCTTTAGTCCCCTCCTATGAGACACGTGATACGGACTTCCTTCTCCGCACAGGTTCTACACCGGTATTTGGTGACTGTTTTCCCACGTCCGTATGTGGTCAAAAATTGGAACGTCTTTATTACAGACCTACAAGCAATTTATAATATAGACCTACATGAAATGTTTCATTTAACGACGATTTTCATGTGAAAATTTTGTTCAAAGTGACTGGTATCCAAGTCTACGTTCCAAGCGGCAGTTCCTATAAGCTTTCTCAGAAATATGTAGCGAACATGAGATTCAGAAATACAGTTAATGGGAGGTGAACCGAATCTAAGTTTAGAACCCTTCAGTAATAATAGCATTACAGCTTAGAATTTACAAATACGTGGACAGAGTACGTGGGGAAAAACCTATGCCATGAGAACCCCTACCTATGCCACAGGAATCCTACTTGTGCTGTAAACACCCTACATATGGCATATGAATCCTAATTATGCCATAAGAACACTACCTATGCCATAAGCATGCCGTATAAGCCATAGGATCCTTCCTGCGTCAAAAGGATCCGACCCAAAAATATGAGCTTGAAGAGTTTTTCCTCTTTGGAGTTGAAGTGAAAAGACAAAGGACAAAAGAGAAAACAAAATGCAATGATGAGAAACGAGCACCATAAGAGTTTTAGATAATAACTTCATCGAACTAGTGAAAATGTACACACATATAGGCCTAGTATGGAAGCAAGAATTTCGCCTATGCGTTATGGAGAGCTACAATTATGTTATAAATTTCTAAACTAGGCTTCACCAAGTGTGTGGAAATACCAAATGGATACTGCTAGAGAAATACAAGTATGACACGTGAATATTAACCAACGCCCTAAACAGTAAGAGCCTGCCTCCACACGCAATGGGACACGCTGCTGTCAGTGCAACAGTTACCTGTCCTTATCACCTTAAACTTACCATCACATGTAGGGAAGCAAAAGATAACGAAGTGTATTAGTTAGCTTGGATGAAAGATCAAGGTGCACGGCGTAGCTCAATAATGTTGGAGGCACATATTCCTTAACCAGCGTCTTCATGGGATGCACTTTGGCAAGGACTTGTAGGAAAATGACAATGAATCCACAAGAAAATGTGACTGAATTGCTGGAGTTACTGGAGTAGAGAACTGATAGTTCTGTGGGGCGCCGTCCCAACGGCCCACTTGCTTCCTGTAGGTGGCTGTAAGCTGCTACGTGTTTGTAGGTCTGACCTCGGCAAGCCAAGGAAGGTAACCCAACTGCAGTACTTCGCATATGGTGACAGAGTGACCAGGAGTGTGCGTACTCGCTTCTTCCATCATATCTGTATTTCGAGCTCCAGAAATAACATTTCTGACAAAAGTTGTCTTCGATTTCCCTGACTGATCAGGTAACGAAAGAACGTATTCTGTTTAAACTTTATATAATGTACGCCGTGCACATTTCTATATTGTTAAGACAAACCAACAAATGCACACACGTTTATAAGTATATATTTGTTATAATATCACCCCTACATGTTTCGGTGGTCAAGCCACCATCATCAGGGGGCATGAAAGGTCATAAGCACAGTTGTGCATCCAATTATTACGGTTGAAAGAACAACATAATTCACTGTCTCTCACACTGTGCAGTTCAAGTGACACCATATACAAATATCAATAATTACTGTATAGACCCTATACATTGTATTTGTATAACTGTACAATTATAATTAATTTGTACAATTATCAGAGGCGAGATAAGCCCGTTATTACACGCGTCAATTTCTGTCTGAAGGGCAGACGGGCAGACAGACAGACAGACGGGCCTGCCCAACCTCAACATACGTGACATCACAGAAGTGCAGATGTTCTTCACGAATCATTTTCGGCCTACTTCACGCCTCCTATGTGAGACGGCTCGCGGAGCGCGCTGCACGGCCTCTGCTAACCTTCACCCAGTGGCCGTCCTATGTATCGGATCAAAGCAAGGGTAGAGCCGAAGGAATCGCTTTATATCTTTAATTACCAGTGTTACCAACTGCATTTTTAAGACACGCTGCACAATCTCCTTCTTGTCCCACAACAAAATGCTGTGTATTTCATAATGTTATCTTTTTTGTTGACACCATATTTAATTTTGACATAAAATATGAGCTAAAATTTAAATTTCGAACCACCGGTAGTTAAAGATTAAACATAATTCTTCATGAGAAACTGATATTCGACATTGGTCAAGAAATTCCTTTCCTTTCACAGCAACCAAAACTCACTACCTTGTTTGCACCAGTCTTCCAACCATATAGATGAAACCAGGTTACACTCCGTATCTTATTCCCACAAGTACATTTTAATAATTTCCTTCCACATATAAGCCCTACCTACATACATTTTTACCTTCAGGTTTTCTTATTAAAATTTCTCATATACAGCGGTCCCTCGGTAATCAATTTCCCAGAGTGATCCAGACAATTTTTGGCCAACTAGAGTCCAGTATTTCCAATTCAAATTTTATTAGTGTATATTATTATTATTATTATTATTATTATTATTATTATTATTATGTTACACTATTTCCGCTTTAAGGATTTTTACTTTAGTACTGAGTTTCTCGTATGTTACCCATACTATGGGGTTCACAGCAGTGGTCCGGATTCCCGCGTAATCCAAACCAGCCCTCGCTTTATGTAGTCCTCATGGCCGATGGACTACTGAACTTCCCTTCTCTTCCACATGTTCTCCATGAGGTCTCCAGAAATCCCTTCACCCACTGACCATTTTCGACATATTCGTCTCTGAGGACAGAAGACTTATAGCCTCGGTTTGGAATTGTGAAAGAGTATTTATAGGCTTTTGTCTGCTGATCTATTTATGTCACTGCAGATAAATACGGTCTTAACTGGCGAATTTTTCACTCTCGGTAATAACGAACAGAAGAGGGCTACAAAGTCCTGGAAGATAACGCGCATTTTGTGGAGATTTTTTACAGAGCGTGCCCTTATAATCCCCAGGACGACATCAGGCATAGGATTTTCGTGAATGTAACTAAACGGTAGCTTCACTGTCAATATAAATGTCATTTAACAATCTGTTATCTACAGGATATTTTCACTAGTCTTCCAGCCCGCGGTCACTTGAAAGAGCGGAAATACCACACCGATCAAAAGTAATCGCCAACACCTGCCTGATAGAGGGACGCAGGAACACTGGCAAGTGTGCTAAGAATATCCTGACAGAACTGCAACCAAATCCAAACCAAAGGCCAAATAAATTGGATAGTTCTTTGCAGCACGAATACGCCGCTTCATAAAACCAACACAAAAGACAGACTGGTGCAGTGACCACGGGTGAACGCAGGGCCAGACTTAGGCCGATTGGACCGATTTGTTACAATCGGGCCCCGTGTTTACGGGGGCGCCACGATCGTGGTGGGAATTAAATAAATAATATGTTTGAATGATTGCCTGATTAGAAACAAATAAAATGATAAAACGGGCCATTTTAATTTTTCATCCTAACTTACGTTAGTATGACGGCCGTGCCATGGCTCAGGCGGTTAGCCGCTGGCTTTCCACTGCGGAGGCCCGGGTTCGATCCGGGGGTCAGTCCACGTGTGATTTGTGGAGGACAAAGTGTCACTAGAACAAGTTTTTCCCCGAGTACTTCGGTTTTACTCTGTCAATTTCATTCCACCGCGGCTCCACTACTTGGAAAAGGACAAAAAATAATCACCTTCATCTTCATCACATGAAGCCTTAAGGCTGTGGTGCGCCCGTAGCCTCTGCTGCGGGGCCCTTCTATACTACGTCAGTATGATGGTCTTCTAGGTTACTAGAGCGTGTAGACTGTGCAGGATACACAGTTTTTTTTTCCGCCTTCTTCTTCAGGGTGACTAAATTGTGAATTGCATACTGACGTCATGTGGACTTCACAAGAATGTTGCAAGGGTTGTGGCCAGTCATAGCTATGGACTATGGATATGGAAACAACACCTTCTTCCAAAACGTTGGAACGAACTTATCAGCCTAAAGGGTGTAATGACTCGCAAGGCGATACTTTGAGCGACACCTGCCATGAAAGCCTGAAAACTTACGTCGGTGGCTCTGATTCACAGGTTGTGAAACTGAGGCACAATGCGCCACGAGGAGCGGTCTGCAGCAGGACAGCAACACTTTTATTCTGCCTTTCAACAACGTAACTGAAATATTCAGGCATTGTTTAGGACGGAGGGGGAACAATACATGGTCGGTGCACCGTAATCCAAAAATGATGTTTTTCAGAGGAGACAAATGGACGAGGGGAGGAGTCGAACATGTGGCACCTCATGGTTCAAATATTTGACAATTAAATAAATCGAAGAGAACACGTCACTGCCGGTTTGAGTGCCTATCGGCCTCTTGTAGTTTGTACTGAATCGGACCGAATTTGCATGTGGTTTTAGGTTTTACCAACACTGATCGAACGCTCTGTAGGCAAAAAAACAAAGTACCAGCTGTTTTTCATTTAACTGGCTTACTTTTGTTAGCGTAACGCAGAAACCTGATTCCAGGAGTGTAAAGACGATGCCACAAACCAGACTCGGACTTTTCGACACTTGTAACTCTTTTCGTAACATAGCAAAATTACCATCATCATCATCATCATCATCATCATCATCATCATCTCCTTTATGCAGGGTATTCACACTTACGTACTTGAAACAAACCATGTTTCTAGGGTACACAGTGTCGCAGCTATTCCGCGCGTACTGTTAATGGTGCATATAGCGCTGTCTTCAGTATTAAACCCTTTTGTGCTTCTACATTAGCACTTTCCGCAGTGTGTGTGCTGTGCCCAATATAGCTGTTTTCTGTAGTTCCTTGATATCGTGCTTGCCTAGCATGCTGCTCAAGTATTTTCTGAAGGATTTTGAAATGGTTCCAGTTGTCCCTATTATAATTGGCTTAGTCTTTGTTTTTACATTCCACATGCGCTGGATTTCTGTTATGAGGTCTTTATATTTTAGAATCTTCTCGGTTTCTTTCTTTACCACATTTCTGTCTCCTGGGATTGCTACATCAATTAGCACACATGTTCCTTTTTCATTACGCCGCATTATGATGCCGGGTTTATTGCTGGGGATGGTTCTGTCGGTTTGCACTTATTGATTCCATAATGTGGTTACCTTGCCCAATTGACTTCGTTTTTACTGATTTTGGTACATGTTCACACCAGAGTTCACCCTCTAATTTTACCCCTATTTCCTCACATACAGTGAAGTGTTGTTGAGCACACACTCTGTCATGTCGTTTGATTTATTGTTCTTTTGCCAATACTGGGCACGCTGACATAATGCGGTCTGCTGTCTCTTCAAATTGGTGACATAATCTGCATTTGCTATTTTTTTCTGCTTGCACTACTTTTGTTGCATGATATTTTGTTTGCAGTGCTTGGTCTGGTGCTGCCACTATTTCACTTTCTGTTTCTGCTTTCAGGTCTCCCTTTGACAGCCAGAGGAACGTGTCTTCCTCGCTAATGAGATGTTTATCTATGCTTCTAATGTACTGGCCATGCATTACTTTGTTTTCCCATTTTTCCTTTAAGGATTATGCCAGTCTTGCCTTTGTGTATTTAATTCCATCTTGTTTCACGTCATTGTTCTCGTTTGGTTGACTTAATTCATCTATGATCTTCGCTGCTGTTCTAACTGTTGAATTCACATTTGGTTTATTGCTGTCGTGTCTTCTTATAATATACACAAACTGGTCTTCTTTACACTTTTTGTTAAGATATTCTGCAATATTAATTATCTCTGTTTTATATGCTGCTTCAATTTGTGCCAGACCTCTTCCTCCTTCTTTCCTCTTTGCATACAGCCCATCTATATCGACTTCAGGATGATGCATTTTGTACATTTTTAGTATCTTTCTGGTTTTCCTATTAATTTTTTTAATTTCTTCTAATCTCTAATTAATTATACCAAAACTGTACCTTAATACTGGGACGGCTAATGCTCCAATTTCTGTAATAATAATAATAATTATTATTATTATTATCATTATTATTACCTCTAGGTTAGAACATATTATCTTTCTGATCTTTTCCTTATTAACGTTTCTATTTTTTGAAAAATTGTCCACTTCGGACATAACCGGTCTCCGTGTTTCAGTTCGTAATGTTACATACTCCTCCATGATTTGTTACGCACGTCGGCTAGATGTGTAAAAGCAGCAAACGTTGTCTGCACAGACGCAGATGGATTTAGAAAAGTGATCAGCCTTTCAAAACATATTTTATTTTAACCGAATATTATTGGTCACAGACGGCATACTCTGATTTCATTTGTTCTAAAGGCGTTTAGTAATTTCTTTGGAATGTCCGTACACTCAAGGCAAAGTCTATGTTACTTGATGATTTACTGAACTACTTATACTAATTATGAGGTAAAATATTTTGTCACGACCACATTGTTACTATTACTATCAGGATATTTTCTCCTCTCTCAGTTAAATTGTCTTTCTTTATGTTATTATTATTATTATTATCATTAACATCGTCATCCACGCTGCTTAGTTCACAGCAGTTAACTGGTTCTCAAACGAGTACGGGTCTCACTGCCCAAGCATGTCATACTCATTCTTTTGCCAAAAACTTTCTGACTATACGGTATTACAATTATCTCACGTTGCTGCTGCGTTGTTTCTATGTGTCTTGTAATTGGGCTGTACCTGTGTATTTGCGTGCTTGTTTAGCAATTGGACCTGCACTGCTAGGCTTGCAGGTCAATGATTTGAATTGACTGTAACTGAAACACTACCGTATTCAGGAGCAAACTGTCGGGTTTAACATTTTTACTTTAACAGTTATATTATACATGCTGTCTTTTTCCTAATGTAATTTGTCATTATTTCTTCGCGTGTTTTCTTTCGAGGTTTATTATTTCATGCATTTTCTCTTATGTTCCTGAGCTGCCCCTGTAATTTCCCTATGGCTCTTGTGTTAGCACATCAACAATAGAGAACTGCCTATCTTATCACTGTCCATTCCGTGCAATGATAACGTGTATTGTATTTACAAAAGCATCACACGCACGCACTGTACACAACGGTACAATTGCTGCGGATATCACTGTAATGCAATGTACATTACTACTGTAATTTTATCATATTGTAATATGTTTTAAATAGCTTGGTGTGTTTTACTTCCTCCTGATGGCGATGTAATGGACCAAACGTGTAGGACGAATAGCAGCTCTTCTATTGTGTATACTGTGTGTGTGTGTGTGTGTGTGTGTGTGTGCGCGCGCGTATGTTGGTTTTGTAAATAAGACAAATAAATAACTGTACTGAATCCAATTACTATCAAGCTTACAAACAGTGGACTATTATTGAAGACAAAAAAATTTAAGTAATGTTAAATATGATATATACTACACAGCTTAGACTTGCAACACAGAGAGAGAAATGCGTACAAGGAGATCGTCAGAAAAGCTGAAAGGAAATAAACCTTGGGAAACCTACGCATACGGAGTATGATAATATTAATACGGACCTTAAGAAGTACGGTGCGAGGAATTGAATTTGTCTGACTCAAGACAGCCTTCGTTGGCAGGACTATATGAATGGCCTTCTGCGGTAACGAGGGACTACAAGTGTCACCGGAAGAACTCGAGACGTCTCCAACGGACGCGGTCTTGCCAGCGAAATATTAACGCGCGCCAGTGACATGAAACTTATAACACAGAATACAATTCCCCTCTGCGATGGCTCAGCTCTTGAAAGAAAATAAATTATATTTGCAGTTCATGTAAAGTAGCCGTAAGGATTATGACCTACCGGGTTGGTGAGAACCAAAATTAAATTCCCAAATAAATTTCGGCAGTGAATGCAGCACCTAACCCCCCCCCCCCTTCCGGAACCTGTTCGTCAGTTCGGCATTATGCATAAACGCATGCAAATCAGGACCAACGACGTGCAGAGAATCTCAAGTAAAACATTCAAAATATCGGGCTAAGGGACCATAACCAGTCCTTCACAGCGCAAAAACGATACATGTCCGCGGCTGTTAATCGCTTGGTTGGATTCTTGAAGGCGACCACTCTACCCTATAAAATGTTAAGGCGAAAAATTATAGAATATTTGCGAACAATTTATACAAATGTATGTAGGTTTACACATACACTTAAGAGAGGTACAGCAAATAAGTAATTATTCCAATAACCACCGGGACGACTAAGGCTTGAATTGGCTAGTAAGATCACAGAGTCTTACAAACATCAGTTCACAGACTACCAAAACGTCGATTATATGTTCCGTTACGCACAGCCTTCCCTTATGCGCTTTCAAGAGGAAAGGTAAGATATTACACGGGTAACCGCTTTGCTAAGATTGAACTTACAGTGTTGGTAAGTTCCCCGAATTGTTTTCATACGGGATCCAGAAACTCAAAGTGAATGCTACGGCCACTCAAAGCTCTAATTAATTTTGTTAGGTAGGCCTACCGCTATTGACAACAATAAAAGCAATTAATACACTGGAAAACCTACTTCAAACGGAAACTGGAGTTCCTGTAAAACAATATCCATTTATACGGGTTTCCCTTACATATTAAATTTCCTTGAGCGTCAAGCGTGGGTCAGCGTAGGAACCTTGTATTTACAAACCACTAGCAATTAGCCGCTTTATTTATCCAGTTCCATTTCCTCCAATTGATTCTGTGAAGCCATTCTTCGCCCACTCATACAGACTCTTTCGGAATGCTATACCTTTCAATCTCGTTGTGTTTCAAAGTTGAATTAAAAGGTTCGATGTTTATTTTCATTAATTTAACCTTCATTCCGGACGACCAGATAAAAACACTGATCAAGAGACTCTCTGCAGCTCCCAAAAACATAACTGAGACAAGAACGTTAATAATATTGCTGTATGACTCCATCATATGCAATGACACGTCGTGCAGATTCTTTCACTTATTCCTGCTCACTACATGTTTTGGCTTGATCGCGAGAACTTCGGGTGAAATACCTATCGTCTTACAAAAAACTTTAAACACCAACGAATGCACAAAGAGTTTTTTCGTCAATTATAACATACTCCTACATGTTTCGACCCTGCTGCGTCATCTTCAGGGAGAAACTTTCCGTTGTCGTTCGAACAGTCAACAGCGCGAGAATGTGCTGTTCACTGTGCACAGTCAACAGCACATTCTCGCTTAACTGTATAGTGCAACCTAGTGTAATGACAACGGAAAGTTTCTCCCTGAAGATGACCCAGCAGGGTCGAAACATGTAGGAGTGTGTTATAATTGACGAAAAAACGCACAGTCAACAGCACATTCTCGCTTAACTGTATAGTGCAACCTAGTGTAACGACAACGGAAAGTTTCTCCCTGAAGATGATCCAGCAGGGTCGAAACATGTAGGAGTGTGTTATAATTGACGAAAAAACTCTTTGTGCATTCGTTGGTGTTTAAAGGTTTTTTTTTATAATATAGTGCACGGACATGGAACACATTAAACCTATCGTCTTATCGCACCATGTTCTAAGCGGAATATATTCAAGCTGTAGTCACGGTTGAACTACAGTCAACCTCGGTTATGAGGGATCCCCACGGGTGTCCAAAAAAAGATCCGTTATAACTGAGGTCCGTTCTCTTAAATTACTTCTTAAAATAACAATTAAATTAACACCACGTAATTTACGCTTGTTTTCAGTTTTGTTGCATATGGGCACGAACAGATACATTTCGAGCATTGACGTAAATCATGGAAGCACCACGCACCAAGACGCCCGAATGCTTCCCTCAGTTACTCACTTACTGTATTCCACAACATAACTTAAAAATGTTTAAATACGTGTTCGCACCTGGTTGGTCGGCCAGTACTGATACATATCATCTCTCTGCCGAAAAACCAATTCTGTTTATGTACAGCAAATAAAAGACTTACAAAATCGCTACCTAAAATTTTACAAGTAAATGCACCGAAGTCAAGTCGTAATTGATTTATGACAGGACACTCTGCCCCAAGTGCCATACAGATGCCCCAATATGGCAATTACTTTCACGCTGGTGCATGTGCATGAAGAAAAGAAACCATCAGGTAGAGACTGCCCGGGCTTATAATAATAATAATAATAATTATTATTATTATTATTATTATTATTATTTTACTGCAAGTGGGTTGTAACCCGGTGGCAGTGGTTATGTTACATGTATACAAACATGAAAATGGTTCCTACTAAATTTAAGCCGGGAGGGCTACATGAGAAGCATGTAGCGGTTATCCATTATAACCGCTAATGGTTGGATCTTGTCCTTAGGAAAGCCAAACAAAGTGCAAAATTTACAAGTCTCCTCGGCGTCTCCGGGCACAAAATGCTATCAAATTACATGTCATGTCACTCTGACGATTGAGCACTCTGTCCTCGAAAACACTGTAACCGCTGTGAAGTGTCCACTATTTTGCCAAGAACGGTATAGCCGAGGAAAATCAACTGTTACGGAAAGTCGGAGAAATCCGCTGTAACCGGAGATCCGATGTATGAGAGACGGTGTAACCGACGTAGTTACTGTCATAAAGCATAGCGAAAAGGCCGGGGAATGAAAAAAAAAATCCGTAATAAATGAAGTCCGTTGTAACAGAGGCCGAGTGTAGTTGATATGGTTCTTAAAATATTAAAATTGGAACAGCTGGCCGACGCTTCATACGAGGCACACCACCATCCCACTCACGCAGGGCACGGATCCATTTAATTAATAAACACAGTCCATGATAAATAGAGAAGAACAACCATGTGGTAATTACAGAGTTCCTTGTAACTCGGAATGAGTACTGCAGACAGACGGCCGTCATCCATCGGTTTCCGGTAACTGACGTCGTCCGCTCTACGGCACGTAAGCCCGCCTTAACCGGGCACTGAGTACTGCAGGGTGAGCCGTGTTGTCGGTCGCCATGCAACATTGCAACTATGAACGTCTCTAGCACATTCTGTCAGCGTGTTCGCGTGCCGGCATACACTACGTACTGTAGGCCGTCCAATATAGTGCGTCACTTCGCGCACTCTATCTCAGCGTTTGGGTGGACAGCCGTTGAGCTGGCTTCCTTTCACAGGACACGCCACTCAACAGGAATTAACGAATGGTATTGTACGATAATGTACCCGTAACAGATGACAATATCAAGCAAACTGGCCGTTGCCATAATCAAAAGCTAATGTCACTGTCCGGATCACTACAGTCATGCCAGAGACGTGAACGTCTGCACTCAGCAGCAATCCTCAACTTTAGCGCGAATCAGTGCGGTAAAAAGGAACGTCCGTGAGGACGTTCATACATAAACCGCAAAGCGTGATAACAGCGTACAACCCTAATTGGAACGCAAATTTAAAAACAACTTGTTACTGTGTGCAGAGCATATAATTTAATTAGCGTTCGAATATTAATTTTGGAGCCTGGATAACCTAATCAGTAGGCTATAGTGAACAGGTTACGGGCTGGAGGATCCGAAGTTCGAAACCCGGCAGGACCAAGAAATTTTCTGTTCTCCTAAATGTGCAGTCTGACTCCGGGAACCAAGCAGCCCCTACTCGGTGGGTAATGGGTTCTTTCACAGGGACTAAGGCAAACAGGACGTCCGACTAACCACTTCCAACCTTCAGTGTCCAGTTTTAGAATTAGCGAAGCCACCTGCCCCTCTATGCCTTCGTGGCCTGTGCAGGTGTAACTTTCACTTTAGTTAAGGTTAATTTCAACAATAATCTTAACTGTGACTAAAACTTGAATGACTTGTATTTGTAATAGTCTAATATAAGGGAAAGTTAGTTTTTCCGTATACGCCATGAAGGCACACGGGAGCGTAGAAGTATAATTCCACACATTCTTAAACTCGGCACTAGACGGAAGTGACTGGCTAACTTCACGCCCTGCCCACTTTCGCCTCAGGACAGGACCCCGGTACCCACAGAATAGGAAGATGGGTGGGCCACACAGACCATATGGACGTTTTTGGAGAAGAGAAAAATTTCTCGCCCCTTCCGGGATTCGAATCCCCAGACCGGTCAGCCCGTAGCTAGTCGCTGAACCGACTGCGCTACTGTGGTTTCAGTCTGCTACAGGACGGCAGATATTTCACCTTAACATAGGAGTACACAAATCTTCCACAAATCTAGGAGGCACTTCTAAAATCTAGTCGCCAGAAAGTTGATATGAAGCAAGTTCCATAACGAGGACTCATAAATATTAAGCACCTCCGTAAAAACTTTAGTCACCACGGCGACCTGGCGCCCAGCTTCTGTGCGACCCTGCCTTAGGAAGGTACGATTCTATCAAAGCGTGTACTGAGTATGAACAGCTGAAGGAAGTTCCACGATTTATGCTTGAAAATTAGACTTGCAAATTCCAGGCAAAAAATGACATTAAAAGATATACTATTAGCAAAACTATCCACAGTTATTCGCATATGTCCCACAGTTACACACATAATACATCGCCTGTAATTCTGGTATTGATGTCACACTCAGTCCGTTTCAGAGAAAGGAAATAATTTCTTGGAAAGGCCAGGTAACCTCAGTTCTTCACCATCGTCATACGGGTTCCAGACTTATGTCCAGTTATTACCGCGGGCTCTTTTGTAGATGATAATGTGGCCGGAGCTTTAAGCAGGCAATACACAGCTATGCTGTGCCGAGGGTGATAGATGATTCCAGAGACTCACATAATTTTAACAAAATCTTCGATTGAAGTTGGCTGAATATGTTCCAGCACAGTCCTACTTATATTAGCACAGAGTGACCCACACTGAGGGAGGAACAAAGACTGAGGGTGTTTGAGAATAGGGTGCTGAGGAGGATATTTGGGCCTAAGAGGGACGAGGCGACAGGGGAGTGGAGAAGACTACATAACGAGGAACTTAATGACCTGTACTCATCACCAAATATTATTCGGGTAATCAAATCGAGAAGAATGAGGTGGGTGGAGCATGTAGCACGTATGGGGGAAAAGAGAGGTGCATACAGGATTTTCGTGGGGAGACCTGAGGGAAGGCGACCACTTGGGAGACCCAGGAGTAGATAGGAGGATAATATTTAAATGGATCTTCAAGAAGTGGGATTGGGGGCATGGACTGGATTGAGCTGGCTCAGGATAGGGACAGGTGGCGGGCTCTTGTGAATGCGGTACTGAACCTCCGGGTTCCATAAAATGCGGGAAATTTCAGAGTGACCACCACAGATTATGTGGTCCCCGTGTAATTTTTGTGCTGAGCAAGACTCAGAAACAATATTCTGTTTTATCAAATCACATTTCATTTTATAATATTGCAATTCTCTTTACAGAAACGTACAAACTACGCATAATAAAGTCAGCAGGACTTTACCGTGCGGCTTAATGGCCCAAACATATTGTAGAAATAAGAACAACTGTAATTTTCAAGTGCTAGCAAAAAAAAGTTTAATTCCAAAAATTCCTATGCTACCTATATGGAAAGGAACACAATGAAAGGTATTAAGTTAAGTACATATAATGGAACAAAATACACAAGCTTCGCTACAGCCTCGGGTGCACGCAAGTAAGTTCAAAAGCTGTAGGCATTTGAACAAATACTGAAACACTGAACAGAAGCAACGCAAATATTGTTACAGTGATATAGTGGCTGACAGAGTGCATGTAAGTCTTAGGTAATAAACATGTATAATTGTAAACAGATACAACGCTTCGACCACCGGGCTTCTGATATCGCCTTTTATTTAATAACTATCTAATGCCAAGGAGCTGAATATTTTTAGAAGACGATAATCCCTCGGCTGCTCAATAAATTCCACCCTTCAAGAAACTCCATTTTTCTTTACCGTGTTCACAAAAGCCGCCACTAGACCCAAACCTATGCCAGCTTAATCGAATCTACATCTTGCTACCTTATCTATTCAAAAGTATTTTCAATTTTATTCCACCCAGTATCTACATCTCATAATGGTCTCCACCTATCACGTTTCTCGGCAAAATTTTGGCGCGCATCCCAAATAAGTGACAGTATCAAAAATTTACAAACACTTTTTTAGTTTGGCCTGTAGCTGGTGTGTAAGTAAACCACAGTTTCATCCAAGAAGAAATTAATACGTTAAATCTTCACGCTTACTTTAGGTATGGCGAGACCTAATATTGAAAAATCCACTTTCTGCCCACACAGTGTACTTATGTGTTTTGTGTGGATCTCAGAAGAAACAGCGATTATTTCCCTATGCAGCACTAACTGTTTGGTTTTCATAACAGAGGAGAAGCGTGTTTACTGCGCGGTACGAACGGAATCTTTATGTACATTTAGTTTTTTTTTTTTTAGTTTCTACAAGGTTAAAGGACGTTAAATTAACGCTACCAATTCTAAACTTTCGGCGCAGAATGATTTGTTTCTCCACCTACTAACTACAGGTGCTGAAATAAAATACACGAAAAATTAGATATTTTTTTATGGGCGCCATAATCCAAAAATTTACGAACTAAAATTTTGTTTTTAAAGTATATTTTTGGTGCCAGATTTTCCATAAAATGTTTATGTGAATAGTGGATTTATGAAGGTCACTTAAGTATGTAAAGAGAATGAGAAATACAAACGACCAGTGTACTTGGTTTTTGGCCAAAAACAAAGTCGCTGCCAGGTCAGAAACTCAGGAATTTTGGTAACTGAACTTTGAAGAAAAAAACTAAATGCCTTGATGTGCTGCTGAAGATTCTTCAGAATTGGATCATTGTTAAGGAGATATGTGTATTATTTTAACTTAAAAAGACTTTGAATCCGTTCTGGTGGCCTATAACTCACATAATAATAAATTTTACTGAATTGTGGCAAAAGGACGAACCGGGAGAGCTCAGATGGTATAGCGACTGAGCTACGGACTGGAAAGCCGAGAAATCGTGGTTCGATTTCCGGCAGAGGTAAAAAATCTTTCTCTTCTCAAAACGGTCCAGAACTGCCCTGGGGCCCACACAGCCTTCTATGCAATGGGTATGAGAAACACGTCCCTCGGTGTAAAGCGGCCCGTCTGTGAAGTTGAACACTCACTTCTATCTAGTGATGAAGTTAAGAATAAATGGAGCTATGCTTTCCCTCCCCTACATGCGTGTCTGGTTTGCATGGGGACAAGGTTGTCTTTACATTACGGGTATGGCAATCAGTCGCTCACACTGAGGGAGAATGCGTACTGAGGCGTTTGAAAACAGGGTGCTAAGAAGTAAGGTCGGACCTATGGGCAGCAAGTGGCTGGAGAAACTTACTTAATCAGGAGCTTCATGATTCTTATTACTTCTAAGTGTTATTAGGATGATAAAATCGAGAGAAGTAAAGGAAAGGAACATGTGGCGTGTATGAGCGGTAAGAGGAATGCAAACAAAATCTCGCTTAGAAAACCTGGCGGAAATACTTCACTTCGTAGACCTAGACATAGATGGAATGATGATTTTAAAATTATCTTAACTAAATAGTGTGAGACAGTGTAGACTGCATGCAGAGGAGTTGGTTCAGGGTAAAGAACAATGGCGGGCCCTCATAAAAGGGTAATAAACCTTCAGCGTTCGTGAAAGGCGGGGATGTTTATGGATATTTGTGCTAATATTAAGCTCTCAAGAAGGGCCCTGCTGCATGGAGTTAGTTACTGAACGCTCTACACCCAAGAAAAACATCACGCAAAAACAGTTCTTCCCAACAGCGGGCATTTGGAGTAGGAAGTCGTCTGCTTGCGAATTATATTCACAAAACACAATGATGGTTATTCTGGCCGGTGTAAATGGTATACACGCAAAATGCTTTTAATCGGCTTTTAGAGCACTTAGATTCGGTTTACCTAGTACTCGCTGTTTCCATGGATTCATCCCTTATAATACGTACGCTTTTCTTTTGTTTTTCGAATATACAGCCATTTGAAACTCAACAGGGTTCTCTCGTGGGTTTAATACTATGGCGTTCGTTGTTTGTGGCACTTGAAAATTAAATCCAATGGTTAAAAAATGTTTGGTATATAAATGCATTATAACATTGGTAAAGTTAATACCTGCAGAATCGGGGGAGGATTTTCGACGAGGGAGCCTGTAATATAAGGAATTAACTTTTAATTCTCTTCGATTATCTTTTTTCCAGAGTGGAAAGCATTTCGTAAGTCTCTTCGCTGGAAAAGTGCTATTGTTTTTAATGCTACGCATGAAATAGCAATCCGTGAACACAACAGGCTACAGGCACAAGAGACGCTGTTTTAGTTGCAGTCTCAGTTGGTGGCGCTTACCTTCCAGGGGCTGGGGGAAAAATACGGCACACGGAAAAAATTAAATTTGGCCCCAGGCGATGTACGGATATTGTTAAGTTATTAAATATCAGTTACATTTTTGTTTTATACATATCGTTTGTAATCTCGAAGTGAAGGCGAAGGAAGAAGCAAGTTTTGGAATCCTATAAGCCTTAATATTTTCATTTACTGTCCATTTAACTTGGTGTGACAAATTCAAGCTGGGCTCAATTCAAATTCAGTTGAGCGTCTTTATAAGTTAAGAACACCAATCACAGTTTAGAATATCATGATGGAATTAATAATTAAACGTTTTTATTTCTGCTTACTATAGCTAATTTTAATTCACTTAGTGCCAGCACTTGCTAGTTATTTAAAAATGTTGAAATACAGAAATATGTTTTGTGTGCGGTCACTTTGAATTATCTTGTAAGCGATACCCCAACAGAAGTAATTGCCCTCATTTCTAAGAAATAGAGAACGACTAGTTCATTCATAATAATTTTAGAGACCCGCGCACTGAAAGCCGCAACTGATTCCTTGTTTTTGTTCGAATCCCGGCAGGGGCAAGAGATTTCTTTCCCCCACAGGTTCAGCGAGGCCCTGTGGCCCACCCAGCCTACTTATCCAATGGTTACCGGAGTTCGTTCCTGAAGGTTAAGTGGCCGGGGCTTCAGGCTAACCACTCACCTCCATCTACAGCCGAAGTTAAGAATGAGTGGAGCTACACCTCTAAGCTCCCTGTATGCCTTGATGTCATGGAAAGGCGAAGGTTTAACAGTATCTTTACCTTTTCTCATCTATATCACCTCATATATGAAGAATTATTAAAAATTCATGTTGATATAGCCTACCAATTTTACTAACTAATCCAACATTTGCCTGAAAACACTGAACAAATCCCTAAAATGTCAAATTCTTATACCCAACATCGAAATATGACCATCCTGCATACCAAGCTTCGTATCTCTGTACTTACCTAAATGCATGTGGCAGACTTTCCTTGAGAACATATCGCTCCTCTGCTCGTTATGAAATTATCCGAATTGCATGGAAAACGAAGGTTCATTACCGTGTACACAAGAAGCCACCACTGCACCCTACTCTTAAACAGCTGAATCTGATAACTTTTCACCCAATTTTTCTAAAATACTGATATATATTAATATTATCGTCTTATCTAGGCCTAAGGTCTTACATTTTTCTGCCCTTAATGCTTTCCTATCAGAATGGTATAGATGTATTACTTCCTTAAAGTCCCTGTGATGTTGCATAAGAACCTTCAGTGCCAGTCTCACCTGACATTACACTTTTCCTATTTGTCACGTGATTACAGCTACTACATATAAGACAGCGGCATGCTGTATGAAACTTCAGGCGGGAACTAAAGTAGCGCACAATATTTTGCGCCTCACGAAATGTCACCAAGTCTCACTGACAAAGTGCCAGGGACTTCATGAAAATAATCGTATTATACATGCATTTATCATCTCCCCAACTCCTCGTCCATCCCATCTTTAAAAGATGGGTCCGTATTTAGAAACAGAAGTTGTAAGTCAATTGTGAAAGCAGAACGAAATTTTGTAGGTCTGGTGTATAACCTACCTAAGTTCAGAATTTGCACACACCGAGCGTGGCGAAGGGATGGAACATACATATATGTACACACACACACACACACACACACACACACACACACACACGCGCGCGCGCGCACAGTCGAACTCAGTTATAACGTCATGAAAGAGACTGAATATTTTGCGTCGTTATAAAGGATTGTTGTTATAACCGAGGAGTCCAATGCTATGGTTAATGGGGTGGAATTAATCGGTATCACAGAATATCTGACGCTATATACGAGGTGTCGTATAAAACGATGTCGTTGTAACCAGATTCTAATCTATATATATTTGAACACGCAGACAAACTCACAGCCCCCGATAACACGCTAGTTTTCTCGTATCAGATATAGATCTTTCAAGATGTGTCTATGCTTAAAATTAATGACGAGATTCTAATGGAAGGATCTAGATGAGTATTAAAGTGAAGGAATGACTGCTATACAGGCCTCAAGAGCAGAAATTTCGTATACAGCTTTAAAGAACCTGTGAAGCTCTACAGTACGGATAAAGGCGACCTCGCCCAAAATACATGTAAAAAGACACTTAGGGCCTCATGTTTGTCTGAAGGAATACAGAATTACTCCTACATTACACACCAACTTTTATCCACATTCGAAAATTAATATTAAAGTTAACACTTACGGAGGGACAGAATATAGGCCTTTTCTTTTAGCATCATTGTACCTTTAATGCGTAATGCAGAGGCTATAGAAAACAAAGTAGATTCAAGTGAAATACAACGTGTAACAGTATGGATAACATATCAGAACAGAAATATATGTTGGTGACATCAGAGGCTATGCCTCTGCCTGAGCACTACTGGGGGCACAATGGTGAATCTTAAATTAGCGATCATCTTAAAATTCCGACCGCTTTACATGTGGTGCCTCTGCATGGGACAAACAAAAAATCTACTCTTGCAAGACATTAATACCTCGTGGATACAAAACTATTGGATAACATAACGTCTTGATACAGAATAGCGTAGTATATTTGTGTAGAAAGCACACGACTGAAATCACAGCCAGTCTGAGTATGCTTGTGAAAAACACTAAGGAATTCGAGATTATAGTATTGAGTCTGGGTTGGACGTTTCTCTATAACCAGTCACTGTAAAAAGACACAACTTTTTAGTGCTCAAGAAGGCATTTGTCACAACAGTATTGAGACAGACACAAAACTGTCTGCACCAGATGTACGAAAAGGACCACCACTGGACACACCCACAACGGAGCATTTTTTTACGAGCCATCTTTTCAAGAAGCCATTAAATTATAACTACCCCCATCCCCGTTCACATACCATAATTCAGGAGGCTATAAGCCGTATGTCACAATTTCTGACACTACACAAGAATTTGTAATTTTACTGTACGTGAATCCTAAATATTTCGATGTTTACACACAGCACGACAGAGAGAGCGCTAGACGCGAATAAATAAAACACGATTCTGCCCCGTGACAGCTGCGGGTTGTGGTCTTCAACTGTTTTGGTGTGATAGGTCGACCCAGCACGAGCGGAGGTTTATCACTTATTTATAGCAGTTTCAGTAGGTTTTTCTCTCTTGCTACGTGCACGAAGTGTATACAGCCCAGTATTACACGTATAAAGGGGAGAAAGAGGGTGGCTACATTCCATTAGGACCTTTCAAAACGTCTGTTCTTTTGCGTTCAGTTCTGTAAATTTTTGACACGTTTCTCTCTCGTCTTTTTTCCGTATAGAATGAGGAGGTTAAGAGCCTCAGGGGGGTTCTCCGGCGCACTTTTTACCTTTATTTCACTGTGTTCTAACGAACGCTGTCTCATATCATACACGTGATGGGGAAGTAAATAATAGACAATGATAGTTTTCCAACGTGATGCCAAGTGGGAGAGGCGTTTATATATTGGACGATGATTATTAATAATTCACAGCTGTGTGCCAGGTACACATTGGCTCGCGCCTCTGAAGCCACATTATGAGTTACTGATAGTAATGCAACATTCCGTGGATTCGTATACTGTAAAGACACGCAGTCACACAATACGTGTAATAAACGAGTGGCATCTTGTGTTAATAATTACATGGAAAGCGTTTGACAGGTCTAAATCCATGCCATGTGTTGAATTGTCCAGGGAAATCACCATGGAAGGGTAACTAGGGTTACAGACTAGAGCCCATTTCTTGCTCTGAGTTTAGCCAAGGCTGGCTAGCCAAGGCTGTAGGAGTGGCAGGTGAAAAAGACAGATTAATATATAGAAAGGAGAGGAAAGGTGAAAGAAGTATAAAGGCAACAAGAGGATAGAAAAATACAGGAAGGAATGTATATAAAACAGACAAAAAGAAGAGAGAGAGGCTGCGAGTGACAGAAACACGGAAAGAGATACAGATAAGCGTGAAGAAGCATACACAGAAAATATAAAGCTAGACAGATCTAAACACAAAGAAGCACAGAAAGAAGGAGATGGGAAGAGAATTAAACAATGTACAGGGAAGTCGTGAAATATATAAATAGCAAAGACATAAAAGAGAAAAAGAAGGGTAAGTGCTACAGGGACAGAAACTCCACTGTGCCAAAATCAAAGATTTATTACGGTGTTCACAGTTGACCCTGTCAAGTCAATAAAATGTCTTGCTGTTTTTTAACAGCCATTTTACTGTATCCTTCCATCTGTGCCCAGATCTTCAAAGTGTTCCTACATCAGATGGAGTATTTCAGATCTAAAAATTAAAACATACGCTTTTCTTACACCTCCATTCACACTTCATTTGCTGCCCACCCAAACCTGCCTTATTCGATCATCCCAATGTCGTTTAGCGACGAGTGTGAGAAAAAATTGTGAGAACAAACAGACACACCAGGAAATGCGTCCGCTTTTTACAAAGCTTCGATTTTCATTTCGGCAGCATAGTCGATCACGTGGCCGCTCTACGGAACCGCATTGTCTCCACTTCCACTTGCATCAGATATTAGCATTACAGAACATGTTCTGAAACCCCTTGTGATAAATTCAACGTCTTTAAATAGTTTTCCATTCACTCGTGGAGATCTGTTTTTACGGGTTCAGCAAACCGATCAGACCTGTTGCTTCTGTTTACTGCAGCCGTCTTGAGTGACACAGCCACTTGCTGCACAGTGGCATTGTCAGTGTTCCTCCCAAAGCGTTTTCCTGTCTTTTGGCACGATTTCATAGCAGCTGGAAACTTTATTCATTATAAAAGTGACTGCTTTGAGTGTACGAGTAACTGTCCTCGGAACGAGTTGCTCACCTCTTCCCGCAGAATGCAGCACACGGGGTCAGCTGCACCTATGTTCTGCTTCTTACAGTCCAGCCAATTGCTTGCCACGATGTAAGAGCACTAGGGCGCCCACAGCTGTAGGAGTACTAGGGCGCCCACAGCTGTAAGAGCACTAGGGCGCCCACAGCTGTGACAGCACTAGGGCGCCGACAGCTGTAAGCTCCTAACAGAAACAAGGACTGTAATGATTGAGATTCAGTATTTTCACGGACGCGGCCATCTCCTGCAATCAACGTAGATCGGGTAGGTATCTACCGAAGCGTCGGAGGAAGCTACACGTATTGCCATTAACTTAAGGTGCCCTGAATCCTCCTCATTCTTCCCCACGTTTCTACCTCAGGAAAGCCGAACCATCGTTCTTTAAGACCATCCCGTTTTAATCACACAACGGAAGAAGCAGAACTGGACTGCGAAAATTCAGTACAATTCAGCTCTTATTTATTCACGTATTGATTCAGCAAACTAATGACCAGTTAAAAAATCAGCACTAGTACACAAAATATAATGCATGCGTATATACACACACATACATTATATTACACATGTATATTTCACACGTACGTACTACACACATACACATGCATACATACATACATACATACATACATACATACATACATACATACATACACACACACAATAATATATACATACATACAAACACATACATACATACATACATACATACATACATACATACATACACACACATACATACATACATACATACATACATACACATAATATATACATACATACATACATACATACACACATACACACACATACATACATACATACATACATACATACATACATACACACACATACACACATACACAGAGACACACACACATACATACATACATACATACATACATACATACATACATACATACATACACACATACATACATGATACATACATACATACATACATACATACATACATACATCATACACACATACACATACACATACATACATACATACATACATACATACATACATACATACATACATACATACATACATACATACATACATACATACATACATACATACATACATACATACATACACACACACACACACATACACAAAATAAATAATGCAGACGTAACATAAGACAGAAAACAAATACACATTACTCGTGAAAGTAAAAACTATGCATTTAGGCACACAGTAATGAAGACAAACTGAGGCAAAATCTCTTTGACACTACAAATATTATTAATAGCAGCTGTCAGTTCAATTCAATGTGTATTTATTAACCCTTTAAAGACGAAGCCTATGTGTTTTATATAAGGACTCAGCGCGTACCGCGCTGTAAACACTCTCCACTTCGGTTATAAAAACCAATCTCTTAGTGTTTTATAAGGCAAAAGTTGCTGTTTGTTCTGAGATCCGTACAAAACACATAAACGCAATGTGGGCACCACGTAGAATTTTTTAATGTTAAACCTGGTCGTATGTAAAGTTACCGCTAGGCTTTAAAAGGTTAACGTGCAGGCTTAACAGCACAATTGTCAATTACAAACCCAGCACAAAAACACAACACGAAATGTGTAAAAACACATAAAAACGAAACAAAAAACAGACAAAAAATACTGTGACAGCAATATGAAAAAAGCAATATGAACGAAGTACTAGGACAAAAACACTAAACCCTGAAAAACATAAATAAATTTCTTAAAATGCCCAAAATTATGGCAGAATTTCTTTTAATTAAGTAACGGGTTTTCTAAAGACACTGACGCCTTCGCGCACACGGTTAGCAGCCGAAACACATCTAGGAGACGGAGAGTTTTTGCAAGTGACAGTAAACAGGGAGGAGATTCCGAAATTACGGGAGAACTCGGATACCAGTAATATCCAAAGATATGGGCAACATTTTAAACATGAATAAACAGAAACGAAAATTGTTTTCGGTGCTCCTACTATTACAACTAGTCTTAAGATTAACGAGTAACTTTTTCCTGACCTAAGATGCTACGTTTAACCCCAATCTAAGAGTTCACCCAGTGGCGTTCCTTAGTTTTTGGCATTTGTAGCTAGACACGTGTTTCTTGCATTTCACTAGCACAACTCTGCTTTTTTCACTGACACTTTACACTAGCTCGAAGGGGTTTTACCCTCCTAAGCCTTCTCGCTATATCACTGTTGTCCAGCAGTTGTAAAGCCTCGACATTGGTGTGTCGGCGGAGCCTATCCTCGTGTTTCCGTGCGAAACTTTTTATTTCTTTGTCCACAGTGTCTATTTCCAGATCCCTGTGGAGATCATTACTCCTCACGTACCAAGGTGCATCAACGATGTTCCCCGGTACTTTGTATTGGAAGCCTTGTATAATTCGAATATTACTCTGTTTGGTACATCCCCATAGCAGTATACGATACGTCCAGATGGGTTTTAGGATCTGCTTGTAGAGCATAAGTTTGCTGTGTAGAGACAGATTGGACCTTCTGCCCAGCAGCCAATACTTTTGTCTATATTTGGGACCAAACTCCTCCCTTTTCTTTTTAACATGGACTTTCCATCGAAGCTTAGCGTCTAGCGTCATACCGACGTATTTCGCTGTGTTTGAGTGCGGTATTTGTTTGTCATTGATGGTTACCGGTAAGTATTGTGTTTTTTTATTAGTGAAGTTCACATGAACTTATTTTGCTTCATTTAGTTCCATGTGCCATCTTTTTGTCCAGTTGCAAATGAAAAATAATGCAACAAGATGAAATCTTCTGTCGTGCAGCGTATGAAGTTTTAGAAATTTAAGAAAATCCTCGTAATTGACATGGTCATGAATAAAGCAACAATTTTGACAGAGGGCTACGAACTTCCGCTGAATGCTTTCCAGCTTTTTGGCGTCACTAACGTTACAGAGTTCCATACATTTGAAGCATAATCGAGTTTGAGCCCAACCAGTGTTAAATACAATATTAATAAGCCGTCAAGTGTAGAAAAGCAATATATTATAATCTGTATTCAGCCCCGCATCCTTTCGGACTGGCAGAAAATGCAGTCTAAATGTGTGTGGACATGCAGTTTTGAATCAATCTGCGCCGCAACATCTCTGACAGTATCCGTGCGGGTTACAAAAGAGTTGCATATTTTATAAGTGTCATACAGAATATTTGTTTTCCTTGCGAAGGCAATAACTCTACTACTGCCGATATTTAATTTCATGTCCAATGTCAGATTGCAGCAGAGAGCAATTTTTTCGGAATTTATAGCACGAAAAATGTTAAAGTCATCAGCAAATAACAGGTAATTAGAGTATCCAATTACATTATAAAGGTCGTAAAAGAATATTTTAAAAAGCAGAGGTCCTAAAACAGATCCTTGTGGGACACCGAAAGAAATTCGAAACGAAGTAAAGAGGTGTGCAAAGTACGTACAGAAGAGTGCCAATTAGTTAACTACGAACCACTTCACGTAACAGTCAGAAAACGCCCACAGTTTGTGAAGTAAAATAGGATACAAGACAGTGTCAAATGCAATGCTAACGTCAAAATAAACAGAATGAACTTGACGTTGAGAACTGAGTAGGAAAGAATAAAATCAAGATAAGTTAACAAATCAGTTGTTGTGGATTTGGCTTCTGAGAAACAAGGTTGAATGGGATTCAATGTATGTTTAAAACAACGTGACATGTGCTCGTATACAACAAATTCAAAAACTCTGGAAAAGTTATTTAAAAGAAAGACAGGTCTATAATTGGCAACTGAAGCAATGTCACATTTTTCTTTAATGTAGGCATGACAACTGCTTCTTTCCACTGCGGCGGAAATTATTCCTGTGACAGGCTAAGATCGGAAATATATTTAAACAGCGGTGTAACTTACTGTGGAAGAGCCACTAAAGATAAAACCAGGTATACCGGCAAGTTCGAGAGACTTATATCGTCTAAGGCGTTTATACCCGCCAAAATGTCTAATATGGAAGTAGAAGGAAACTGCAGAAAATCAATGGACAATAGACCAAAGTAATATCCTGCCGGAAATGATATATTATAGGCTAAACCGACCAGAATTGTTTTGCAAAAGCTTCAGCTACCTCGAGAGGGGCCACTACATTAGAAACATGTGCATCGAGGTGAATAGTATACGGATTATGTTTGCTAAAAGAAGATATGTAAGTTCAAAGTTTGGTAGGATGAGGAGCTAGGTCACCGTCTCTGTTCTTATACCAATTAAGCCTGTCAGAATTAATTGTAATTTTAATAAGCTTTCGGTAGCGGAATATTTTACTATAACAATACTAGTTTTTTACTTTTATTGCATCGCCCACAAAAATAATTCTTGTTCCGAATACCGCAAATCTATGTGTGAGAAAACAAGTGAGGTAATCTGAATTTTCTAATGAAACCCTGGAAAACTGCTAAATACAAAGCTTGAAGAATAACAGTGGTAAAGCTGTCTACTGCAGCATCTGCTGTGTTATGGCTATACACACACGACCAGTCACAATTATAAAAAAAACTGAACAACAAACTATAGTCTTCTAATGCATATTTACTGTAGAAATGCTCAGGATATGACGTAAAATTATGGGAATCCAAAATAATGTCAACCAAGATATTTGTAACAATCACAGTTACCGTAATAGCAACAGTAATAATAATAATAATAATAATAATAATAATAATATTTCAAAACTAGATATACTATAAACCTATCGATTATTCCTCGCAGATTACTAAATACACCGTAATAATTTTATAGTTCTTCAACGCTTTTTCACCTGGAATAAAATCGTTTCAAGCAAAACAACGTAGAATATTTAAAGTTTAATAATTGTAGATAAAGTCTCACCCAAGAAAGAAACTTGCTATTTGCTAGCTCTCTGGTCGGCCTCCTGATCAAAATACCTGCATATATAATTTACAAACATTACTTGATCGATTGTCGTGAAGTTCGGTAAAAGCAACAGGTCATTATTAAGGATCTCCCTACTAAGGCAGTTTTAAATTCCCAGTGACGAATACTAACATGGCGGCCGTAACAATTCGAATACCAATGTATTTGTGAGACTGAATGTGCATGTCGTGACAGGTGTTCGAAAGTATAGCATTGTATTCAGGTTACATTTTTTGGTAAACGTGTAATATCAGCATGACTGCTACGGTGCGTAATTAGCTATATATAAAACCTTTAAACCGGCAAAAAACAGAGCCAGAAGTAATCCCACTGTGCGGTGCAATGCGCAAAACAAAGCCTGGCGCAAAAGTCACGTGACACCCGATATTAACGCGGTTCTTCTAGTGGACACTGACTTCGAGCCACTCTCTACGCCGGTCGCTGTCAATGGCACACAGATCTCACATCTGGAGCAGAGGAAATGTCTTTATGCTGTGCCAGGTCAGCGAGTACGGCGACTGGCCGTGGGATTGGATTGCCGTGGTTCGAGTCTCGACAAGGGTACGGGGTCTTCCCATTCGTCACCTCAAACAGACCAGCTCTAAGACTCACCCACCCACGTGACTAATGTGTGACCAGCGTGCACAGCTGACCACTCGCTTCTAGCTAATGCAAAGGTTCAGAACGCGAGGAGCTATTCGTCCATTGCCCATACGTCCTCATAGCGTAATCTTCAATTATACACCTTAAAAATTTTATTTTACTTTAGCTGTCATGGGCGTATACACAGTGTGGGTGGGAAAACCTGAGGGAAAGAAACCACTAGGAAGACGCTGGCGTAGATGGGAGGATAATATTAAAATGGATCTTCAAGATGTGGGATAGTGGCGCTTGAACTGGACTGTTCTGGCTCAGGACAGGGACAAGTGGCGGGCTGTTGTGAAGGCAGTAATACTTGTAAACTTTCGAGTTTCATAAAATGCGGGGAATTTCTTGACTAGCTGGGAACCGGTTAGCTTCTCATGAAAGACTGTGCTCCATAGAGTGAGTGAGTGAGTGAGTGAGTGAGTGGGTGGGTGGGTTAGTGAGTGAGTGAGTGAGTGAGTGGGTGGGTGGGTTAGTGAGTGAGTGAGTGAGTAAGTGAGTGAGTGGGTGGGTGGGTGGGTGGGTTAGTGAGTGAGTGAGTGAGTGAGTGAGTGAGTGAGTGAGTGAGTGAGTGGGTGGGTGGGTGGGTGAGTGAGTGGGTGGGTTAGTGAGTGAGTGAGTAAGTGAGTGAGTGAGTGAGTTAATTAGTTAGTTAGTTAGTTAGTTAGTTAGTTAGTTAGTTGGCTGGTTGGTTGGTTAATTAGTTATTTGGTTGGTTGGTTGGTTGGTTGGTTAATACGAGGATAGCGTTTTTTGTTTAAATTCCATTCCCTATTTGGTGCTTGGAAGGGCGCTTGCCGCCACGACTGCTGGGGAGACTGCAAGACAGCCATTTAAAAACTTCTAAACCTTATAAAATCCTAAAAACATCTAACCAGCTACTAACAAACATTTCAAACAGCTACTCGTTTTAAGAGCTACGATATAACACTACAGCTATTCTCTCAAGCTGTATCGCTGTATCAAATTCCATGCATCTCCTGACGCCCCAGTGTGTAGCTAGCTTGCCCGGTCGATCTATAAAGGGAGTTTGGACACGTTGATAGTTGTGAAGCACTTTTATTCGTTGCCCAGCAGTTCGAGACGTGTCACGTGTGACGTCAAGACAGGTATCCCGCTGCTAAAGTCATTTGGGACTTATAAGTTCAAAAAAACTTTGGACGGCATGCCGGGAAAGTAATGGAATATTCTGTGAAGCGTGAAAGATTAAATAAAACTTCACCTGACAATATTACGAGTAGCATTAAGGGGTTTTTATTTCATTCTTCAACGTATAATCCCTCCCGAATGGGTAAATAAATATCTGGGAAATGCGCAGTACTCGAAATGAAAGAGCATTTTTTGGAAATATTTCCTCAGACTTCAAAGAGACAGCCAATTAAAAATGCCTGTCTTCCAAACCACTTAAATTTATGACGCCAGTTAGGGGTCCCACGGTTCGATCTCTGCTTTATATCCGTAATTACAAAATTAGGCAAAAACTCAGAATATTAAAACTCTTCTTTTTTCCTAATATGGAATTAGGCCTACACATGCAAATAGCAGACGGCCTAAAAATTTTCCATTCTTGGTCTCTAGCACGAATCTGACTAACTTTTATCCACGTGGAGTAAATCATGAAGCCTGAAGACAATATTCTGAAGGTTAAACTGACGAACCTATTTAGTTAGCAATCTGTCTTTTTCTTTTTTAATACATCTCTAACTTTAAGACACAAATTACAGTCCAGTACGTAGCCCAAACCATGGAAGTAACTATATGAATACACATACGCAAAAGAATGAAATAAATAAAGAAGTAAGTAAAGAACAACGAAAGAAAATATTAAGAAAGAGCATTCATTTTTAAGCTCCGGCAGCAGTTCACAGGGCTCATACGCCTTGTTAAGTGACAATGAACACGTTTGTATCTGAACGCATGTTTATGTTCATGAAGGGAAAGCACAAATTATATTTAATATCTAATATCTACTCATACACAACATGTCTCGGTCCTAGAACCATCATCACGTGCACACGCACAGGTACAGAGGCATATATGGCGCACCTGATGATAGTCCTAGGGCCAGACGTGTTGTGTATGAGTAGATATAAGATATTAAGTGTAAGTTGTGCTGACCCAAACATATTGTGTTGTTTGTTTGATTGTTTACATAGCGGAATGACTCGTGTAAAAATATATTTCAAAAAATAAAGAAAAGTCAAAGAAGAGAGTGCAAGACAAGCTCTATCAGGCTGCTGTAGGCCTTCTTATATCCATAGGAACAACAGGGATAACAAGAACTAACGTACTTTAATCCCAATTGTACTGTTCATCAATCCACCTGTCTGCATGATTTACACTAACTACTACCTCCATTTTGTACGAGAAGAATTTCATCGTTGGCACGATCGTCATACATGTAATTGGTCACCATATGGAAGTACATTTCACACATAATTCACAGTTGCATAGGCATGTTTATGGCCCCTGTACAGACTTCTTCGTTTCTAAATTCAACTATTTGTCAGAAGAGAGCTGCACTCGGGTCAAGGAAAGAATTAACACCCCTGCTCTCACACTCGACTGCCCAGATTCTACCTCATTTCAGTGTGCTTTTCCTCACTGCCATGATTTTTTATTTTTATACTCCGTTTATCTTTGCCTTCTCGGTGTGTTAGTGGTAAAGAAGGAGCATGTGAAATGTGGATAGCATGAAGAGGGATGGCAAACCAGCAGTCGCCACTCGTGTTTATTATGTTCCTGACCCGAATACAGGCCACTTACAGGGGTACAGAACACAGGCTTGACAGCATGAGGCAAAGAATGTTAAAGAGACCTCCAGCAGAAAGTCTGCAGTGATCTGGATTGGATCTAGCAGCTTCATAACAAGGCCTAGTGCCTTATGCTTCTTTTATTAGAGGTAAACATTTGATTGGTGAACTGGTGAGCTTTTAAGGGACGCAGGGTACTTTAAATTCGGTCACGCTGGAGCGGAGTGACGTCACTTTGTGTCACGATACTCCACCAACTGCTTGTGTGTGTCTGATAAGGCCACTGGTGATGTGGAACGAACCACGGTCTCCTGGCACCATGCTTACAGCAGCTCAACATTTCTTTCAAATTAAGGCAGGCAACCCCAGTGTATATTACGCTTAAGTCCTTCGCACAAAGTACGTAAATTTACCACATAACGACGAACATTTCTTTGTCCGTGTGTTTCTTCACCGAAATTATTTGACTTTTTTTTTTACTGCGCTTTGCTCAGAAATTCTACTCTGAACGTTGTGAGGCGAACTTAGTTTTCGTCCTATCACTTTTGTTTAATGAATCACAAACAGAACTTCGTCTGTTTTTAAATCGCCCGTTGTCTAGAACGTCATAATATAACGTACACGAAGAAGAGCAAAACTCCATATAACGCAATACTGAAGCGTTTTCGGATTTTTGGTCTCATAATCCGGCATGTAAATCGCACGTATGTTGCGTCATGCCATGTTTAGCGTATTAGTTGCTTAGTACGTCTTTCTTTCTCTGTCGTATTTGTTGTTCTTATGTCTACAACGGCGAGGTATCACATCTGTCTTATTTATTCATATATATAAACGTAGCATTTTTATGAATAATCTGTCGCTTATGTTCCCTTTTACCTAAATTGAACTGGTAGACAGGTTTTATCTACAACGATAGAGAAATTCACGGATATCCGTCCAGTGTGAGTCGAGTTTTTTCATGCGGACAGATGGACAGATATGACATAAATAGTAGTCGGTTTTCGCAATGTTTTATGAATCCTCCTAAAACACGCCCACTTAATATCTGCTACAGAGCGCGAGCCGGTTATTGGGAACAGTTTCTGAGATGGCGAATACTTGGACTAAAACAACACAATCAGACGACCTGCCAGTTAAGTGTTCAGTAAATTAGTTAGTCAGCCCTAACAATTTACTTTTTCCTCATTGCTACTCGGTGTATTTTTAGTCAGCCAACCGGCCAGTCTTCCCACTTAGTCATTTTATTAATCATTTAACCACTATTAGAGAATTTAATCGTTAGTTAGTTTGTCGGTCACTCATTCAGTTACTGAACGACTCTTGTCTATTTAAACGCCAAAATTCAATGAAGAACCCTATAATACCTTTATGCAGCAGTTAAAGGTAGGTAATATTGTCCCTGCACCTTTGCCAGTCCACCATGAAGAGGTTCAAATGGAGTAGAATGAAGCTCCACAACTTCTTAATCTGGGCATTAAAAGGAAATAAGCGGTCAGCTTGAGACTTCATCCGCTTTGTCCGTAGGGAATTGTGAGTGGGAAGCTGAAAGAGTTCCAGAGTTGGTCTAGACGTGTAAAACATAAAAAAAAAGAAGCAGTTGCACTTGGCGAGTATCAATCCCCCGTACAGTCGCCTTACTGTAGGCCTACTGCTTGCTACCAGCCAAAAACGCCACGAATTTTTACAGCATTGCTACGTAGAGTTTCCTCACAATAGCCAATCCTACAGCAGTGTTTGCTCTAGGTCTCCTTGTGACGATGGATATTGTCACCGCGGAGGGGATCCTCTGTAAATCTGCCGACCGCCGGGTTTCATCTTGTGACGGCAATAATAAACACTTAGCAGAGTACATATTGACATGGCGGCATCTCCGTTCAGTACACCTCTCAGTGTTTACATGCCTCCCGGTCTTCTGCCATTATCCACAACAGGTACTTAAAAACAGGATTTCTTAGAATTCAACAACATTTATTTTCTTCCGTATAAATTGCTGAAATCTATGTTGACTTTACTACTAAACACTGAAGCTGCAGATAATCATCAGCACAATTATAATTAGACGTCCATAATTCGAGTCCATTATAAAGCATTTCATTTAACACATTTGTTCCATGTAGTACCGGAGGCGGCATGCCGCAGTCGGTATAGCGACTACACTGGACGCTGAACAGTAGACGAGTCCTGTTCAATTCCCGGCAGCGGCAAGAAAGGTTCTCTTTTCCAAAGCGACCACAAAGGCACTGGGTTCCCCTAGCCCTACCCCCTTGTAACCGAGGGCTCTTTGCCCGTAGTTGAAGGCCTCGGAGCGGAAAGCTGAGTAGCCTTTTCCATTTACGGCCGAGTAGTAAGGGACGGTGTTATATTTCCACCCACCCATATGCCTTCATGTCGAGTGCACAGGAGCAGCTGCATTATTAACGCCCGCTGATTTCATAAAATCACTATTAATACTATCCTTGTTTTAAAAATTAAACGACGCAAGTCTTGTGAATATAACTCGAGATCTTCCGATTTACAAATTTCTGTTTAGTTCATTTACCTCCGTGCGGTTGCAAAGCAAACGTTGGCAAAAATTTGAAACAGCCGTACGCATAGATCGCTGCTGTGCTAACAACTTTACTTTACTTAGTCCTTCCCTCTTCTACCTACTTGTTCACAGCAGGTGTCGAGGGTTTTTGTGATTTCATTTGATCACCCTCAAGCACACACCACAGTCAGTAGGACTCCTCCGGACGAGGGATCGGCCCGTCGCAGAGACCTCTACCTGACAACACAAACACTGTACAAGAGAAAAAAAAATCCATGCCCCCCGGTGGGATTCGCACCCACGATCCCAGCAACCGCTGGCCCGCAGACCTACGCCTTAGACCGCGCGGCCACTGGGATCGGCTTGTGCTAACAAAAGGCCGGTTATTATAGCCTGAACATACCACCGGCGGAGGAAAGATTAACACTGCACAAAGTACTTAATGTATAAGGTATTATATTCACTGTTCTCTTCGTTATTCTGCGATCATTTTTTTTTTCACGTAGATGTCTACCATGCTGAAAGTGATACAGTTAATATCAGTGACACCAACATAACCTTCACGGACATCTGACGTTTAAGTCTCTAAGGCATGTCCAGAAAGAAGACAAGGACACAGGACTAATCAGATTTGTTTTGAGGTAATTAATATGAAATGATTTTACAAAATAACAGCAAGGTTACGTACAGAGAGCATAACAGCATCTGCTGGATAGCTAACTTCAGTGGAGTCGTTTTTGACAAGCTGATAGTATCGCAACAACATTTTTTTCGAACTCGAGTTTCCATAATCGTGTTCAGGACAACAAACAAACAAACAAATAAACAGATTCTCTCTTTAGTCAGATAAATTCATTCAACATCCCCACATCCTACCTCCCTAATATTTGTTTCAGTGAGTTCTTTCCATCTAATCCTAGGTCTTCCAATTACTTTCCCTTCACGATATGCTCCAACCAAATTTTTTATTCCCCTCGGTATTTCGTCTTCCCCATGCCGGCTGAATGCCAAGTCCATCTCATTCCGCTTGACTGTAAGGTCCTAATAACATTTGATAAAAATTAAAAATTATGAAGTTCCTGTTTACGAAATTGTCTCCATTCTCCCACCACTTCCTCTGTCTGAGATAGTAGTTGACTGCGGTGCTCTAAATTAAGTTAATCCCTTTTTGTGGAGCAACAGCAGAAATCGAGCCCAGGCCACCTAGTTTTGATGTTTCTGGATCACACACAATTAGACACACACACACACACACACACACACACACACCTGGTAGGACTCCTCTGGAAGAGAGATCAGCTCGTCGCAGAGGCCGCTACCTACACAACATACACAAAACACAACAGACGAACAAGCATGCCGTCAGCGCGATTCGAAACCGCGATCCCAGCAATCGAGCGGCCGCAGAACTACGCCTTAGATCGCACCGCCACGGAGAACGGCAAGTGAATATTAGCATAAATGATTCTGAATGCTGAGTTTCTGTAAGGAATATTGCCCGAATGAATTAATTAGAAGAATGCAGGTCAACACATTTAATAGAGGAAATAAAAGGTGAGTTACGAATAAAAGATGGACCGGAAGGATTGATTGATTAGTCTCGGTAGTTTCTACCAGGAAGCAGATTTACTGGTCATGTAAACACCAAATGTATCATCCCTCGTAACGGAAGAAACGTAGTGAGAGTTTGATGACAGCACTGTTAATGATGATAGCAGTGACTGCAGTTACATTAAGAGGAGCGTTACGAGGTATGGGAAAAGGTATGAAGAATATGAAGAGACAGCAAAAACAAATAAAAAGAAAAGGAAAACAAACCGCTCCTAAACACCATTAGAGAAAGAAACCCTCGAGTGCTTGAGAAACGTAAACTGAAAGGCTTTTAATTGCTGCCGAACAAGTCGACACGAAGCCATGAGACCACACACGGCAATAAGAGAATCCAAACACTAGCAGGATCACCCTTTTGCTCACCAGTGTTCCATTTTTCAAGGTAAAGGCCACAGTCATCCAAAATTCAGATATGAAGTAATATTCTGCCAACTTTTTAACGTTACGTATTGACACCGATGTACATGTCTCATCTTCGCGGGTTTGTTTGCTGAAAAGTTTGAGAAGAAGTGTTACTATTGTTTTTGCTGCACCGCCCAATATCAAGGCTTCACGACCCACCGGAGGAATGTTACCTAAGCTGGTGTGGAAAGAGAGCCACCACAGACGTAACAGCAAGCAGCAAACAAAGCGTCTCTCTTTTGTCGCAGTCCGTAGTCAAAATTAGTGATTTCCATCAACTTGTTAATTAATCTGTCACAGATTAACTCCTTTCCAGCGCTACATATGGAAAAAAGGTTCGCGCATCGCAATGCATTTTGTTTTTGTTGTTGAAGATCCCCACTTGAAAGTCGAGCGGATACCGACTGTCCTCTTGGGCGTTTCTTGGCTACGCACAGTTCCTCCAGTGAATGCCACGGTCGTAAATGTTTAATTTAAAGCGCACTATAACTCTGTCACATCACTCGAATGACAGCTAGTGCAGTAACTTGTTACTGTCAAGCTGTATAGTCAGTCGGACAGCGCTCCGATACACCCACGACCATACGACGTGTTCCAGTGTCTGAAGCCACGAACACCGTTGTGTAGCACATAATTATCATTCAGATACCATACGTATGTTAAAATAAACTAGTCTGCTGGTGCCCGGCAACACGGGCAGGCAAGGAACACCCATTTAAGCAGTTACTTTGGAAATCCCACGACCCGTGGAAGCAAGGCACACTTCATGTACGCAGTTATTGTGGAAACCCCGCGACCCGGGCAGGCAAGGCACACCAATTTATGTAGTTACCGCGGAAACCTCATGATGCGAACAGGCAAGGCACACTCATTTACGTAGTTACCATGGAAACCTGAAAACTGTATATGTCCGTGTATTATAATTTCGTAGTGGGGCCCGCAGTTAAAGTGAAAAGCCGAATAATGTGTACGTACACATATTACACTGTAGTATTATTTCCTGGCGACACTGTACGTAGTTAACGTAGAAACGTCAATTAGTCGTGTCTGTTACACACCATCCGCGCGTCCGTCAGACTAAATTTTGGTGGCGGTCCGTAAACCCCAACGTGGGAGTGACACTGACATTGCTACAGTGTACACAAGATGGGATTACATCTTGCAGAAGGCAACAGGTTGAAGCATTTGGAGAAAAGCCACATCATAAAATCCCATAACATGTCTGAGATTATGAATCATAAGTTATACCAAAGAAAACATTGTTTACGGATATTTCTTTGCTGTTTTATACCTTTGCGATTAATCACTTACAGACTGAGATTAAGCTGGATTATAGTTAAAGATCCAGTCCGTACCGCGCAGTAAACACGCTCCGTCTCGGTTATAAAAACCAGTCAGTTAATGCTGTACATTGGCAGAACGTGGAGTGGGAGTGTTACCGGACTGACATTGTTGACGTATATAAAAGATACAACTAAACTGTCACACTGTTTGAATGCACTGTATTATATAATGTTGCACTGTGAATATTACTACTTGTTAATGAAATTTATTATCAATTACACTATAAAATTTTACTGTACATTTCCTATTTTTGGAATATATTTTAATTTTTTTTTTCACATAGCACACGACAATACACTTCTGTGTTTTATGAATACCAAAATATCGGAGAGTAGGCCTATTCTCGTCTGTTAACAGCAGCTTCCAGAGTCTTTTTCTACTCCGGAAAATTAAAACCAAGGATTTTTGCAGTCTGATTAGTTAGACTGACACGGTCTTTTTATTTCGGCTTTGACAGTTGGTCCTAAACTAAATGTTCAATTTTGACTGGCCCCATCAAAAGGCTGATGTAAGCTGGAACACGTTCTTCCCAGTGGCTTACACCACAATGTCTTACCAGACATCTGGCTAATTTTAATCTCCCTTAGCCAATTTACGTCGGCCAAGAGCTGTCAGGTTTCAGGTTACACACTGACTCTTAGCGTCTCAAACAAAGGGTAGGCTTGAGACTAATAACTTTGAACACAGTAATTTTTGCTTTGGTTCACATGCTGTTAGACCAAAACGAAGCCAAAGTCTTTCTGTTCTAGTTAAAGTATGGGCCCCTGAGGAGCATGTGTTAAAAACTATCGCTACTAAATTTATGTGAAATAACAGCATTTGTTAAACTGTCTGTTATCTTGGGTTGGTACGTCTGGGATTGTGACTGCTGGGTAAAAGCTTTGGAAGACCAAGAAACCAACCTAACACGGCGGAACCTTCACCCTTGTGTCCCACACATAAGCTTCGCAATTCAGTTACCAGATCACATACACTGCTCGATATCACAACGCGGTCTGAACAACCTTCTTTCACTGCAGCTGTTACAAATTTTTTTAAAGTAAATATTAAACGATTTCTTTTAGTCTAGCAGTTCTATTTCTTTTTAAATGAGTCTTAACCAGTTTCTTTCACTGTAACTGTTATAATTCCGTGAGTTTTCAGACTTCCGCCGCGGTGTAGTTAAGGCCTTCGTTACCGTGCAATGCTAGGCGGCTTAGGCTGATAGCTGACAGTTGGTAGTAGGCCAACAAATACCAACATACGTCGCGCAGTAATGTCAGACGAAAGAGCGCCTGGCTACAATACCTTATTTCGGAAATCCGGGTTATGAATGCCGGCTAAACTGCCTACGACGTTACACATTAACAGGTTTCTTCTACAACTTTACCCATCGCAGTTCGCAGTTATTGTTTGTTACGCAGTATACGACTTTTGGGCTTATTCGTCGTTGAAGTGCCTTGTCAGTTCAGTTAACATGTTGCCGGGCGGTAGAAAGCAGAAGCTTACAACAATGAGGTGATTAAGTGGGGGCGCCCAATTATACAGTTCCTGTGACCTAGACTCTTATATCGATTTGCTCCAGCAGCTCAGAGCACCTGGTCAGTCACACACGTCACGGATTACGACAGGCTACATGAGCGCCCGGAGAGAGAAGGCGTCTTCAGACAATGAGGTTGAGGATGGAACTCGACAGTGACCAACGCACTGTAGCTTGGCAAAACTCAATTCGCCCTATAACAGGTCATTAAGACCCGCAGCGGGAGTAGAGGTATAACTCTACCCTTTCTTTAACATCGACGCTAGATGGGAGTTAGTGGTCAACGTCACGCCCCGGCCGTTTTACCACCGGAAAAGAGAGCCGGTACCCATCACACAGGATACCGGGTGGCCCCACGGCCAGTCTGGACGGGTGGGGAAAATCTCGTCCGCACCGGGGTTTGATACCCGAACTGTCCAGTCCGTCGCTATACCAACTACGCTACCCCGGTCCACTGCTTCAAAATTTGTGTTTATTTCTTGTTTATTTTCTTTCTTCCTTCTCTCTGACGTGTGATTCAACAACGTATCATATGATTTCGCTCCATTATAGCCTAAATTTTCAACTGTTTATACAAAAATTCGCGATACGTTTTAGGCATACCACCGACAGTTTGACCACTACACATCCCACTTCTATTAGATCTGTTTCAAT
The DNA here is from genome assembly GCA_013340265.1 of Coptotermes formosanus. NCBI lineage: Eukaryota > Metazoa > Arthropoda > Insecta > Blattodea > Rhinotermitidae > Coptotermes > Coptotermes formosanus. The sequence continues at coordinate 1,437,558 of BLKM01000110.1, forward strand.
ATTACCTTCCATCTCAGTCATCCAAGAAGCCGCATTTCAAGAGATTCAACAGGTTCATTTTATGCCCCCCATCCGAACACCAACACCTCCTAACAGCGCCAGTATGACATCTAATATGGAGTAAAGTGCTTAAACTGAATGCCAAGCCACTTGATCACAACACGTGAAGTCTAGAATTTAAGTAAGCTTTCCTAATGGGCTTTCAACAACAGAGCAGAGAGTTCCAAGGAGGAACGGAGGGCTGAGACCTATAATACTAATCAGGAAACGTAACTCCTCTAAAAACGTTGGAATGGTTCAGTTATTTAACCCCTTAAAGACGAAGCTTACCTGTTTTATATAAGGACTCAGTGCGTACCGCGCTGTAAACACTCTCCACTTCGGTTATAAAAACCCGTCTCTTAATGTTTTATAAGGCAAAAGTTGCTGTTTGTTCTGAGATCCGTACAAAACACATAAACGCAATGTGGGCACCACGTAGAATTTTTTAATGTTAAACCTGTTGGTACGTAAAGTTACCGCTAGGCTTTAAAAGGTTAAAGACGCTTTCCTCGTTTTTTACGTTAAAACGTCCTTACAGGCTGTGGGCTCCTGTACTTACATACCAATCTCAAAAAATAAAATAATTTCACTAGTGTACAGGTAATATGCGAAAGAGCAAGTGCTGGTTTCCAAGTTCTTCACAATCATGAAGCGTGTGTGCTGGTGATATTAGAGGCGCTGACGTTTCTAAGGCGATTTGCACCCGCGTAAAAGATCAAGCTAGAAATTAATGAAACAAACAAGCGTAAGATCAATAAACCGAACCCCGAAACGCGATGCCGACCAGCTGCGTACACATAAAATGGAAGCCTCGAAGGAACCATCCACCCCTACAATCCGGGAAACCTTGAAACCCAAAGAAGAAGGCAGCAGTAGACATCTCCTCAAAAGCAGGGCCCACTGCTAAAACTTGGGGTGAAAATTTAAAAAGGTGAGAGTCAAGATGCCTCTATGCAAGTCATGCAGGCGTATGAACGAAGAGAGGTGTAGCTCCACTCGCGTTTACCCCAGGCATTAAATGAGAGTAAATGGTCAGTTCCACTCCCTGCCTGCTTTAGCCCACTGCAGAAAGAAACCCTCGCGCCCGGAAAATAAAGAGTCTGAGTAGACTCCAGAAACAGTATGGACGGTTTGGAGAAGTGAAAAGTCTCTTTCTCTGAAGGGAACCGAGCCTGTAACTTAGTCACTACATCGACGACAATGTTTCGGCTCCACGCTGAAATTTTACGCACATGTAAAACGACCCGTATAGCTTACGACATGTACAAGATTCGCAGGTTTTTGGTTTATAAATTCCCAAAATTTGGCCTAGAAATTTAAGACTACACTACTTGTAAAATCGAAACAGATTTATTCCAAACACTGTTAAAGCGTAGGCTACTAAAACAGCAACAATTGCACGTGTTCTCTATGAGGTACGCACTGATCTATAACACACAGCTGAGTATAAATTATCGTTTCCATCGTTGTCAGGTATTTTTTCTATGAGGTAGGCATCGAACCAGAAGAAAGAGTTGAGTATCGAGCATATAATAAAACATTGCACCATCAGATGGCAGCACTGGGATAGAACAGATTAACGCCTGGTTTCCTATAATGACAAAGGAACGACCGAAGAAAGAGGTTGTGAAGACCTGCTGGAAAATGTTTTTGGATACGTCCAAATTTGCTTTAAGCTAACAAGAAAAAGATCAACAAAATGCTAATGTTTATGTTAGAGGGACACAATATCAAGGAAAAGTATTGTCCGATGAACGAACATGTACGAAATATTTTCTAATAGAAGACGTAGTGAGGAACAAATTTATAACGCAATTTCATTTTTCGTAAGACGTGTGTCAAATTTCTGCATTAAAAATTGATGACGTCTAGATGGAATGTTTAAAACCACTGCTCCTTCGTGTTGAAATTTTTAGTAACTGGGTCAAGGCAAGATATGCAGTATATGTGCTAATATTTTTAGCCTTTCATGAATGAAACTCGAAAGATAGGGGGAATATCAGAAGACAGCTACTGTTACAAACTGAGGTAGTATCTGTATTATAATTATTTTAAGTATTATATATAATATACGTATTATCAACATTACAAGTGTTATACGTGTTATAAGTTTTATGCATATTATAAGTACAACACATATGGGTATTTTATTCTACACATTATAAGTACTACAATTATTATACGTGTTGTAACTACGCTAAGTATTCGTCATCAGATATAATTAGGGCAATGAGACCTAAGAATGACATTTGGGGAAAAGAGGAAAAGGAAAAAAGCAGAAAAATTTTTAGTAGGAAATCTCAAAGGGAATAATTACGCCCAACTAGGACAATAAAATGTTCAGTGGTGGCTTTGGGATAAAACGAAACAGCCTTCGGGTTACACAAAAACAGAGGGGGAATTCTTGATCAGCTCAGCTTCTGAAAAAGTGCTGCGCTCCTTCGTTCATTATTCCAGGAGTAGACCCGCGTGACAACAAAACAAGAAAACTCTTCACTTGGGGTATCCGATATCCGGGTCATGATCTCAAGCAGGAGTTTCCCACCTGCTGACATCTCTATTGACAGCCGAGGTAGGGCTGTCGGCTTAGTGACTGGACGTCCAAGGAATGATGGTTTGATTCCCGACACGGGCAGGGGATTTTTACCTTCTGCCAAGTACATGGTCCGGCTGTGAGACTCACCCACTCATCTATCTCATGGGTACCAGGAACTCTTTCCCCTGGGGTAAGGCTAACCACTCAATTCACTCACCTCCGTTTAGTGAGGCGGTTAAGAATGAGTGGAGGTACACCTACACTCCCACATATGCCTCAATATCTACATTGCCGTGTCCTCTAACAATCCTCAATGTGAGTCTCCAGACTAAGTAACGGAGAGACAGCTTTCGAATTGTGTGTTCCTTTTCATCTGAGTGGGTCGCTGCGCACGTAAGAAGACTTAGCACTGTGTTACGTCTATACTGAGAGGAGCTTTAATGTTTTCTATGTGCTGCTGCAAACAAGTGGGTGGAAATAAAGAACACCTGCTGTCTCCCTGCGGTGGATTTGTTCCGAAAGCTTTGCAAGGTAGGGTCCGCAATCCACTCACCGTGTCAACAGACAGTATGACAGACGCTTTCTCCCACATGTTTAACAAATCTCTCCTGCTACTGTCATGGATACAATCTAAGTACATGGCTTGAAATCAAAAGCTTACACTGGGCTAAACCTGTACATCGAATGAACAAGAAATATAGGCTTATACGTAATTTTCATTTGACAGCCTGCTGGAAATTGACCACCCTAATCACCGAGAGAATGTAAGGATAAGATTAGGATAGTGTGTATGGCCGTGCCATGGCTCAGGCGATTAGCCGCCGGCCTCCCACCGCGGAGGACCAGGTTCGATCCCGGGTCAGTCCATTTGGGATTTGTGGTGGGCAAAGTGGCATTGGGACAGGTTTCTCCCCGAGTACTTCGGTTTTACCCTGTCAATTTCATTCCACCGGTGGTTCACTACTTGGAAAAGGACAAAAAATAATCATCTTCATCGGTTGCACAGGAAGTCTTAAGCCTGCGGTGCGCCCGTAGCGTCTGCTGCGGCGCCCTTCTCCACTAAAACAAAAGATATTCTGTACTACTAAGCTGTGTGTGTTCAAGGCAGTGCAGGGTGTTCTAAAATTGTTAACAAAATATTACGGGAGGTTCCTGGCATCGGCCGCGGTGTAATTCAAGTCTCATCTCCTTAGGAATGTTGCGCTATGTTGTCGCTGGCGATTTAGAACAATATATGGTTCCATCTTCAGGGAGGAAGCAGCCAAAGAAGGGTGCTCGGCCCTTAAATGTGAGAAAAACAAGGCGGTCAAGACGCCTGTAAAAAACTACCAACCAGCAACGTGCAACGTCCCAGAAGAGCGAAGACTAAACAAAATATAAATCCTCTACGATCTCAAATATTACCATTTGTCTAAACACGCGCTGCATTATCTCTATTGACCGGCTTAATTAATTAGCCACAATTAAAGGCATAAACAGTCAAAATGTGTAGGCTTATGAACATTTTCAAATAAATGTGCCAGTGAGATTCCACATTAAATGCGTTAGTTACACTGTTAATTAAGTATGTCAGTAACACTGTCCATTAAATATGCCAGTTATATTAACTATTAATATTTTTAGTTCGATTCCCCATCATTACTTCAGGCATTTGCTCATTCTAGTTTTTCCAAGGCGCAGCAGCCCCCAGTGGCCTAGGCCCTCCTCATTATCCAGGCTTCACCATCACACTCAGACACACAACAATCAGTAGGACACCCCTTCACGGGTGATCGGCCCGACGTAAAGACCTCCACCTGACAACACACAACACTCACAACAGACGAATATCCATGCCGCCTCCCCCCCCCCCGTGGGATTCGAAACCACAATCCCAGAAAGCGAGCGGCCTCAGACACATGCCTTAGACCGCGCGGCCTCTGGGATCGGATTTTTGCTCGTTAGATGTTCTTAAAATGCCGAAGTTTTTCTTCCGTACAAAGGAATAGAAATAATTTTTCAATGGGCGAACACATAAAGATAATCGGCTACACTGAAGCAGGCACACAAAAGAATAACCGATCTCGGTGGCCGTACGATCTAAAGCCTAGGCCTGCGGCTGCTCGATTTCTGGGATTGCAGTTTCGAGTCCTGCTGAGAGCATGAATATTAGTCTTTTATTTCATGTGTGCTGTGTAGGTGGCGGCCTCTCCTCTTTCACAGGAGTTCTACCGTGTGTGTGTGTGTTTAATTGTGATCTAGAAACCACAAAAATGAGGCGGCCTAGACCCGAGTTGGGCTGTTGCGCCACAGGAATGAATAAAAGTATAATCAAGGACAGCAATACCACTTCGCATGAATATAATATGTCTAAAGGACCGGTAGTTGACCTATATAGTTCGATTAAATTTGTTGTTCACTGGAGCATTCCATACCTGCAAGCCTACATCGTATATTGTCCACGTAAGAGAAAAGGAGTAGGCATCTGATAAGAGATTTTATTCCTGATGTTGCAGCATCATCGACTTTACTTGTTGATGCACTGATTGTGCTTACATTAAGTTATAGTATACTTTTGGGACAAAATAAATTCAATACCATCTGCAGTTTAATTTTATACCTTCTGCCGCATTTTTATAAAAGTAATACAGCACTGTGTAACTAACTCTGTTGCTAAGTTGCCTGCGTACAATTCCCAGTTTCCAGCGGTCCCTTGGCGACAGACTACCGTGTTTGAGCTAACATTGATTAGCATAACCAAACACGGCACCACTTTTGCAATGCTAATTGGTTACAGGTGTTCATTCGATAGCGGAAGAGTGGACTCCCATTTGTTCTGGACCATGCTGGAATTAGCGTACCGTGACAAATGACACAACAGTCGTCGGCCCTACTTGCAACTTTCAGGTGTGTGTGTGTATATATACAGATATATCCGAAACTTCGTCAGTTTGCTTCACAGTTCCTGTGTTTCAAAGGACTGGCACCTGTTAGCTGTGAGTGTAAAACTCGGTCTATTTCCCTGAGGGTAAAACATAACTTGGGGGTTTGTGAGAGGAGGGTGTTGACTGGAACATTAGGACCTAAAGAGACGAAGTAACAGGAGTACGACGAAAGCAACAAAACAGGAAGCACCACGTTTGTACTTTGCCCATAGTACTATCGAGATAACCAAAGTAAAGAGAATAAAATGCGTGACACTTGTCAGCAGCCGGTATCGCGTAGTCGGTGTGGTGACTAGGCTATGAGATGGACAACCCGACGTTCGAATCCCGAACGGACCTGCCTGCCACCAGCCTCCTAATCAATGGGTAGCGGCAGCTCTTACCCCAGGGGTAAAGCGAGGCGTAAGGCTAACCGATCACCTCCACCTAATGTCGAAGTTAAGAATTAGTGGAGCTAAACCCCACTACAAAATGCCTTTATGGGACGTGTAGGGAAATCTTCTTTATATAACTGTGTTCTTAAAAGAAATGATGGCACGTTCTATAACTGCCGTCTCTTAAAATTACGAAATGTTATAAACTGTATTTCAGTGTTTAGTGCCTATTCATATGGCAGAAAAAACGACCTTGTATTAGTTGTCATAAACAAAACTTATCAAAACTTTTTACTTGTCAGGTTAATCAGTGTGTGACCCACTTACTAAGGGTACTATAGCTTCTGCACACATATACGTTTTATCATAAAGTCCTGTGCCTCTGTGTGGGAGTACAGGAAAGTTTTATGTTCGTGAATGTGAACAACAAAGAACTGTTATCAATTCCCAGAGAATGTGGGCGATAACTAGGCGTAATCGCTACACGCCACTAGTCATGCAGGTAGGACCAGCTGCTTGATAAACACACGTTAAGTAACGCACCAACGCTGTTATCTCCTGATAGTACGTATTCGACTTCTGACTGTCACGTTTTGATTCATGTTGTCGTTCCAAATTTCTCGTATGTTCTCCCATACGAAAACAATCTTAAGCAGAATATTCTAGCAAGTATCTGGAGCGCCTTCCATGATGTTCTAAGTTGCAGACTTAGCTAAAACAGACTACCTTGAGACCGCAGACGTAGTTTACATAAAAATATTAAACTTAATGTTTAACAAACAGGGCGTGGAGGTACTGACTGAACTGAAGTGGTTCAGAAAAAGTCCAGTAATGGGCTGCTGTAAATACGATAACAAAGTTTGTGGAACCACGGGACAGACTTTCCTCGACCGTCAGAAAATTAACAAAAACGGTGTCAAAAAACTTCTGTGTTCACTGCTACCCGACTTCTGAAACAGAATTCTTTTAAGGTTTACGGAATTCGCCTGTTTTGTCCTTCTGATAGCATTAGTTATCAGGATAAAGATGAGTACGCGACATAAAAGAAAAAGCTAGGCAATATACCTATAACGCAACTGTGGCGCGATGGCCTGACATTTATACCTCCCTCACCATCCTAACAGCCTGATACAATTTCCCTGCGCCCGAGAGCTTTTATGGCAATTTAATGTCGACGGCAACAATAAAATGTATTCAGAGTCTTCATGTAAAGTGTCCGATATTTCTGCCCGATTTTAATCAAATCTGGATTTTCTCGACAGATTTTCCTAGAAGTCCCCACCATCAAACGCCACGTAAATCCATCAAGTGGAAGCCGAGCTGATAGGCGCGGAGAGACGGACGGACGGACGGACGGACGGACGGACGGACGGACGGACGGACATGACGAATGTAATAGTTTGCTTTTCGCATCTATGCAGACGCGCCTAAAAATTGAAAGTGCTTTTTTTTAACCAATGCTCCCCTGATTTCCGATACAGTACTTCTTTTTAGAAAACTCCCAAAATACGTTCTTTATCCTTCTGAAAAGGGCAACATGTAGATGAAGATGAGTATGGAGCACTCGTATAATGATACAGACAAGGGGCAAAAAACCGAAGAACCCGAAGAAAAATTTGTCGCAGTGACACTTCTTCTACCACAAACCACACACGGACTGGCCTGGGATCGAACAAAAGCCTCCGCAGTCACAGGCCGGCGGCTAACGGCCTGAGCCATGGCAGGTCAAAGAGAGAGCGCCAATAAATCAGCATTTTATACACAGACGAATTTCATACGCCGCAGTGAACACTGTGTGTTTCCATTAGAAAGACCAGTCTACTAATACTGTGTGAGGAAAAAAATCGCTGTTTGTTGTAACAATCAAAAGGAATAGGCACATAGACCACGTGAGCAAAGTATCATACACGCCTTCTACTGTTAAAACTGGCTGTAACTAGGCCTATAGCAACCATTAGACTCTGGAGTGTTTGCCGGGCGGCTACTCGCGTCTCAAGAACTGCTTCATACTGCGTGAGGTAGGCAGTTGTTTGGCTAGTAACGAACGCACAGGATGTGCTGTTTCTGCTTTGATCATTGAAGGTGGGACCGATACGTTGTACCGACACGGCGGTAAACAATTACCACTAGACGCTGCATAATATTCAGAAGACCGCAGATGTCATCAACATCGCGGCGAAAGCCTGAAATCAGATATGAATTCTTTTACTTTGAAAAATGGCCGATAGTAGCCTACTAGCTGGACAACCGAAGAACTGTAGTTCGATTCCCTACAGAAGCAACAGAGTCTTCTCTACACCAAAACCTCGAGACAGGCAATGGCACTTGCTCAGCCTGTTGGTAAAGTATCTGTTTCCCCGGCTGTAAACTGGCAGCAGCGTGAAGGTGACCGCACATGCCATCTAGTGCCGAGGTTGAGAATGAGGGTGGTTATGCCTCCACTCAAACTCTGGCGTGAAGAGGGACAACTGTACAATCTTAATATCTCGCAATGTCCGCGTGTTTTATAACTGTTTAATATAATCCAACCGTATGCAATGAATAGCATCTATATTATTCATTATTTATACTGACATATCTCCAACATGTTTCGGCTTCTATTAAGCCACCATCAGGGAGATGTGTAAGAGAATATATATATCTATATTTATACAATTACATTCGAGAGCAGAATTATGCATCTCTTGTATATTGTGACGGCTTTACTTTTACATTTACTTCATTTCTGTTCACGTCGATAGAACTGCGCTCCTTAACAGACATATGAATACCCTACACCCTTTTATATTTCCTAAACGTGAATTAACCCTTTAAAGACGAAGCGTATCTGTTTTATATAAGGACTCAGTGCGTACCGCGCTGTAAACACTCTCCACTTCGGTTATAAAAACCAGTCTCTTAATGTTTTATAAGGCAAAAGTTGCTGTTTGTTCTGAGATCCGTACAAAACACATAAACGCAATGTGGGCATCACGTGGAATTTTTTAATGTTAAACCTGGCGTTACGTAAAGTTACCGCTAGGCTTTAAAAGGTTAAACATTCTGTATAGCAGGATTAATTCCAAAAAGTCTTCAGCTTCAGGCGCAAGTAAGGTTAGAGAGCCTAGGCTGATATCACACGTCGGGGGTTGCGCGAAGTCGTGCGAACGTTGATCGGTGTGTTTCTGCAGTCAGAGCGATGGGGGTGCCAGTATTTGTCTGCTTACGTAGCAGCAGCAATCATGTGACTGAGGTAAGAGGACCACAAGGTTTGTGAGACTCGCTCTGAAGGTTGTCATGCAAAATGACGAGGACTTTGTGAATGTAGTCCTGCTATACATCAGGTAATAGACGAAGAGTACTCGGCACTTTAGCCTAGTTAGGTATTTTTTGTAACAAACACAAATTCAAAACTAAAGCATATTTTTAATACTCCTATGCATTAATATAAAGGTGGGATAATTCAGCCTGCAAAATGACTGGCTAAGAACTTGAGAACTGGAATTCGATTCCTGGCATGAATGTTCTGAATTTTCTCTTCATCACCAGGATTAGAACCCTTAACGGACCCGTCTTATTTGCCACCAAACGAGTGGGTTGGCAGGAGATGGGTGTGTTAGTGTTAAGGATTTTGGCCTTCGCAGAACAAGAAGTGAAGTGCGAGTCATTAAGCTGAGCGGCTGGAGGATGGGCATAGATCATGGAAAGCTGGAATCTATTTCTGTAAGCACCGCAGATCGTTACGTGACCATTCAGCGTTTTACATCAGTGCAGTGAATTCTGTGGCCGACGGGCCACTTGCGGGCCTCGACTTTTCACGAATTGGTCCGTAGACCCCCTACTAACACATAATACTAATACAGGAAGTTCTATCGAAAACCGAACTCAGATGCACAGCAAGCCTAACGACCTTATATTCCCTCACCTAATGCACATAATACATAATCACATAACAACTTACCGCGTGTTAGAGTATGTAATGGAAATTTACCTTCTTCAACCCTCAGACATGCTTGACACCTGGTGAAGAAATTACAAACAATCTTCGAAGTTCTTTTCTATAAACTGCAGATACTGTCCGCCTGAAGAAACGGCCGTTGCATGACTCACACACCGGCACTTCCATCGTCGCGTGTATGGTTACATTAAATCAACTGATGTCTTAAGCTGCAGAGTCAAGTTTAGTCTGCTGTGTGGAGCACACGTGTTAAGTACAGTGTAAGGTAAATTTGTCTTGTTCGTAAGTAAGCAGTACAGTCTAACACAGAGGGTTTTGTTTATGGAAACTTATATAAGGAAGCAATTATATAAAGTGTCGTAGGAAATTTAGAACACTGTTTCCCAGTGTTTCGGCTCCTTCGGACTCAGGTGTGTCTGACAGTTTCAGCGGGTCACTTCCAGCACCTAATCTAACGTGCGGTTATGTTATGTTATTTACTGTATATGATATGAGAAAATGTAAGGCCGTTAGGCTTGCCGTGCGTCTGGATTTGGTTTTCAATCGAACGTCCTGTACGTTAAATATATTAATATTATGTTTTAAACAACGTTGGGGCACTTCTCCAAATCATTCGTGTCTGAGTGGCTGCAGTTAAAGTCGCCCATAATTATTTTTGCATCATTTGTTCGGATGAGCTTTTCTGCACAAATACAGGCGGCCGGAGTGTAAGTTTGGCAAACCACCTAGTTTAATGTGTGGAGCTGCAATCTCACGGCCCCACACGCTTTCACGGTAAAATGACACTTCCCCGAATTCTATATTTTTGGGACTTCATGCTACAGGCCTACAACACATTAAGTATTTGTGCCAGATGCCCAAAAAGTGTTGTTAAATAACTGTGAGTATGTATCAAATAAAGGATAAACTGGTATGGCTATGCAAGAAAACTGTCATGGTGAGTTTTAAAATAATACTTTAGCATTTGCCTAGATCAACTGAGTAAAATCATAAATGTCTCATTCACACAGGCAGTCATTTAGCTGGAAACCTCCGTGTAAGAAGCTACTATACAATTCTTTGATGTATCTGTTTAGAAATGACAATATAATCTGGTATTATATACAGTACTGTTACAGGTGTTGAGAGAAACTAAGATCTGCAGTCCTATAACCGTCTTTAACCTTACCTGAAAACCCCTGCGGGTAAAGTACCGGTACTGCGTAAATTGAAACGCACAATTTAAATACAGTATAGAGACAGTTCCTGGCCCAAGGGCATTTCAGTTTAATATTAACCTTTTAAAGCCTAGCGGTAACTTTACATACCACCAGGTTTAACATTAAGAAATTCCACGTGGTGCCCACATTGCGTTTATGTGTTTTGTATGGATCTCAGAACAAACAGCGACTTTTGCCTTATAAAACATTAAGAGACTGGTTTTTATAACCGAAGGGCAGAATGTTTACAGCGCAGTACGCACTGAGTCCTTATATAAAACAGATACGCTTCGTCTTTAAAGGGTTAAAGTACTTACGGTCTGATATTTTAATAATAATAATAAGTGAAATGGTGTCTGGAAACTTTTTCTATTCCCTTCACCGTTGTTAAAAGTTTTTAAACTCTAGTTTAACAAAGTCGAGTACATGTACTAACTTTTAAACACTAAAATTACTGAAAATTTCTACCTATCAATCAGACTTAATGACGCTTCCTAAAAAGGCCAGTAACTCACGTGTAGCCTAACGGAAGTGCATCCGCACAGTCTACTCCCTCTCCCACCGTAGCTATACAAGCCCAGGCATACACAAAGAGACTGCTGGTGTAGTTATTAGTTGCCACTGTCCTGCACTACATAACGAGACACAAGCTTTACCCCCTGAGTTCTTCCTGACGATACCTTCTAATCCTCAGTTCAAGGAATCGCATCTCGGGAAGTACTTTTTATACGGGGTGCATTTAAATTGTTTGAACAAATTCAATGTTGTATTATTAACATCAAACAAAGAAAATTTCATACAAACATGTGTACATAAATGAGCGATTTCTGAGTTTAATTGAAAGATTAAATTCAATATTAAATATCTTAAATATGTGATATTTTAGTGATACGTAACTTAATATATTTACAATATACGTTTACAATTTAATAACCACTGAGTTCTTATTGGGTATCAAGTCACAGTTCACAACAAATGCCTAAAATATCCTTCGCATGAACAAATGTATGCAAGGACCCGTATACCCATGGAATGCTGCACCCTTTCAAAGGTCCCAGGGCGGTTGTAAGTGGTTTGACAGGCATTAAAAATATGTTGAAGTGTCACTTCATTTTCAGCTGAAGCTGAATAGGCTAGGGTGTTTAAGTGCCCCCCACATAACAGTCTAACAGAATGAGCTGGGGCGAACGTGGGGAGTGTAACTCGAAAAGAGTTTGCGGGCATACGTATGATACAAACTATGTTTTGGTGTGGCAAACTGAGTACTGAAGTTTGTTCAAGCGTTTAATATACACACTATATAATTAACAAAGAGCTCTGTCATTTGTTTATCCTGAATCAAAACTCACGACGAGTCACACATGTCACAGGTGGTCAATTGAAGAAGCATTAGTGTGCACGGTAGAAACAGCGATGTTGCGCATTACACGTAATTTTAGAATTTATGGGGGGATTTTTCGAGCCGATCTAATTGATGTTGATACAATTACAGACATTACATTTCTTAGCGTTATTTTCGTGAAGCATTTACTGGTCCTATAAAGAAAATTATGTTTAGAAGTGTGTAAGGCCCTCCTATTACGTATGGACCTTTGTAACTACCATAAGCCTTTTGAGAAAATAGAAAAAAATGACGTTTCAAGGAAAAACAGGGGCTGAAATCTTCCGATATGAACCGAAACTATTCCGGTGTTCAGGCCTACTCAAAATAATCAAATATTATCGTAAATCAGTCCAAACAGTTTCAGAGACGAAACGTGCAGACAGACAGACGGACGGAAGCGTATAACATCAGGATTTTATGAAAAACGATGTAAGAATTTGCTATTGGAAGTTAAGCCCAGGCAACCGAGTTTCCTGCCTGACACACCAACTGCACATCAACTCCGGAACCGTCATGTCAGATACCGCGCATCATTCACGACATACACACAACTTTGAATCAAAAATTACAGATACCACAGCACAATAAGTGCCATTCCAATAATATAAAACTAGAAAATCTGCATGTCTTCAGAGAATTCTAACTCCTGGAAGAATTTTAACTGTTAATTTTCAGACATTTTAGACATTTTAAGAGTCACATGTCACTGCACGCTGAACAAGTTTTATGTAATTAAGGTAACCCCCTTGAAAATGACAATAAAATGCCCAAACATGTCGGGGAAAAGTCAAAAGTAAAAATAAAATAAAAACTAAACATCGTGCATTTGTTTATTTAATTCTGCCACAAAAAAATAACTTTTCTGATTTTAATCTTCTGGGTCTTGAAGCCGTGTAGTGTCATATGTTGGCACCGTGATTTTGAAGGAATATAATGAATCCATCTTCAAGGCACAAGGTCACATTCCCTACAACGCTCTATGTAACACATGTCACTTTAATAATTCCAGCCTCGATTTGGACCAAACTACTCCAACCCTAAAGACAGAGACAGTTTGCTTCTGCTACACATTAATGTCACCTTACAACAGTAAGCCTACAATGTGAAAAATCCACAACGTGAAGAAACGAAAACTTACCAGACTCTTTGTTAGAAACTGAATATATGCTGCAAATGCATGTGCATTGGCTTGGGTATTGGATAAGTCGAGCTACGTGGGAATTTTTTAAGCTACACGTTAGTTAAAGAATTAACAATAATTCCCAAAACATGCAACGTTTAGCTGAAACATATCCTTCCAAGAATCCACATAATACGGGAATACGAGACTTAAAGTCCTCACAGCCGCGTTGCTACAGATCAAAGTCTTCTGAGATGTTATGCCCCGTCGACTGGTAAACAGCAAAAGGTAACTTTATCCCTGTACATGCAGTAAAAACATACGGTGGAAGTGGAGGTATAGCTCCATTCATTCTTAACCTCGATAATGGATAGAGGTGGGTGGTCATCCACTGGCCCCGGCTGCTTTGCCCCCGCAAGAAACGCCAGTACCCATTGAATAGAAGACTGTGTGGTCCTCAGAGCCAGTCTTGGCATTTTGGAGAAGAGAAAAATATTTTGTCATTGCCGGGACTCGAACCCCATATCCTAGCTACTATACTTGCTGTACTGAAATTTAGTTGTGAGGATGCAAAATGTATGGAACTGGTCCAGTATCATGCTACCAGCGCTTTTGGAGATATGAGGCAGCGCTACTATAGCTAGTCTGACCATGGTTGACTGGCTACCTGCTGCAGGTCTTCGCCCAGTGTGAAGACTGCACATCGCTGTCGGGCCGCATATTGTACAGAGATAACCAGCTTCATTAGAGGTCGATGTGAAGAGCCCCTGTAAGCCCCAACTGCTGCTGAACGCACCCCAGGGGAAATTCAACCCAAACAGTGCACAGTGGATTCCTTTATACTTGTACAATGTCCTACTGTGTTTGTAATGCAGTAAAACCCCGATTATGGGGACCGAGAGAGACAGGAGGTCAGCTTAACCGCAATTTGTCCCATCTTATTTTCATATATATAACAGTCACCAACTTGCAATAATAGTGACCCACATACATAAGGTCAACATGTCACACGGACAACTTAATCTAATTCTCTTCCGTCAGATGAACGAAAAACCCAACAATATGAACGTAAGTGTTCCATGTTACACGTGTTCACCGACAGCTTTCCTAAGGCATAGAAGACACGTTCTGACGTAAGACTGTTCATATCAAAAACGTTGTGTCGAATCATATGTCACCAAGTACTGTCAAAATGATCTGGAGCCGGGTTAGCGTAGTGACAAGGCTGCGGGCTGTAAGATACGCAGTTCGAAGCCCGGCAGGGGTAAGAGATTCGTCTCGTCTCCAGAACATCCACACCGACTCTGGGGCCCACCCAGCCTCGTAGTCCATAAATACAAGGGGACCATTCCCGGGCAAAAAGGGACCGGGACGCGAGTCTGGCCACCCAGTTTCTTCTGGTACCGAGGTTACGGATAAGTGGAGCTATATTTCCACTCCCCTACATAACTTAATGGCGTGAACAGAGATTTTAACTTTATTACAAAAGTGATAAAACAGGACTTGCGGGACAGGTGGCATGTATGGGAGAAATTAAATACTTAAAATTTCAGGTGGAAAATTATGAATAGAAGAAGCAGCCTGGGCAGGTTCGGAATATAAGAAAGGAGAAAGCTAAAGTAGTCTAGACAGAGTGTATGAAGATGTGGCCTGGATTTCTTTCTCTGGACAGCGCCCAGCAGTGGGCTGCTGTACACACAGTAATTAGAATTAAAGACTGCATAAAACGAGGGGAATTTCTTCATGAACTCTGCAATTGTCACGTCTCAAGAAAGCTCCAGCTGCTTTGAGTTAGACGGGTATATCCGTACGTAAATCCAAAATGATGCCAACTTGCTAAACACTCCATTGCATTTACTTCGATAACATAACCTCAAATCTCCGATTCATTAACATGTTAACATGTCATTACTTTCATGACACAAATCTAAATTCCAAGCAATCCTAACGTTATGCCCTTAATTGCTTCACGGATCAATTGCGGTTATTCAATTAAATCTGTTCAGTGTCGTAGGTCTGTTAATGCACACACTTTCAGTAGACATTGCGTAGTAGTATTAGTATTAGGTAGCACTGCGCCTAAATAGCATTACTAGTAAATTAGCATTGCGCCTAAATAGCATTACTAGTAAATTAGCATTGCGCCTAAATAGCATTACTAGTAAATTAGCATTGCGCCTAAATAGCATTACTAGTAAATTAGCATTGCGTCTAAATAGCATTACTAGTAAATTAGCATTGCTACTAAGTAGCATTAGTACTAAGTAGCTTTAGTATTACGTAGCATTACTCCTAAGTAGCATTTGTACTAAATTAGCATTACTACTAAGTAGCATTAGTACTAAGTAGCTTTAGTATTACGTAGCATTACTCCTAAATAGCACACGTACAAAATTTGCATTACTACTAAGTAGCATTAGTAATAAGTAGCATTAGTATTATGCAGAATTGCTCTTCTGTAGCTTGAATACTAATTAGTACTACTCCTAGACCGCATTATTACTAATTAGCATTAGTACTATGTAGCATTACTTCTAAGTAGCATTAGTACTAAACTATTATCAGTACTAAATAACATTAGTACTACGCAGAATTACTCCTAAGTAGCATTAGTACTAATTTGCATTATTCCTAAGAAGCATTAGTACTAAGTAGTATTACTACAAAGTAGCATTACTCCGAAGTAGCAATAAGGCTTTTCCCATCTTGAATATTCCACATATTCCCAAACATTATAAATTTCCTCAGCTAATCTTCAGCCTGTGTAACATACCGCATTATAACACAGGTGCCTTTTATGGAATCAGTAACAAGAATGCATAATGTGTGTTCAAGAATATCAGTCCTTTACATCTCCAAAACTAACAAATAGATTTTGACCAAGTTTAGTATCGATTTATATATTAAACTTTGTCCAGAAGCTTCAACTTTGAACTTTATCAGCCAAACGTCAAGTTCTTTTTTATACAAACTGAGTTTTACAGCAAGCCTACTGCTCTTTGGATAAAAATCGGTAGATGGGATAACACACTGTCGTAGATCTCGTTAAAATATGAAGCTTATTTTCGAAAATTTCTCGATATATCGAGCATCTAATTAAACATACCGCTAGTAAAAATAACTTTTGACACAATTAAAACCCTTATCTTTTATGTAATGTAACCAACTTAGATTAAGGAAATAGGAAAATGACAAAAAACTCGTTAGGGAAGTGTGCGATCTCCAGTAATATACGTATATAGCCTGTTTATTACCCATGGTTATCCCAGTGACAAAGAGGCAGAAAGAAGAGAAGTAAATAAACCAAAAGGATTAACACATAGGCCTGTTGCTCTCTGTTCCTCTATTTGCAGCAAAATAATAACAGAGACAAAGTGATAGCATTGCCAAAACATAATATCAAATTAATTCCAATAGACTTGTCCAGTTTCGTTCATCCTTTATGCGAGTACGTACACACTTCGCTGTAGTCAGTTAAAATGTGATAATCCCAGTGTCGACCACTCTAGCAGACAGAAACTTTACAATGTCACCATGTCTAGGCTGTATAAACTTGTCTCCCTTTTTTGTTTTTTTAATTTTATACAACCTGGTAGGATAAAAGAAACGTGAAACCGTCAGTCGTGGTAAAAGAATAATTAAAAACATCAATAATACACACGGATAAAAGTTTGTGCTCAGGTAGTGGTGACAACCTAAATACCCGTAACAAAATTTACCTCCCGTGTTTCATTAATTCCTTCTCCCCGTCTCTGCCACACTGTTATATGTGGCCAGGGGCAAGGGAACCACACTCGCGCCACAGCAGATGACCCACTGCACGGTACTCTACGGTTCGAATGCTTAATGTCTGTGGAACCCTTGTGACTAAAACTGAACAGTCGTGAAACCCCTGTAAAGTAAAAAGTCCTTTGAGTGTAAAATTGAGATAAAGCTTTTCATAAGGTTTCATACAGAGAAGTAAAACACTTAAGTACATTTAACCCTTTCAAGACGAAGCGTATCTGTTTTATATAAGGACTCAGTGCGTACCGCGCTGTAAACACTCTCCACTTCGGTTACAAAAACCAGTCTCTTAATGTTTTATAAGGCAAAAGTTGCTGTTTGTTCTGAGACCCGTACAAAAAACATAAACGCAATGCGAGCACCACGTAGAATTTTTTAATGTTAAAGCTGGTCGTATGTAAAGTTACCGCTAGGCTTTAAAAGGTTAAGCAAAACAAAATTTTACTATAAGCAATTTACACTGAAAATAAATGGTGATGTAAAATAATAATTAAAAATTAACAAAATTATATTTACCGATTTCATTATAAAGAAAACGTGCTTGCGGAACCCCCGCCCACGAATCCCCGATGTCCGCGGAACACGGTTTGAGTAACATCGGTTTATAGTGTGCAGTACAGGTCACGTCTTCAGCCAGTATCACTCAGATATTTACACCTTGTTTCTCCCACTAATAATAAACGTAATAACAATAATAATAATAATAATAATAATAAAGTGGACCTGGCCCTTAAAGAATATACGGTGTGAGGTTTTAGGTTGGAGTCATGTGTCAGAACAGAGGCCAGTGTCCGGCTATATTGGCACAGGAGCCAAGGTTCAAGTTCTACAAACAAAGGAGAATATATTGACGAAATGAGCAACCACCTTTATTTTAGGGGCGCAACAGCCCCTAATAGGCCAGGGCCTCCTCCTTATCGAGGCTTCACGTTGACATTCAGACACACCACACATGGTAGGACTCCTCTGGACGAGTGGTCAGCCCGACGCAGAGACCTCTACCTTGACAACACACAACACTCACAAGAGACAGACATCCATACCCCCGTCGGTACTCGAACCCACAATCCCAGCTAACGAGCGGACGCAGAACTACACCTTAGACCGTGTGGCCACTGGGATCGGCGCGCAACTACCTATTATACATTTAAATTAACAATCGCAAGCCTACTCTGCATTAAGACCTGAAGACACCAAAAGTTATTCTAACAAACCGCAAGTGTCTGTAGATGCTAAACGTGTCAAGAAACCCCACGACCCGCAATTTCGTCATAATTATGGACAAAATAACCTACGGTCTATCAATCCCTGCCACGAACCGGATCAATCCATTTTACGCGCTTTCGCATGCTCGCAAAAACTGCGAGTCAACTACGGCAGGTTCGTCTGTACGTCCGTCTGTCTGTCCGTATTTATCAGCTAGGCTCCCACTGGACACATTTTCGTGGCATCTGGTATTGGAGACTTACATTATAACCTGTCGAAAAAATCCAAATTTGTTTACAACCAAACAAAAATATCGGCCACTTTACATGAAGACCAAGTACGGTTCACCGTTGCCGACCACATTAACCTTTTAAAGCCTGGCGGTAACTTTACGTACCACCAGGTTTAACATTAAAAAATTCTACGTGGTGCCCACATTGCGTTTATGTGTTTTGTACTGATCTCAGAACAAACAACAACTTTTGCCTTATAAAACATTAAGAGAATGGTTTTTATAAGCGAAGTGGAGAGTGTTTACTGCGCGGTACGCACTGAGTCCTTATATAAAACAGATACGCCTCGTCTTTAAAGGGTTAAATCGACATAAGCGCGCTCTCTTCGAGTGAAATGATATCAGGCGGTTAGGATACTTGAAAAGGTATAAACATCATGCGAACGCGCCGCAATTACGTTATACATACATTGGCTATCTTTTCTTAAATTACTAAGTTTATTTTTCTATATTTTTTCTTTCCTACTAGCCGTGTGAGAGATGCAAAACTGAAAGAGAAAATTTGCGTCAGAGGCATCATACTTTTCGCGTGGACTTCGACCGCTTTCGCTCGCAGTCTGAGATGGCTGTGAACACAGTTTCAGTGAAGTTAACTCGTGTCTGTTGCTGTAATATACAGGTAGGTCTGTAGGGGACCAATTAGTGGTAATTGCTAAGTCTCTTTGTACGTAATGTGTACGATATGCAATGCATACTACGTACGTGCTGGTGGAGGATACAGGCTCCACTGGCCGAGACCCCTATTAGCGATAAGCCCCGGCTCTATCTTCCCCGATTACCACACATAGACGTTAATTTCGAACGCTCGTTATTGTTTTTATAGTCATCAAAGACAGCTGCAGTCATAATCACTACTGCGATGACAGGAACAGTACGCGCTTTTCAGCACATTTGTATGCAGGGACTCTCAAATTGTGAGACGCGAATCTCGGGATACAGTTCGAAGTTTTAATATTTTGACGGTGGTTTATGATAGCCAGGGCATCCGAACAGCTTTCGGCAGGTTGCCTACCGTCGGTAAAGAGGGACAGAAGGGTGCCTTTAAAGGAAAAATTTCTGAGAAAAACTCGGAATTTAAGTGACACAACGATACCAAGAACTACGAATTAACCATTTACAGCCCGTTGCTTACTCTATGTAGCATCACTTGAAACTTTAAGAAATTTCGAATGATGTCTACAAGTTGTACTTCTGTGTGTTTAGCACAGATCCCAAAAAAGACAGTGATTACTTTCCAACACAGCATTAACTGACCGGTTTTTTACAATGCGGACGGAGTGTTTACCTCGCGGTAGGGACTGAATTTTTAAATAAAATTCAAGTTACTTTTCGCTTCACCGGCGGACGGCCCGATTCTATCTCAGCCCAGTCAATGTGAGATTTGTTGCAGACAAACTGGCACTAGAACAGGTCCTTCTCCGAGTACTTCTCTATTCCCGTGTCAGTATCATTTGACCAATGCTCCAAAACCAACTTTATCTACATGTTGCTCTTACCATAAAGACAAACAGGCCAAGCTTGGGAACCTTCCAAAAGCAGTGCTCTTTCAGAAATCGGGGACAACGGGATAAAAAAGAAATTACTTCTTGGGCCGCATATTGGCTCAGGCGGTTAGTCGCCGACCTCTTACCGCGGAGGCTAGGCTTCGATCCCGAGTCAGTTTATGTGAAATTTATCGGGGACAAAGCGACACTGGGACAGGAGCTTCCCAACTACTTCAGTTTTCCCCTCTTACTATTTTTCCACCAATGCCCTATAATCATTTTAAACTACATATTGCACTTACGAAAATGACAAAAATGGAGAAGCATGGCAATGCTCTTCGGAAATCGGGGAGCAAGGGATAGAAGATTACTTCCACTTTCTCAGCCTTCTAGAAGAGTTAGACATTTCAGTAACATATTTCTGTGTATTCTGTACAATGACGCACATTCTGACTACATTTAACACAAGAAATGACCGTAGTCATGTCTGTGAATCCCATCATATAAAAAAGATATATTTACGCTGTATGACTAGGAAAAGTGGTTGTAATGACTATAAGTCCTTGTAATTTCCCTGAGATCGTTTAAAAGAAAAGAAAGGCAAAGAACAAAGTGACAGAAACAGGAAACTTACGGTATTAAAAGTAAGTAAAAAAGGAAAACGGAGAAAAGAGGGAACTGCCAACAAGGATTAAAAAAGAAAGACAAAAGAGACGGCAGAAAGAAAAATATAAGGAATAACGAACGAAGAAATATAAAGAGAATGTAAAGATATTTTAGGTAAACATTATGTATCGGTAATTAAGTATGGCTCACAAATGACAGATCGAATCTTCATAAGGCGGGCGCGCATCTGTAAATGATTTGATACCAGCTTCGGCTCTGACAAAAAGTGTAAGAGTACAGCAGACATCCCAAAGCAAGTATCCACTGTGGAATTCTTAATTAATTCTCTCACTGGGGAATATTGGTTCTCTTAGAGCCATGCTGGTACTGAATGCAAATAAAGACACGAAGAAAATGGCGATATCTGTTCATTAACGTGAATATTTGCACAGAACGCAGCAGTCACTGTGTATTAATTGTGTCTGAATATTTAATATGGCAGCTTGCTCTTTACGACGGGAATATTTACCATCAGCAACATCTGCTGGTGTACCCTGGTAAAAAGGTAAAATATAAAATTCATCCTAGAACAGGCCATGAAAGCCCACAGGCCGGGCAGAGTTATAGCTCTACTCGTTCTTTAACGTCGACACTAAATGCGGATTGGTTGTCAAGGTCACGGCTCGGCCGCTTTACCCTCGGGAAAGAGACCCGGTACCCATTTTACAGGAGACTGGGTGAGTTCCAGGGTTGTTCTAGATGGATGAGGAAAATCTTGCCTCCACCGGGATTCGATTCCCGAACCGTCCAACCCGTAGAAAGTCACTATACCGACTGAGCTAGCCCTGCCCACTGTTACGTCCTGAAGGTGGTAAAGTAGTGCATTTCATATCTCTGGTAGGCGTGCTGCAGGCCCGCTCACTGCATGATTTCCTCTGTAGAAGACTGACAGCCGCGGTACGATTCACTGGGTGAAGCATTCGAGCATCCTGAGACATTAGCAACTAAAACACCACCTTGAAGAAGGTCAGCAGCTAGTCCACGCATCATAGGACCCACTGTCCACAAATGACTGTAGGTAGCCCCTACATGTTACGCAGAACACACGAATAAATGCTTATAATGTTGGATAATGTGAGATTTGAGGTTTCCACGGCAGTGTTGGTAAAGATTCAAGTTTCCTGGGATGCTACGCCATGTCGAATTATAAATACCAGCCGTTATCGACCTTTCGAAGGAAGGTAGTGCAATCCTCAGTCCAAGAACAGTTGACGGCTTGGACCATTAAGATGCAGGCACTAGGCTCCTCTGGAACGCCGGTAACTGTTTACTTATCGACATGGCGTAACATGGAGCCGGGACAGTGTACCGGTATAGCAGCTAGCCGCGGGCTGGAATCCCAGAAGTGGTAACAGATTTTCTCTTTTTCAGATCTCTCCTGACTGGCACTGGGGCTCACCCAGGCTACTGTTCAATGCGAACCGGGTTATTTAACAAAGATAGAGCGGCCGTACGCGAAGTTCACCACTCACCTCCACACAGTGTCGAGGTTAATGAGCGGAGCAACGCCTCTACTCACCATTTATACCTTCATGGCGCGGACAGGCACAACTCTTTCATGGCGCAACATTCAAGAAGACTTGAGTCTTCATCAATAGAGTTTAAGGAACTCAAATATTGCGTTTGTATTTGCTTTCACCTTTTATTGAGTCTTTTACGTTCTGGTGTACTCTTCGGCCATCTCGGTCTTCATCCGTTCATAGTCAGGGTGAGGTATGAATCCACATGTTTATAGTCAGGGTGAAGTATTAATCCACGTTTATAGTCAGGGTGATGTATGAATCCACATGTTTATAGTCAGGGTGAAGTACGAATCCACATGTTCATAGCCAGGGTGAAGTACGAATCCACATGTTTATAGTCAGGGTGAAGTATGAATCCACATGCTCATAGTCAGGGTGATGTATGAATCCACATGTTTATAGTCAGGGTGAAGTATGAATCCACATGTTCATAGCCAGGGTGAAGTATGAATCCACATGTTTATAGTCAGGGTGAAGTATGAATCCACATGTTTATAGTCAGGGTGAAGTATGAATCCACATGTTCATAGTCAGGGTGAGGTATGAATCCACATGTTCATAGTCAGGGCGAAGTATTAATCCACATGTTCATATTCAGGGTGAAGTATTAATCCACGTTTATAGTCAGGGTGATGTATGAATCCACATGTTTATAGTCAGAGTGAAGTATGAATCCACACGTTCATAGTCCGGGCGAAGTATGAATCCACATGTTCATAGTCAGGGTGAAGTATGAATCCACATGTTGATAGTCAGGGTGAAGTATGAAGCCACATGTTCATAGTCAGGGTGAAGTATGAATCCACATGTTCACAGTCAGCGTGAGGTATGAATCCACGTGTTCATAGTCAGGGTGAAGTATGAATCCACATGTTCAAATAGACTACTAGCAGACAGATGATCGGATGACAGGGAAGATAGCGATGAAGATCAGAAGGGATCCACAGCGCAAAATGGGATCCGAACCACACTGGGGGCTAATATGGCGCACATGAGCAGTGAGTGTCAAATATTGCGCGCCTAAGTACTGTGTATGAAATATTGCGCGCATAATTAGTGAGTTATCTGAGTCCTTGCAAGGGACGGGCGCAAAAAAATCTGCACTAAACACAAATGACACCGAACACCGGACTTCCTGCACAGTTCATTATGTTACATTTAGACCACCATATTCCCGTTTCCTTAAATGACAGCTACGGACGAGATGGCTGGGGACTGAGGGATGCTTCTAATGACCACCACTCCCCCAGCCTTCTAGCCAACGGTTAGCAGAGGTAAAACGTGATGAGTTGACACTGGCGACATGGATAAAGAGTGTGTAGGACAGTGCAGTGCGCCTTTGAGATGTAGACCACACACACACACACACATACACACACACACACACACACCATACACACACACACACACACACACACACACACACACGAGCTAGGAATATAAAAGCAGGCCAAAGAAGAGGCCGATTCAATTTTCACATAATTACCTCAAGGCCACATCAAGGTTACATATAGGCTTATGTGATCTGAGGTTTTCACGGCTATGACTGGATTATGACGCCGTGACTCATCCATGAAAATACGTGTATAGGGCGTCATATAGGCTACGGCCTGGACGGTACGGGGTTCAAATCCCAGTAACAGCAAGAGACTCCTCTCTCACCCAAAATGTCCAGACAGATTCTGGGGCTCACCCGGCCTTATAATCAATGGGCACTGAGGATTTTTCCCAGGGACAAAGCGGTCGGGACCTGAGGATATCCACCCACTTTCATCTAGTGCCGAAGCTACCGATGCATAGTGATATTTTGATGACTGTCATCCCGTTGTGCCGTTATTATCATTCAGTCCAATTCAGCTCCTATTTTATTTCAATTTTTAAGCTACACGTTTCGATCCCATACACGAATCATCATCAGGCTTTGTATACAAAGGGTACGTATAAAGTGCATATTATATTATATTATACACTACGACTGTGAGATCATAGTTCACATACTTTATATACTGAAGGGTTTTTAAATGTTATCACAGTAGCTAATGTAGTTTGTTTATTCTTTTTCTGTTAAAAGTACTTTAATCCGGCTGTACTTTGTTTTAGTCCCTGTTGCGAGTTGATGTTCTATTCAATAATTAACTTTTACGAGGTATGTGAAATCTTGAAGTAGCAAATTACTCTATCTGATCTTCTGATTCCCCATTTCATATGCCACAAATCTTTCAGGTGTCTCGTTCAATGTATTGTTCTTATTTAAAATAAAATCATCCTTGTTGAGTGATTATTTTTTACGTGTATTCCTCAGTGTTTCTGCACATCTCGTTTGTTCCTAATGCATATTAACCTAAGAGAGTTGACAGACAAAAAATAAAGACGCTATAATAGCTACTGTAACCATATTTCAAAAGAAACCTCAGTGTATAAAAGTGTAAATTATAAGATCTTATAGTGCTAGCATTTAACAAAATATACACTTTTTACATTTTACCTGATGTTTGTATACAAAGCCTGATGCTGATTCATGTATAGGGCCGAAACAGGTAGCGTAAATTTGAAATAAAGTAAGAATTGTATTTAGGCTTGGCGCGGCCCTGAGAACATGCGTTCATTATCCCATAATTGGTAGTAACATGGCGGACACATGCATCTGGGATGCGGGAGCAACACTAGCGCCATTCATCTACAGTTCTTCAATCAAACACAGTAATAGCTATCCCTTTACAGGCCCGCACAGGGGTTTGAGAATCCCAGAATTTGTAGACAGTTGGTACAAGAAGGTGATAAGGTTGTCAGTCCTACGCATCGGCCACCATTAACCACCAGGAGATACTAATAATAGACCTTAGCAAATTATGCAGTTTTTGCAAAGGTAATTATAGTGTAAGTTTGTAAAACAGCAGGATGGAACTTGCACGAATTGCAGCCTGTACTTAGCTTCTTTTTCGTTGCAGTAACTAATGAAATATTTGACTTCGGCATGTGAAATTTGGTAGGATCATTGATCGCAAATATACGTTAAGCATTAATATTAAATACTGCATATGTCAACAATCATAACATGCCGAGGGTGCAAAATTTCGTCTTTGGGTCTGACGAATTCTAGACAAGAACTGCAGTACACAAAGAGACGAAGGCCTGCATCTGAGGTCTCAAGCATTTCGTACAGAAAAATGTAAAACTTAAACTTCTGGAATCCTCTCTTATCCAAGTCACGTACACCTTAACACACTGCTTAAAAACAGCGTTCCTGTCACACGTCAGCATCAGGTTCAAAATGGTAGCAAACTATTTTTGCATCATGTTCTATTTCATCTATATGGCTACGAGTTTCTACGGAATTATGGGACTGCATAACACACAGGCAAAGTGCAACCATATCTGCCTTTCAGTGAGCTTTTAAATTCCAGGTTTCGACTTAAAAATACGACGCTTGATGTAACCGGAAAAAACATCCCAGTACGAAACAAAATTAAAGTTATAGGCCTAAAGGTGATTGAAAGAACAGTGCTGGGGACCTGGTAATGACAGTCTGAAAGATCCTTTGATTACTGACTATTTACCTATTGTTTTAAAATAATAATGATACTTGTGGGAAAGATGATAATTATGGTGTCGTTACAGTTCTTTTGAGATTCGACGCTGCGCCTCTGGATACTGGATTCCGACGTTTTGAGAAAATTACGAAGTCTCGGAACGTCGGGAGCAGCATCATTATCAGAATAAGTGACAAATCACCCACATCGCTGCTATAGCCTTAAAACTCTGCGTTCGTGATGATGATGATGATGATGATGATGGTTTTAGTTTTACAGTTCTTGAAATGTTAGGGATTTCAACAAATTTTAATGCCCATTTCCTAAAATTATTGCCAAATTATTGGGTTTAAAAGACTTTTGTAGGCGCCTAAACCTTGTTGCAGTGCCAAAATATCCTATGTGTAGTAAGAGCTCCCTTGAATCGTAACTAACTCTGATAGGTGCGAGTACATACTGCAACATGCTAATGCTGCAGCTACGCTGGATGCGCATTCTGATGGCTCTTCACTCGGACGACCTCGGTGAAAATCGGACGTAGTCGCATTACAAAAGAAGCAGATCAAAACTTGCATGTGTAGTTACAGTAGACACGACCTGCTCGGGTGGCGTCCAAATACTGTTCGGAATATGAACTAATAAATATTATTAATAATTAACTGATTAATTAATTTCCAGTATACCAGGATTCATTACACAAAAACGGCCTACATTTTAACTGATCGACTTTTTACATCCTTTTATTGTGTATATGGATTCCTAGTTCAGTGTTGTGAAGTATTACTTTAATGTAAATCCCTGATGATGATCCCATACGGAATCGAAACATGAAGAAGTGATCAACAAGGTACTGTAATATCAAATATCTGGAACAAATATAGGGCATTTTGTTGGGATGGATATTATGATTTTATTAACCCCTCTCAATATGTTTCAACTACGGTTCCACACACTTTCATTCATCCAGCACCATTGCTGTACAAACTCACCAATTCAGATCATTCGATAACACGCTTATTGAATCTTATCATACATCAAGGCTAATTTATGTAAAATTCAAAGCGATGTTACATGTTTTGATTATATAAATGCCAAACTCCTTCGCTTCATTGTAGCCAATTTCTTTAAACAAGTATATTTAATGCTGAGGTGCTCGTTCTTCTGATATGTGACGCTGAGCCACTGGCTATTTTGTTACTGAAGTTTGTGGTGGCCTATCTTCAAGGGTCGAAAGGTCCAACAAGAACTGCCGCAGCATCCCGTCCCTGAAGAATGGATAAATTACATCATCGACACTGCAGTAAAAACCTAAAACGTGCGTGTTTAACATTAGTTGGTCCCGCAAATTTATATCCTCGCGTTTTAGAGCACGTGTAGTTAGGCCTGCAGTAAATATTCTGCTAATCTGGTCCTGTGTTTGTAAAAAAAAAATTGTAGACACTTAACAGAAAATACAAATTTGAATTGTTTTTGCATTAGGCTATGGATACATAAATGCTAAGTTCATTATCAGTTTTTGTGGAATCCCTTCAAATTACATGTCCCACCTCTGACGTTTCCCGAGTGCATAATTTCGCTGTTTAGTGGCTAAGGTAAAGTTATCCCTGTACACTCAGTAAAGGCGTATGTAGAAGGGAGGTATAGCTCCACGCATTATTAAAATCAGCACTAAATTCACAACACAGTCGCTTTATTCCCGGGGAAAGAGGCCGCGTTATTCATTGAATAGAAGGCTAGGTGAATCCGAGAGTCAGTTTGGACGCTTTGAAGCAGACAGAAACCCTTTGTCCTGCCTGCCATTCTTTTACATTTGTTTCCGAGCGACAGGTGTTTGACCGTGCAGGCTGTCTGTAATATCAAAACCATGAGCACAGTGCAAGTTTTGTAGACTGATGGCATCACGTAAGATAAAATTCTACACTTTTTATATACTGATTGCCATTTTGTTATAAATTTAATTTGTGCCATTTCCCTCACTTTCTGACTTTCATTTGGCTTGTGTTTTGAATGCCAATAAAGATATTCCATTGCACTAACAAACTGCCTTTGAAGTAGGCAATGTTCTTTACGTGCTAATATTCTGTAGTCGGTGCAATTTCTAGCTGATGGGCTGGATGATCCGGGGTTCGTGATCCTCCAGGGGTAAGAGATTTTTCTCTTCTCTAAAATATCCACACCAAATTTGGGTCCAACACTGCCTTTTATTCAATGGGTACTGGGGCCCTTTCTTCAAAATTAAAGTGACCGAAGTGTGAAGTTTATCAATCACTTGGATTTGATAACGAGATTAAGAAGCAGTGGAGCTTACGTCGTCTCCCTCTGTATGCTTCATGGCATGGACAGGGACAACGAGACCTTCTACGCTTATTGCAAGCACCTTACAAGGAGTGCGGAAAGCTGCTCCAGAGAAGTGATCGGACGTTTGATCCAACATGCTTCCACATACATCCATCAAGTAGAACACTGATTAAACTGTATTAGAACTTTGTGCTCCTGAGAATTACAGCAACCCTCTTGTGTTCCGCCAAGAGCAGCTCTTTTATTTACATGCAGCTGGCTGCGTGTTACGGCACAGGTTGTGTGCCGCTGTCATTCTCTTACGCAACTTGAAGATGTAACAATAATTCGCTGTGCGTTTGTAGTTGACATAGGACTACCGTGGGTGTGTGCACGCTGCATTTTAAGTTGCAGTTTTAAAGATCATGCTTTACAATTATTTAAACTAAACTGAAAATTTTGTATAGAGTTATGTATTTTGTAGTAATTATTTGCATGTACTTGGTGCTGGCCACAATTCTCACAGTCTGTAATAAAATAACGTTTCATATTTTATTATTTATAGTGTATCAACATTTAAGTAAAATAATAAATAGATAAATAAAATAAATTAATAATTTTCAGTTCTAAATGTTTTTTTAGGAATATTGCGAGGTGTAAGTCATGGAGATATTATTAGAGTGCAGACAATCAAAGTAGAAGAGTTGAATGTAAACTCCTCCTTGTGCAATTTTTTCCCTCCTTGGTACCTGAAATTCCTCCATCGTCTGGTGTTTCAAAAAGAAATTGCCGCAAGGCGGAAAAAGTCAAGAAAGCAAGAAATCCTGAACTTAATACATCGTATCTGACACATTCAGAAATTACTCTTTTCAGAGATTCAACTCTATCAACACGAACTTGCCCTATGAATTTAGAATATTTTGACACACGCGTACTGCTGTAATGTCGATAAATATTTTAGTCTTTGATTGCTTGCACAGTACCCCTGCTCAGGAAAAAAACTCCAAATTCATTCAACGCAACGATATCCTAATTCTAACTTTCCTACGGATTCTAATTGCCCAGCCTTCGCACTAAATTTGGAAATGGTCGTTATAAATATGACAATGTCTTATAATATTCATTATCGAACTTGGGTCTACACGAAACAGGAAGAACCCTCCCAGATTTCTCATCCCAGTGCCCTGGGAGCGCAGAATTTGTGACGTAACAGGATTACATAGGGCAATGCATATTGACAGCATTGTTATTTAATTGCAGTGTCTGTAATTCCTAAACACAGTGACTGCTGTTTATAAAAACGTAATTTTAAATGGAAGTGTTAAAAGATTTAGCACATGGCTGCGAGCCGCTTCAGGTCCTCGGGCCCTACTTTGAAGAGCTACGATGTAGAAGAACAGAGATAAAAAAAGACCACGTTTAACTAGATGGATAGTATTTTACATGGTTCATTATTGAGGATTCAGCCTAACAAGTCAGTCTGATTAGAAGTAAAGTCTAGATATTATATACGTCTACAAAATGATGCCTATATTGACTACAATAAAGTTCAGTTGGCATGGAACAGAGATTTGGTATTGGAGTCACGCGAGTATTTGGAATTGGAAATTGGGATGGAGCGGCAAGAGGGGTTGAGAAACTAGCTGGCAGAGGTGGGGCCTCCAACAAAGTTTCTCACTCCTCCTACTACCCGTCATTTTCCCTAACTCCGGCTGAATATTACTGTAACGAGCCTTTCACATTGCCTAATTGGGTGAATTCAGGAAACAATGACGCTCAGAAACTCTGTAAACAGTTGAAGCGCAGCAGCACCAGTCGAGGGGTGGTGCTGGTGATTACGACGGTGGTGGTGGTGGTGGTGGTGGTGGTGGTGGTGGTGGTGGTGGTGGTGATGATGATGATGATGACGACGATGATGACGACTATGATGATGACGCTATGGGTACTGAGAGAAAGAGCAAGATATGGTGCAAGACGCTGACAGCACTGTTGCATCACTTTCATAACTTAACAAACACAGAATTAGGAAGCTGCAAAGTAGAATTTAACCAACACAATGTGTTTTGAAGCACTAATATGGATATGTAATAAGGATCCATACTGAAAATATAGGCCTATATTGATAAGTAATACTCTACATAAGATTCACAATTGCTCACCAGATATTCAAAATTTTTGGTATTCTTTCTTTATAACACTATCTAAGAAAAGACAAAAACGTATTCCTTTACTACTGTTCGTAACGTACCGTCAACTGCACCCACAAATTAACTAAAACTGAGAAGATCATAACACACAGAAAACCTCCAGCAAACTGTCTCCTAATGTATTTTATTCGTAGTTTCCAGGACGCCGTTCAAAAGGATCGAAACATGTCAGAAGCTGTATGTAAACAAACATTTTTAGCGTATTTGGATGGCTTGGGAATTAATTTATGCAATTACTGTGTTTAACTAAATAAATGCGGAAGCAGCCTGCGTACAATAACACCCTGCAGGTAACTGTATCATCGTGATCCAGCAGTTATTCAAATTCTGGTACAGATAAAGTTACGTTTTCGCACGTCACAGAGGTAGATGGGGAAGTGGAGGTATAGCTCCACTCATTGTTCATCTCGGCACTAGGTGGAGGTGAGTGATTAGCTTCACGCCTCGACCGATTTATTTTCAGGAAAACAGCCCTAAATATCCATTGAACAGAGGTTGGGTAGGCATTCGAATCAGTCCGGAAAACTAAACGAAGAAAAAATCTCTTGTCCTGCCGGAAAAAACAGCATTTCCCCGATCGATCATCCCGTAGCTGGCGGCTTGTCTGCTTCATGTTCTGAGGATATACCTTGCGACTCTCGGCTCGCAGATGTTTGTATGTTTCTGTGATTTTGCTCTGTTTTTGCACATAAACATCTGGAGAGCGACTGAAATAGACCCGATTCCTCCTTGCAGATACTTCTCAGTTCACGGATCGTTGCGGTTCGAAAGGGTGGTATCTCGTTGGAACCTCGGTTCAGACGCAGGCTACCGTACTACTCCTCAGTCACTCTACAGGGGCGCTACTTTCTACATGCCTTTGTGTGTTATATAAGCCATAAGTTTAAATAGCGCTGACAAACATTGACAAAATAAAAGCGAACTGAGAGGAGCAGCAATTTCTTTAAGGTATTAAATAACAAGCTGTCAACATGTGATGGTCGGTGGCCCTGCAGCCTAAGGCGTAGGTCTTCGGCAGCTTGATTGCAGGGATTGCGGTTTCGAATTCGGCTGAGGACATGGATGTTCGTCTGTTGTGTCTGTTGTGTTGTGCAGGCAGCGGCCTCCGTGACGAGCTGATAAATCGTTTGGAGGAGTCCTACCGGGTGTGTGTGTCTAATCGTGTGTGCTCTATACACCTCAACAATAAGGCGGCCTCGGCCCGAGTTGGGCTGTTGCACCACAGAAGAAAATAGTTACATGAAGATCAGAAGTACGGCAGAGCGCTGCTGCCTTTAGTGCATGTTTGTTAAGCTGCTGGATATCGCACGGCACTTCTTGTTTTGTATTTGATACTGTCGATGGGACAGATAAGTCAAGACAAAAAAACAGATAAATCAACCCCACAGATATTGGCATGATGGAAAATAGGCAGATCAGTTCTGCTTAAGTCTGTACTTAATATGGCAGCATAACTAGGTAACCAATTACACAATGGAAACCAGGGTACTCAGCTCTGCCTAACTACGTAATCAAACAAATTATACGGAAAGTAAAATAAATGTTGGCAAATTTAACTAGAAAGATCACGACAAGTAAATATCGTCACTAATAAAACAATGAACATTCACTACCGCTATGATAACATTAAACCTACTCGTTACTTTAGCAAGGAAGGAAACTGCTCGCTGTCACTATTGGATATTCATTTTCATACATCACACCTCATTACGAATGCAATGTATGTCCTTAATTTATTACATATGTGCACAGAGACAACATATATATTTTCTTTTAAGCAGAATAATTTTTGACTAAATTAGGCCTACGCTATCTCAGTTAACCCACAGTAAGATTTGAAAGAGGCAGGACAAATGTACCAGACAGAATTCTAGAATATCTCCATTACCGTCAGTACGATACACCTGTGCTTCCAAGTTCCGGTATTATTGGAGCTAACCAAGTACCCGCGGTTCCATAATTTGACACAAGAATAATGCGAAACTCATTTGAAGCAAACGGGAACGAGGCATGCCAAATAACGCGTCACTCCGCTAGAAGTTTGAATTCAAACGTCGCATTACCGAACACCGTTCCTCCCTATCGCCTGACACCTACAACACACAATAACACGTTAAATGATTCGACATTTATACAGATGACACGTCATTAAATTTAATAAATCTCCATACCGAAATGTAACTTTGAAACGGACATACTTATTCTATATTTCTGAGTACAGTTAACAAAAGTATTATCTTAGAGCTCTTACTTTTGCATTCTGCGTTCATTTATTTGACTTCAACTCATTTCCTTCTAGGATTCCCTTATTTCTGTCTGCTTAGGTCTGAATATGAATCTAATAGCAGACTCTCTTAAGAAGCAGACACGGCACAATAGAACATGCTTTCACATACCTTTCCCTTCGCCACATTTAAATGTTTTGAATAGGACTGCCTTATACCCACACAAGTTCGTTGCTAGGCGACACGCTGAATGAATGGTGATTGTGGTGGATCTATTGCTGCCTTCAAGGCGGCACACTAAAACATAGGCCTACGTTTTTCATATCAATTTTGCTTCAACGCAGGGCCTTTCCCACCATTTACAGAGTCTTAAATGACGTTAAAATGGGGGTTCTGAGGAGATGTCACGCAGGAAATGTTCGTGATTTTTATATGGCGTATTATGTGTCGAGGGAAAGATAAAACGAAAATTCGAGAGGAAAAATTATAACTTCTCATTTAAAATCGCAGCTTGTTTACTTTTCCCAAATTTCGTATTATTATTATTATTATTATTATTATACTAATAATCGGCGTGAGATTGTAACTCCCACAAAAATTAATTATGCCGAACAGGTTTGGAGTTAGGTGCTGGACAAAGAGACATGCCCTGGCCCTCCAGGTTGGGAGTTTGGAGCAGGGTTCAAATCCTCGCCCTTGAAAATTCAACTGTCTCGAAGAAGAGGAAGCCATGACCCGGAAAAGTGCCGAAGTGCCACAGAAGAAAAAATACATTAAGTATAAGCGAATAAATGTTCAATTCTACATTCAGTCTTCATGTTTTGTTATCGTCTGCATTGCGGTTGCATGGTCGACCGTGTACCAATATCAGGTAGTTCAGTACATCAGTGATGCAAACATAACAGACTCAAAAAGAAGTATTCTGTTGTGGCTGCTGCATTGTGTACTGAGCTGGTGGTCTGCTCTGAACTAGGGTAATTGTGTGTAAAACGGCCACCCTAAGGTAAGTCATCATGTAACTGGAGTTCGGTTGCTTTTAATGGCATAAACTAAACAGTAATAGTTGCAGGGACTACTAAGGAAAGTGGCATAGTTTTTAATATATTTTTCAAATATTTTGTTCATCTGAAATTTGAGATTTTCTGAAAGGTTACAAAATGGCCGTTTTGCCCAGGCCCCTCGATAAAACGGACCCCTATATTTTCCGTTAAACAAATGGAACATAATTAAGATAATCTAATGAACAGATGCAGCGATATAAATTTGACCATTACATGTGCTAGCGCCCTCTCAGGTCATTAATCCGTAATTATGGCACGTGTTACACTTTATACGTTCTAAATAAAAATCTGACAAAGACGATGTACATATCTTACAGAAAGGCATCTAGAAAAAGTTTTAGTCACACAGAAATTTGTTCCTTCGTAGAAGCACGTCCAGTCTCTGTGTGTGATCTCACTACACTAACGCACACGTCACAGGCGCCAAGCCCGGCCAATGGCATCATTAGTTACAGAATAACAGCAAATGGCCGTCTTACCCGGCGGAGGGGGGGGGGGCGTTCTACACACAACATCCCTAATACTTAAGTTTTAACTCTAAAGATACAATCAATATACCTGATAATAATTAATTCTTAAATACATAAATATATGCGTATAAGAAACCCGACAGAAGATACAAAATATGCAGAATTCAAAATATGACGTATAATACTGAATACAGGCTAACGTAACGTTTGGTAATTTCCCATCTAAACTCATAAATGTCTTCGTGATAACTGAATCTGACAAAAGAAACATGGCGAGTTCAGAGCGCTATAAAGCAGCAACTACAACGTATTAACCAATCACCATCAACACAGCTCTTTAATTTGCTATATCGAACGACTAAGGCCGCTACATGTTTCGACCACCAGGTGGTTACTTGCAGGCCATAAGGTACATAAAAGTAAAATTACAATTGCATATAGCAATGAAACTCGTCCGATAACACATAATAAATAATCGTGCTAATGGTGACTGGTAAACACTTTGTAATATCTACAGCACAACGGTATGTCCAAGGTGAAAAAAACAGCCATATTAGTCGTTATCATAAGTGTGTACTGCGATGGTGTGTTGCGCTGAATGCAGGATATGAGGTACACGATGAACGAGGAATCAGTTTAAGAACAAATTGTGACGCGCAAATAGCGAAAATAAGACCACAGTAGCAGGTAGACCTCTTGAATTCTGTTGAAATACACAGACAAGCGCGCATGTGAAAGTGCCTGACACCAGCCATGTCTGAATGGTTGCAGCAGGAGCACCACGTATGGCAACATCGTACCGACAAAATCGCAGGCTATTATACACGCAGCCGATAAAGTGTAATTAAATAAACGAAGTTAAAGAGGTGCTTAATTGACCGCCTCCACAACTTTATTAACACTGTTTCATTTCTTCAGATTATGCATGGCAACATGTTTCGA
This sequence comes from Coptotermes formosanus, assembly GCA_013340265.1. Taxonomy (NCBI): domain Eukaryota; kingdom Metazoa; phylum Arthropoda; class Insecta; order Blattodea; family Rhinotermitidae; genus Coptotermes; species Coptotermes formosanus. The sequence continues at coordinate 1,472,743 of BLKM01000110.1, forward strand.
CCGAAAATGTCGTCTTTTGGCCATCTGGCATTAAAAAATGTAAAAATTGCAAAAAATTTAAATAAACGAATGCAAAAGTACCATTAACCTTACAAATTAGACAGTCCTAATAAGCTTGAGTCTAACGTACACTTCCAAGCACGAAGCATGTATTTTTCGTAGGTGGACGTCACGTTAGTGTCAGTGTGGTTCGTTTTATCCCAGACTGTAGGCCTACAGTGTCGACAGAAGGGTGATGGGCGAGAGAAGAATTGTAAAGGAACTGGGAGGAAGCAGTTATGGCCCAGTTGAGGCACCATGCTGATATACGTTTTGAGTGACTGAGGAAATCCACAGAAGTCTCAAGATATCTGGTGTTCCACCTCAGATTCTACCCGGCCATGTCCCAAATACAGGTACAGATTATTATCAGTACACCCACTTTGTGTTTTATAAAACGGCTCATAATTTGTCCATTAGCTTCTTAGGGTCAGACATCCTGTTGTGACGCGCACGTAACAGATTTTCTCTTATAATTTTTATGCTTGTACCTTATGATGGCTGACAATTAAGCTGAAACGAGTATACTCTAAACAATAAAAGATACTGTCTGAAAACGTAGCTGTGACTGAAACCCCATCTAATTATTTGTTTAATTTATTTATTCTTCTGTGCATATAAAACGTAGAGAAAAACAAATGTGACAGTGGTGAAATGCGTACTATGTGGATTAAAACTGGCGTTATCTGGACTGAGACATGTAACGAGCATTGCATGTGATCCATGAAGACATTTTCTCTTCACCAACATACCTAGTGTCCCACTCATTTGGTACTGGGGTTCTTTCCTGGGGGTAAAGCCGCCAGGGCGTGAACTTAACCACTCACCTCCATCTACTGCCGAGGTTAAGAATGAGTGGACCCATACTATTACGCCCCTTATATGCATTCACTTAAAAGTAAGCAACGTTCAGCCTAGAACATGCAATAAAGGCACAGAGGGCGAGCAGAGGTATAGCTCTACTATTTCTTTAACCTCTGCGCCAGATGGGAATGGGTTGTCAACGCCACGCCCCAGCCACATTACCCCCACGAAAAACCCAGTACCCATGGTACAGGGGGCTGGCTGGGCCCCAAGGCCTGTCTGGAGGCATACAGAAATTTCGCCCTCACCGGGACTTGATCCTGGGAGTGTCCAGCCCGTGGCAAGTCTCTACCGACTGCGCTATCCCGGCCCACATGCCTTCATATAGTGAATGGATTTTTTTATCTTTACTGCAAAAAAAAATTATGTAGGGCTTTGGTTGCAGAAATACGTTATATGTTCAGATATAAGAAATACACTACAACGAATTACGTCCACAAGTACAGCGAATTATTCCACTCAAAACGTTCGCGACGAGAACGGATGCCTGGGATCTCTTAATATAAATCCATAGTCCACTATAAATCGGAAAACAGTTACGTGCTCATGTCTCAGAACAACTTCTGACGGATTTTATCGATTCCTCCCAACATATTACAACTACTCTCGCGTATGCGCCCGTCTTTCAGAAAGGGTTGGAAGTACATAAATTAATAACCAGCAGTAAATCGGTTGCAATAATCACGCCTTACTGCTGTATGTCGCTGTTGGCAAACTGATCGTGTCCATGGATGCTCACCTTTCGAAAGTCAATAATGAGTTTCATACAGCAACCTTCGACAGACAACTGTTGGCGCATATCTGAAAAAGGCTAGATAAAAGTACACTGGCCTAGACGTCAGACCCGCAGTATACTGGTATTCAGGTAACTTGATACATCAGCTCCCGAACACTGCACACAGCTGTAGTCGGCACAGTCCGGCCACTGCTTCGCGCACACCGGCACGGCCACGCAATGTTATACCTGTTCCAGAACCATCCACTCTGTTGGGAGCAGGAGTACCTTGTCTACCTTAATCGCAACGCTCGATTACCCTGGTAATAATGTCTCTCTTTGCTATGAAGTACTTTGTTACAAATGTTTGACACTACAGTTGGCTCCATTGCTTAAACGACATTGCAGTCGTGCGAGTTATCACACAATGTTTTTGAAACGGACAGCAAACGATTGGAGCTGCGTGCGCTGTGCTGCCCCCCCCCCCCCCCTGAGCGGCTTGCCTCTTCACCCCCGCGCTACCAGGGATCATATAGATACACTGTAGGTCACCCAAATCGCAAAACCAGTACTACACCACCACAGCTGAAAGCAGAAGAATTATAATACAGTATGAAGTGAAGCTGAGAATAAACAATCAACACGAACCACAGTTTTAAAGATACAATATATGAAGAGCGAAGGCAAGGAAGATCTACGCGAGGATGAGCGAGAACACGGTGCGTCGCTGCAATGCCTGCAATGAAGTCGGGTGCCGCCACTTCGAACAGGTCTTGTGAATTAATTGAAAATAATACCACTGAAAGATCTACACACAACGCACAACCAACAAACATTTGCGAAAACGAAATGAAAAATAAAAAAGGGCCCTAATCTCAGAAGTTAACGCTTGCAAGTTGCCTACTTTCTCAGCCGCAACGCCGGCGCCAATTTCGGTACGAAGGAGACGTCTCCGGCCATATGCCCTTATTCAAATTGTTCACCCTCGACCCCTCTACAACTCCTGAAAATTTGTCAAACTATTCTATTACACCCTACATAATACAGTTCTACTGTGTAATTTACACGTAACTTTGGTTGTGTAGAATGATAGAGAGTTAGGTGTTATATCAGACACAGCACAACACGGAGCATTATTGCAATAAATACGACTACAACTAACCTAAGTAAACTCAGTTTCCCTATGTTATTTCTTAGCGGCTTCTTGCTTCGTGTATTGACGCTCTCTGGCGGAAAAAAGAACTGAATTTTTGTTACCTACTTTGAAAATGAAAACGCTATTGGAAAATTCCAGGTGAAAATGCGGGGGCAGTATGCAACTGATCTGAAATATAGTCCAGCTGGAGGAACATCGGGGGCTGTACTTTAGGGGGCGACTTAGGCAAGAGCCGTGCATTAGTAAAATAAAATAAAATAAAATAAAATAAAATACTTATTTTACTGATTTTATGGCTTCATATTTCTATTCATCTAACTGCGATGTGTTAATTTTCGTTATTTATGCGTGCCCTTTCTGTAGCATATATTTTAAGACGACGTTCACGGTCAGCCGCTTGTGCTTGCGAATTACCAGAATATTTTCTTGTCAGGCACCTTGCGCGAGTTACAGCAATGACTTTCACAAGCCACGTTGTGACCACCCCTGACTATAGGCAGTGAGGACTGGCTTAAAACTGGAGCCAGTGGCAGCCTTTTATGCACAGAACGCGGTAAGGCGTCTTCGGCTGCCATACAGGGAAGAACTTTCCCGATGGGAAAGATAACTACCAACCGCTCAAAAAAGCCAAGTTGTCAACTGAATACTTTAAAGTGGAAAAGCAATACGGCACGTGAGAAAGCAGTCGTACTGTAGCGTTAGGAACAAGCAAGAGTCATGGGTAATACGTTGGAGTTTCCTCAGATGTGCTACTACACGGTGAAATGGTCAAGGCCAAAATTGGAGCGGCCAGTAGAATTCACTAGAAACAAGCGATAAGGTTTACGGAATGAGGTCGGACTGTGAACTGCAGACAGAGTAGATGCAGTAAAGAGATACAATGAAAATGGACGGCATTGAGAAAGGAGAACATCATTTTCTGTATTTCTCTTACGTCGTCTATGTCTAATTGGGCCGGTGGGCTCAGTAAATACCGGTCAGGCATACGCAGATACGCGATTGTTTGCACAGAATCCGCGCGCGACAATGCAAATACTGTGTGGAGAGAGACGACGTAATGGAATGTAAACAATTAAGTGAAAGCACATTGGGCCGACGTTTCAGGCCCCGGTAGGGGGGGGGGAGGGGGAGGCGAAATATGACCGAGGATGGATCCGCTTGTTATTATATATTTACGTGCGTTGGAAACAGACATCAGCAAGTATACACAAAGTTTCCTATTGTGAAGGTGCGGCCCGTTTCTTCTAAGTTCAAACCTTCAACGACCTCTCTCACGTGAGGTCCTAAATAAACTTTGTGTTCAGACACTTCTACGGTCACATATAATTTCTATGACAAAAAATCACGGCGGCAGATGATCCAAAACACCAAATCAGATCACATGCCCCAGTGTTTGTACGTCAAGTTGACTTAAATACTGTCGAGGTTTACACAATAGAAAGTAATCTTGGCCTACTGCAAAGCATCTTTTGACATTTCATTAGGCTGGCAGACGATCCCTCCCACCAAAATAAACTCTTAGAATATTCAGTTCTCCTACAGGTCGTAAGGTTCGATATTAGAAGTTTTCGTCGTAATCCTTACCTCTTCTACCTACTCACAGTAGGTGTCGAGGTTGTTTATTTTCACTTGAACACACTCAGACACACACCACAGTCGGTAGGACTCCTCTGGACGAGGGATCGGCCCGTCGCAGAGACCTCTACCTGACAACACTAACACTCACAAGAGACAAACATCCATGCCTCCGGTGGGATTCGAACCCACAATCCCTGCAAGCGCTCGGCCGCAGACCTACGCCTTAGACCGCGCGGTCACTTGGATCGGCTATTAGAAGTTTTCAAGGTGATGAAAACTCAGTTTGTGATCTGCATTAACAAATCGCGTAGTCTGGTAGCTGATTACTAGCGTTTTAAGGTAAACCAGCCGCCTCCGTCTTCATGGCAGTATTACGCTAAAGATTTGTACAGTTTCCCCGAAACGTCGGTAACCATAAGACACGGTGTCACAATCTACAGAGTACGCTCTTGCTTTTCTTTCGATGTCTTTCTGTTTACTTACTCCTTTCTTTACGTTTTTTCCGTCTGATTGTTTCTTTTTCGTGTACTTTCTTTTCTCGTTTTCCTTATTTTCTAGAAAGGATACACGTTGGCCTATTTATTACTGCTGCAGTGTACCCTATAGTCTGTTCTTCGATTAACCAAGTAGATAAAAAGGCGTTTGTGCGTGCGTGTGTATGTGTGCGTGCTCACGAATAAACACAAGAAATTAGTTTTTCCACGATTGCCAGCAATTAAATGAGTCCAAGTGTATATTAATACAGCTCCGTTAATTAGCACAACTGACAGCACACACACGTACCGATTTCAAAGTGGCAGCATAACAGCAAGCAAATACACGCCGACTTCTCACAGAACGAAACGTTAAACGGGTAGGTGGGGTATGTTTGTACGAAGAAGGTTTTAGGTTTCACAGAAGAGCAAATAAATGACCTAACCAGGGTTGCTCGTCCCTTCATTCGAGAATTAGGAGCTTCCTTTCAAGTACTAACGCCCCGTCTCACACAGGCAGCGTGTGCGCGCGCATGTAAGCCTGGTACGAAAAGGACTTGCTACGTATGCGAATGTGAAGGACAAAGCGAAGGAAAGCGAGTTCGTAACATTCTGGCATAACATGAATTAAGCCTCAGGAAACACTCTGTTTCTTTAAGTAACAAGCACGTAGGATCATGGGTCCTACAAACACGGGCAAGACACAAAATTGCCGTCAGGGTAAGCAATAACATTTGGGCCTAAGTAACTTGTCTTTGAAAGAAATAGTGCTATAATTCGTATTTCATTCGTAAGTCTTGGGCAGGTAGAAGAGATTTTTGGGCCCAAAGCACAAACAGATTTGCGATCTCCGTATATAAGAAGTGTCACCATAAATGCAGCAAATCAGGAGCCGAACATGAACAAATTTACACCACACAATCTTTGTGTTGCCTGTTAACACACAGTATTAAGTGTTACAATAAAAATGATATGTCCATGCCCTAAACATACAACTGCAATTCGTTAAATAACTCACCTTAAATCTCTATTCTTCTTGCTCTTTTGTGCTGCAAACGTTGTCACCAGCATTTTCTTTCCAGTGTTGTGAACTCAAAGACCACATTATTAAAGTTTATGTATACTGTTCACCGTCTGTATCATCAGTCTACCACACTCAATAATCACTTCGCCTCTGTATGTGTTAATTACACTATCTGTAACATCACACTTTGCACTACATGAACAAATTTTGCTTGTTCGCATTAATCTGTACATCATCGCGCACCAAGTTGCTTTATGAAGCAAGGCGTGAAGAACTAACGGTCACGAGCTGTGTCTTGCACTACTACACAATAATGACTATGAATGTGTAAATTATGTTAGTTGTTATAACTTTGAGCTTGCTTACTTACTTCAGTTTACCAAATCTTAACATTTACGTTGCCAAGTGCTAACTGCTAAACTCAGCTGCGAAACACAAGTACCTTTTCCCGGCAAAACATAATCGATTGCTCGATAATGGCATTCGGTAAATTCAATTAACGTAAATTCGATATATCGAAAGTTGGGGTGACTTTGCTCGACTTTTTTTTTTTTTTTTTTAGATTTTCCAATTCGCCTTACATTTCGAAGCACTGCATAGCATTGATTAATTTCGGCCTTTTCCTGCGTTAATTTGACTCTGAAAGGGAACAACTATGACGGGTTTAAAATAATTATGCTTATCAGGAATACATATGTGTGCGTTTTTAATGAAATATACAGCGAATTTAGCCATGGGTGTAGGATACTTCGCAACACTGTTGAAGGACGTAAGATATGAAACACTGGCTGTGTTTGTCAATGTAAGACCAATGTAGGGGCGACATAGCGCCAATCTTTCTATTTATTTTTTAATATAAGAAAACAGATTTTTTTAACTCGTACTACTTAAAATTTAAATAAACTTATTGCTCTTAATACTTCATATTTCAAGTACACTTCAATATAAACCGCTTAACTCTCGGATGGCATGAAACCCCTGCTCTGCAACCAATTATGGGGGACTTATATTTCCCATCAGATCTTCCCAGTCGTACTGGAATACATCTGGTTTCGCCGGCCATCTCCGGCACTTTAGAACTTTTTTCCATAGAACAAATTTCTCCTTGCCATCATACACGTTTATTATCTTTTCGGGATATAGGTTTCCCCTATAGCTACACAACACATATCCCTCCACTTTGGTTACACCTGCCGAGTAATTTGCATAAAGGCAAGCACCAATTTTTCTTTTGTAAGTTTAGGGCACTGCATGTCCTGCGACAAAAAGTTAAAAGAATTGCTGTTTTAAGCATCCAAGTAGTTCTAATCAAGCCCAAGTAACACTAAAATCATTTAGGCGTACCTTGCTCCACTGTTGTTGTGGTGCAAGATTTCCCCCATCTTCGGAGCAAAGTTACCCCTAACTGAAAGCACTTATAAAAAGCACCAACAAATTATGATAAAATCACTGCAAACATATCACATGAAACAAAATGATTTAGTGAGCACTTTAAGCAGGTACGCGCTTCAATACCTTGTTTTTCACAATAGTACAGTAAACAATTTTTCGGGTGGTAATCCGTTGGACTTTTCTGCCCACTATCATGATTTTATAACCCACCAATATCGAACTCAAAGACATGATCTCCTGGTTGGCGATGTTCAGTGGTGCCAATCTACGCATGCAAAATTCCTCAGACAATCTGAACTGTTCACATTCTCTTAAGAATTGTTAACGAACACTTGTCACATTCGGATCTAATTTTCCCCGCGAGCAAAGTTAGATGTTAGTCTAAGTTTTCAATAAAAAGCTCAGTGTGAATTATTTTACGTCACACTGTACGCCAAGGAACATTTTTAAATGACAAGCCTGTCATCTCGGAGTCGACAAAAGCGGCAGGACCCTGTCGAAGTTGTTATATTTCTCGGACTGTATTTACTTTCGTTTTCCGCCCTCTTCCTCCTCTGTTTTTTTCTGTATATACAAGTGCCTTACGAAACATCCGACAAAATGTAGTTATTCATTGCTTCACCGTGAGTGAAAACTGTTACATGGTTTGTAATCTCAACCGTTCTGTGGTTATGTTTAACGTAAGTGGTGACACAACATATGATACTTACGCTGCTTGCTCTTCAAATGGACGTCCTGCCTGGCTATGCACAAGCAAGGATGAGCTGCATATCAAACAAGCGTTAATATGGAATGAAATCCCTGCATACATACTCACCATCTAATAATTACACACACACATAGTATAATTTGCCTTGCCATTCTCAACCCAAATGTTTTACATAATATTAATTTGAAAAGTATATAATAACACCGAAATTTCCAATTTTTGTGTCCACATGAAGCAGTTTGCTCCAAAGCGATGCATTCTGAAATGCTTTCCTCTCCAACATGCAACTCCCATATAGTCTGGCTCCTGTCACTGTCATATACAATTCAGTTTCAGTTAAGTGAGGGACTGCCCACAAATATAAAATTGCATGCAATCATATCTGGTAAACACGATAGAAACAGTTCATTACCAAACAGCCTGCCGTCTCCAACCACAATGAATTTCTCGTGGTGTATCCGATTGCACTGTCTTGTTTTGAACACTCACACCTCGCTTCTCCTTTTTTTTAATTCTTCAAGGCAACTCCAAATTTTCTTCACATATGATTGTGAAATAACTCTCATAAACGAACAGGGAGCTGATTATTCTTCTAGTATCCACAGCACACCAACCTTCTCGTCATATGAGGGTATGTGATGATTAACATGGGCGTACACCAACCCCACTGTATGTAAGCTGCAAGTTTATGTCAACCACCCATACGAAACCTGGCTTTGTCCATCATGAAAAAGAATCTGCCATACATATCTCTAAAAAGCCACTTCCACAAGTTACATTTTGTAACTGGATCTACAGGTTGATGACACACACCACTGATATTTTGCACAGATAAACTGTGTACAATGTAGAATACCCATTCTCAATCAAAAATTTCCAATGGATGCATTTCCAAGTTAGAAATATGTTCTATGGCCAGAAAACCTGAAACATTCAATAAAATCTTCCTGGGACAGTAGTTGTGTCAGATGGTTCAAATACACCATCGTTTCAAAGGCCGACTCCATCTCTGAAACGCTGGTTATTTCAACCACCTCACAGCTGCCAGCCCAAGAAGCTGTCACCACAGCTGAATTCTGTCACCACAGAAGCATCAAGACATACCAAAAACATATACTTCCTGATATGTGTAATGCATAACAAGAGTGTGAGAAGAACATGATAATATAAATTTACACTAGCCTAAAAAGCAGGAATATGATCTATCACATGTCCTTCCACATCTAACTAGTGTGATCCAGATATTTTAACATGTCACAACTGGCATCAAAATCCATGTCTGAAGGCAATAGGTTGCAGCACTGCCATTCAGACACACAGCACATGTGTAACAATTCAGTGAACTTTGAGAATATACAACAAAAATTAATCTCCAATGGGGCCTGTTTATTTCACTAAGGGTTACTAATATGTATGTATCACTGACAGGCAAGTAAACTAAAAAGTAAAATTGTCCCTGAGCATGCCATAAAGGCATATTGCGAGCAGAGATATAGCCCAACTCATCCTGAACCTCGCCCACCTTATTCGCACTACCAACTGGACAGGTGATTACACAGCAAGGAACTATCGGCCTGGGAAACACCTTTAATTTTCCCCACCTCTTTAACTTCAAACACCTGTTAACTCTTTTAACTGTTGCAAGCAGGACACATGTCAATAAAAACCGTTTATTCAGAATGACTGGATTAGTCAGCCCCTTAATTTGTGCACTTCCTGCCATGAACCCCCTGCATATTAGCATGCAACTCAAAATTGATGTTGAAACAAACTACAGTTCATGGAACACTTCTTACTTCACATGACCTCAAGTAAACACACACATATGCACATGCACATGTGTGTGTACATATGTAACTCTTAAATTTCCTTGCTTCCTACTGATCATGGTACAAACCACCAGCATTACTGTCATTTTTTTTAATTCTTATGCATATTATAATCTTCAGAATTTAATTTCCATCACAGTTCTTAAAATTCCAATTGAAAAAGTTGTCAGTTGCCACCATGAACTGACACAAAACCACCATCAAATTAATGTTATGTCAACAGATGACTGCACAGCACACTTAACAGAATTCTCTGCTCAGTCACACTCCCAAAGGGGGGCTGCTGAGCTGCAGCCCCCACACCTCTACATCACAACTTACCCCCCCCCCCCCCGCCCCAAAAATTTGTAGACACAATGATTTTAAATGTTTTACGTGATTTATCCTTCAGCCAAAATCAGCTGAGGGCAAATAAATTGGAATTTTGAAAAATAAAACAAAAAATTTTGGAAATATCAGATGAACTTAAAAAACCAAGAAGATTGGACCTTTTGATTTAAATTAAGTGATTGAGTCAGAGAAGATGTATATGTTATATTTATATGTGTGTAAATGCAGTGAAAACAATCGTATGTTACACTTCCACATTTATGACATGATTTTTATAACACAGTTTTTAAAGTAAAACAAACTGTGTGTAGCCCCCCCCAGAGCAACGAACAATTCTAGGTACACACCTGTCCCTGTTACTAAGAACTTTGACAGGTGTATCACTGTGTCCCTTTACCTTGGAATTTCTAGGTTATATTCTAGGTACAACTGCGCATCAGACATGACCAAACTTCATCACACATTCTGAGTCTGGGGACTAACACAACTGTGAACATGTCTGGGGATGCTAAATGCAACAAATGCTAGGTGTCCACAGCTAAAATTTTGGTTGGGAAGTTACAGTTCCAGGTAGCATAAAAATATACATATTTGCCAGGCATGCTGTATGAAAGACATCATTCATTGCAGGAATAAAGGGAGATACAAATTACAATATGGAATGTGACAGTTGTACAAATTTGAGAAAGTACTGAAAGTACACGAGAGCAGCATATGCTTCATTTTAACATCTAGCTTCAACAATTCAGTGCAATAAAGCACTTGCCAATCTCACTTCTGACCTTCATCCATTATGCTGCATCCATTCATCTACCCTACTTCATTTGCCTTAAAACAAGCACACAATTTGGGTAATTATTTGTCTCTTATCACAATATGTACTTACATCTACACATACCCAACTGTGCATGCAAATACAGGATCAAACAAAGCACATTGACCATGCAGACTTTACACATTGATACTGACTTTCATTCATCATCTCAAAATATTTTAAATAACAATGAACCTTAACTCTCTGCTGAAATTTTAAACATTAGTCATACACCTTAACATACAGCAACAGTCCTTTAATCCAATTTACAATAGTCTAGCACTTGAGAGAGTAGTCCCAAGACCATAAGTTTTGCTTTTAACCAGAAAAAGCTTCATCAATGAAACAAGCAGATCTCAGTCGCATGTTCAGAAATGCCTCCAAGTGTCTGTACATTAACTGTTGTGGTATCTCCTGACCCCTCGTCTCCTACCCCAGTAACTTCTTCAGCTGTGAAGACTCCATAAAATACAGAAGAGGGCCCTGATCACCCTGAACCAGCATGGTGGAGCTATCCAAATGTAATACTCCTCCGATCACTTGTAAAGCCAATGTATAGGAGCACTAACAAAAAAAAAATACCTGTAAGAACTTAGGTCACAATATTTGATAATTTGGCACCTGTCCGGTCCAGTGAGAGTCAGATTAACAGAATTTTGCTGCATTTTACAGCTACTAAATTTTACTTTTATACTGTGGGGTCATTTAGTGATATATGTTCTAACTTTGATTATATAAAGGGAACAAATATGACTGTTTACTCTTGCAAGTAGGGGGGTCTTCATGAGAGGACTATTTCAATTTTGTTCTGAGTAGGATCATTTGTTATGAGGTTGGTATGGTTGCTTCTACAGCAGAGAACAGATGGCATTTATTGCCAGAATGATTTTAAATGTGCAGTGTTGTGCAAGTACAAAGAAATTACTGCCAACATTTAAAGTGCATCATGGTCCTTCAAGAAACTGCATAACAAATTTTGTATGAATATTTAAAGCTGACTCTGTGTCACATAATCTCATACCACTGTCCCAACAGTACGAACTGGTGAAACTGTGCAACATGTATGGAAGCAGTTTGAAGAAATCATGGGAAGTCAAGTTATTGCTTCTCTGAACAGTCTGGCATCAGGATTGCAACACATAAAATCAATGTGATTCCTCACATTAGAAACAGATATTAAAGACACTGAGTGATTATAATAAAGATCATCATGCAGAATCTGGCCATCCATTTGCTGATTTCATTAAGCAAATTCTGGTATTCTGAACATCTGACTTACAGAAGAGGCCCACTTTTACCTAAATGGGGCTATTCATGAACAGTACAGAATAATAAGGTGCAAAGAATATCCAACACCTCAAATGATGCTCCACTTCATCTACCATGCATGTTTTGAATACTCAAAACAAGAAAATGCAACATAAACATTGAAATGATGGTTTTTTATTGTGGCACAGGATGCCATCTTCAGAATACTGTCAAACTGCACTCCCAGCACTACTTTACACAAGCACACCAACAGGTCCTACAAAATGGTCCTTTTGTGAAGACCCTGTACCTTGGTAATGTGATCATTCACAGACAATCCTAAAGGAATTTAATTAATGGTCTGTTTTGTGACAAGTCAATTTTAGCTTGCATTAATAAAAGACATATGTTTATAAATTTGGTATTATCAGTATGCACTGCACTCAACTGTCGGTAAGAAATCCCGAAAGAGTCACAAAAAGGCTCAGTCTGCAGCCATATTCATGGCAGATGAAACTGAATAAATAAATTAGGTATCCATGTAATTATCCCTTTTCTAGAGTAGGCCAGACATGAAGTTTTATTTAAAAAAATTTTCAAATAGTGGGGATGGAAAGCTTACATAATGTTACAAAGGAACAAAGATAAAACATAAGACTGATATAATAACATGTTTCTACAGCCAATACATTATGTGTAAGAAACACCACACAATTCACTTGTCTTGATCTACTTTCAGGAATACAGCAGCAAGGGCAGACCAGGTGATCTTGAGCCTGTCTGTTAATGCACACATCTGCATGGCCACTGATCCTATAGGACACTGTAGCACTACAACCAGACCAACTCTGTCTTCAACATCTGATAATGCCCAGTCCCCATATACACAAACCCCGTTTCAGGTTAAAAGGAGAGAATAACGAAAACCATGAGATCTGTGCTTTTCCGGGGTATTATGCAGCATCGAATGGTAATCCTTTACAGACGTTCCAGGACAACATATCAGTCCCTTCTTCAGTGGTCAACAAGTCCACTGAAGCATTCATTGAACTTCTTCACCCCTGAAGAAGAGACCTCAAGAAGTCCAATGAAGCATTCATTGGACTTCTGACCCCTGAAGAAGGGACCAATACATTGTCCGGAAACATCGGTAACAGATTACCATTCGATGCTGCGTAATACCCCAGAAGAGTGCAGATCTGATCAACATCATGGCAGAAGCCTGAAATCACGGAACAAAAACCATGCTCAAACAGTACAACTGAACTTGGCCTTCCTGTACTTAGAGTTACTATAAACACACAGTTTTGCTGCCACCAATATCGACAGTTTTTGTAAGGCCATGTATCATGGTGTATTAGTGTACATGGACAGAACAGAAGGGATCACTAGCATCAGTCTGTTCTTCTCTTTGCAAAACTTGATACACAGATCACAGATGCACATTAAAGAGTCCTTTCCAGCACACATCATGCTATTGGCCAAGTGGAACAAAATAGGCAATAATTAAGCAGAATGAGACACATGTACCTTTCAGCTCCCCATGATCACCGTCACCCACTCAGTGGCAAATCCTGCAGAAGCACGGTTGGAAGGCATTGTGTACCCTTCCGCCAGACCTGACCTCTGGATCAGGATTTGCCACTACATCCACTAGGCTCTAGAAATCCACCTGTAATCAGTGCTTTTTAAACTTACCTGAATTCCAACTCTTGGCTCTCTTGCCTGAATACAACAGCTTTTGACATTAACTTCAGCATGTTCACACAATCAATACACAAATGACAGACAGTACAGTGCAGGTACTCAGTTAGGAAAGTAACACATAGCTTCCATCTGTCATAAGGACAATGCTAACTTTCCACATATGACAGAATACAGGAAAATACTACACATCCTGAACTTAGATGGCCTCTTTTTTTTTTTAAATACATGACTCTCATCAATGCACTCACCAGATAAAACTCAATTTGACTGCAGTTTAACTCTTTTAAAGATGAAACATTCTGTCAATACATTATGTATTCTAGAAGAGATTATATCCTGTTTACAGCTTTATAAACAGATCATTTTGTCACCTAGTCAAATGTGTTTATAACGAAACAGCTATATATGTTATCAAATAAAAACAACAAAAGTCACCTTAAAGTCACATCCAAGGTAAAATACATCAAAATAAACCAAAAACCAATATCAAAGTGTAATGAAACAGGCAGAGCAATGCAGCCTGTCTCTCTGGTAACTTTCATGTTAACAAAAACAGTACTAAATTCTGAAGTGTTACCCTCAGTTTAGCTACAAGCCACAGCATGATACTTCAGGAATGATTCTTAACATTATATTACATGAGCTTTAAGTCTTTTAGGATGTGACCAGTAATGACAGCAGAAGTACATTCCTCTGAAATATCAGTACATCTAAAGCCATCTGCCAGTTCTTCACCAGCAAAACATTCCACCCGAAGGCTAGAAGTGAGTCATTTGTACAGTGATGGAGGACTGGCAGATGAAACAAAATAAACATCCTGCTCTTTCCACCTTCAAGTACAGAGCAGGCCCATCTGCCAGTTCTGTTAGGTTCTTGACTGGACAGAACCTAACAAATGACCAATACACAGTGCCACACATCCTAAAAATAGTAGTCTCTGCATTGTTCCCTATTACAACCTCAAACCTTACATCACATTACATGTTAGCCATGGTCTGAACAACTTAGTTACATGGCATCAAAATACAAAATTGCTCTTTTTATTTACACACAAAATAATATCGAAAAAGTTGAATTTTCAACAGATACACCATGTAGAATTAAGCATTTTGCTGCACAAGTAACAAATATATAAACACTAACTGATTCTCCATCAATATCTGACATAACAATCTTAACCTTTAAATGATAAAAACAAATACTCTCACTGTTACAAGACCAACATCACAAGCCATAACCATTCACCAATGCACATGAGTTTTGATTTCTCTGCTGCAAACTTCATTCGCTCACATCACAGCATATGGCATGAACAAACTAATTCATTATTTACAATCACGATTTTCTGGACTACTAAAAATAACACTCTGACACTGATGCATATGTGCACATCTATGAGAAAGCTGGAATGGAAACATGAGAGGACAGTTTCTTAACATGAACGTGCACAGATGTGAAATGTTCAAAAGGGTAAAAATCAAGAAAAAATGGTGAACTTTTAGGTGTTAACAAGTTCCCTATGTGCTCCTCCTGCCTTAAGCAAGGACAGAATTTAAAACTGTTTCCTCATACTGCTGTATGGTCAAATAAACAGTAACAACCTTCAATCCCAATCTATAATAACACTAGATTTCCAAAGTTCATGCTATACATAGCACTGTCTTTTCCATAAAATATACTACACACAGTTCATGTACTCTGACAATCTATCTTCCATTTCCAACTATTTTCTTACTGTCTCCCTATTTAAATCTTCACTCAAACAAAAACTGACAGCAAGTGTCCACAGCAAAATCATGACACAGAAGGACCATATCACTTCAAGATCTCAATCTTAAACAATAAATGAAGCTCAAACAAAAAGAAAATGTTACATGTTTAAGGCATGATCACCCTGTAACTTGCTGCTGCTGCTGATGATGATGATGATGACAAGCCATTCCCACAGTCAACACACAGTGATTAGTAACTAGTGACCAAAGATCCTGCCAGCCCAGAGTTCTCAGTCACAAGGTCTGAAATCCACTACTCTTGCATGAGAAATACAATTCAACAGCGGTTTTTCAGTCAAATTCTTCACAGAAAGAAGAGTTACACAGAATGCATTAGAAGTAAATTAATACATAATCATAACAAGCTGCCACAAAGTAGTGCACAAAAGTTTGTCTTGAAAGTGGTGAATGAAGGTTCAATTTGTGACAAAAAGAGAAACCAAGAGGGCTATGCCAACTAAATAAAAATTGAGGATATTCAGGCACACTTACAGATCAGTTCTTACAAATTATTATGACTCCTGGCATAAAAAAAAAGTGTTTCACTGGAATCTGCATTCACAACCACATGACAAATTCAGTTCCACCTGTATTAATCCTTTCACACCAGTATTAAATAGCCAGTGGGTGCTGAAGATGACTGGAATTTAAATGAGATCTGCATAAGCAAAACCATTAAATGCAAGCACCTTAATCTGACATTTGGCATTCTGAGCACCATACTGCACAAGGGGTATACTGAGGCACCAAGGGTTAATAAGGGTTGTGTCGTAGCTTAAGAAACCAGATTATGTAACTGACCATAAAATGTGCACAATGCAGGTGTGGATCCACAGCTATCATTCATAACTAATGAAGCACACTTTTACCTCAGTGATCACATCAAAATGCAACATGTATAAATGAGGAGCAAGTAAAATTCTTATGCTGTGCAATATGTGCTACTACACAGCATAAAAGTGTGGGTATAGTGTACAGTAAGCACACAATGAATCACTGACCAAATAACTCCTAAGGAAACTGTGAATTCAGACAAGTGTGTGAGCAATAGTGGGCCAGAACGGCACAGTTGGTATAGTACCTCACTACGGGCTGGACAGTTCGAGGTTTGAAAAATGGTGGTGGCAAGATTTTTGCTCCTGTCCAGACTGGTCCTAGGGCACACACAGCCTACTGCATAATGAGTACCAAGTCTTTCCTGGGACGCCCCCCCCTTCCCAACCCCCATCTAGTGCCGAGGTCAAAGAAATAGTAGAGCTATACCTCTACACCCCCTTCTGTGGCTTTGCGGCATGTCATATGGTGAACTTTACCTTCACTATTTGAGTAATATACTGAATTGCTTCTTAAACCAATCAACAGATGAAGAAAGACAATACTGGTTTTTTCCGGCAAGATAATGGCCAGCACATGCTGCTGACAAGTCTATGACCACTATATGTTAAGTGCTAAAACCCCTCGTCTTGATTACTCATTCTTTTTAATTCTGGGAAAATATTAAGGGAGAATTGTACAAGAACAGTAGCACAGAATAGAATACAGAATGCTGGACATCATAGCAACCTGTGCATGTCGCCCATTCAAGAAAAGTAACTGCATACCAAAGCCCTCATGAATCAAATCACAACTGTAAATGCTCAAGTTTCAAGGATTAACTTCAGAACATATTGTAAAGCCTGTTTACGTGCTGCAAGACATGTCTGAAGACAGAAGGAGCTTAAACAATATTGTAAAGTTATGATGCCGCTTCACAGTAAACGGTTATAAATTCTGTGTAAGCAGACCGACCACTTCGTGTATGGAAAAACACCGCACTGCTATCTGAGTGGTCAAAGAGTAAACTTATGCTGTGTTATCACAAGCAGCAACCTTTCTGTCTCGGCTTTTATTTCTTACTCAACATAAACCTTTAAAAAAACTTCAAAGACATCATTAACATTCAACAAAACACAATAACTGTACATCAGAGGATACACTAATGTTTTATTTATTTATTTATTTATTTATTCAATCATTCATTTATTCACTCATTTCATTAGTTATTTAGAAGAACCTTTCCAACACCTTCTGGTCTACAATACACCATACCCGAGGAAACATAAGATTACAGTATCATACATTACTGGAGGCTATTTGTGAAGCACATTCACTAACACTGTAAACTACATTTAAAGCAATACAATTAAAATTCACCCCATGAGTTGTAAGTCCCTTTACCAAAATCTATTTCATAAATTATATAAGGATATAAAGCACAGGCTCTTCCTATTCCATAAGGATCCTTCGCAATTCCCCAACCAGAATATTGACTGCAATAAATGCACTGACTGAACAACACAAGTAGCACAGTGTCATGTATTATCTATGTATTAGTTTTGACCAAAGCTGGTCTTCTTGGATCCACTACTTATGACACTAAAAAGGCGAGCATTTGCTGAGGGAGCTTGCATAGTGTAAGCTCTTACTTGTGATTTCGTACTGCTGTTTTATGTGTTGTCACGTGACATGTTCTACAGATGTTACTAGTTCAACATTTGTGTTATTACGCAATCGTTGAACCACTAATGGCTAGTATTGTATCCCAGAAGAATGAAATCCTCAGCTACACTACTGTTAAAACCTCAAAACGCACATCTAATGATCAGCTGTGTGACAGTTAATGGTGAATATTTTACCCAAGAGCAATATCCCCACAGGAAAATCACATCGGTTTAACGTTTAAAGACTGGATTGGTATTTAAATTTTAGTACATGGTTTATAAAAAACATGGTTATTATTTCAACACAAAAAGATCACCATCACCACCACCACCACCACCACCACCACCGTCGTCGTCGTCGTCGTCATCGTGTCATAAGTCAGGCCTTAATAGACCTCTCTGGCATCATCTAATAGTCTCTTCAGAGGTCTCCCACGTTGTCTTCATCCATCTGGTCTATAATTCAGCATTATTTCTGGCATACAGTTGTTGTTCAATCTGTTACATGTTGTAGCTAATTTATGGAAAAAAAAAAAACAGCAGTTTGTAGAAACTAAAACAGAGATAACGCAGCATGTCTTCAAAATGCAGTAAATTTCCTTGTTGTCTAAACATACAAAATGAATTTCTAGGGGTGCTTTTTGTGTGCATTTGCTTATGTGAACACATGACATTTAAAGGTTAAATCTGGTGAGGTGTAAATATTATGGTGGCCCATCACATGATGGGTTACCAGGTGTGTTCACTGCAAAGTACATGCTGAGATATGCAAATGAACACAACTGCCATGAAAATCATTGTTACCATGACCCCCGTGTGGTATGCACTAAGACAAAAAAAAACAGTTGAGTGTCAAGGACATAATACAACACAGCACAACCAAATGGCAGCAATCCTGATTGATGATATTAACACGACTTGCTCTAAAAACTCAGGAATGACCAATGAAAGCAGCCGTAAAGTAGCATGTGAATATTATGACAACCCATCATATGACAGGTTAGCCAGTGGGTTCTCTGTAATGTATGCACTGAGGACCAAATATAAGTTAGGCAATGAGCATGCCTGCCATGGTTAGCTGGCATGACTCGCTATGGATGAAGACAAGCAGAGTATGATGCTCAGAAAGGCAGAAAATACAGATGCCCTCCAACATAAGCAAGTCTCTAATAGAAGTGCCACAGCAAAGTTATGGGACTGCACACAAAGTGATTTGATGCCATCCTCGGTGAAGACAGGGCACATGGCTCAAAAATAAGTAAGTAAATAATTAACTGATTAAGTGTGTCCTCTGGTGTACATGATGATATTTTGTTGCATGGTGTTTAAATTTTTACTAGGTATGAACACCCTCATAATGATTAGTACATTTGGGATTGTTCAATTTTAGCTATGTCTAGTTTACCATTTCCTTAAAAGTTATATCAAGATCCTAACACAAAGAACAGACACATCATAGCAAAGTGTACATAACACTTAATCATAACCACAGGCAGTTGTACTTGTTTCTCTTGAACAATTTAAAAAGACAACAGACATTTTTGTGAAAGTACAGATACAGAGTTTAAATGTCCCACTTTTTGCTTTGGACACAGCTGTATAAATAAGATATAATTAGTTTCCTTTCCACATTCTTTACCCAATCCCACTGTGTTCCATTTAATGGTTGCGAACAAAGTGCCTCAGTCTGAGACTCTCAAATAAACACACACTAATGCTGAAGAACTAACTTCAGAATACTGAAGCTCATGGCAGCTGCACGTGGGTCTTAAAACCACTGTACTTTTAATGAGTCTACAGACGTAGAACTCTCATTTAATCAGCAACTTTCCTTCACCCAGTAGCCACAGACAAACACGATCCACCAGCAAGGAAAGAGCGAAATCTGCACACAGCACCTGCACCAGGATGATCCGGAACTGTTTAATACACACAAGAAGCAAGGTCATTACACAGTTTAGATTATATATATATATATATATGAGTTCTCATAACAGTCACAGTGGCAACTTTATAAACATACCCAAAAATTTTGTGAGAAATATTTTTCTTGCACCAAAATGATAGCTATGAATTATACCGAGACAACAATACAACACACATCTGTCTTGGATCTCAGAATTTGAATTTAATGTTATCCTTCTGGAAGGAACTCATTACAATGCCACCATGCAGAAAGATTTTCAAGAACATTTGGTGCTCTTGGACTTCAAATTACCTGAAGCAAACAATTTATCACAATACAATTTTAGCCACATTATGTTTTCCACGTGTTTCACTGGAAGAGAACGTAACTAGATCAGCTTAAATAAACGTGCTCGGGCACAGGTTCTGCTCTAATTCAGTGAGGAAAAAAGAACATTTACTGTCAGGTTATTAAACTAAGTTTCGACTAGGCACAAAGTTAAGAGTAAAAAAATACAGGAATACAGTTTCAGTGGAAAAATTTTGACATAAGCAGTTGGAAGACCAAGACAGACACAGCAGAGTAACATTCGTAATCTTTGAGAAAGAGTTTGAGAGGATGGGAAGTGAGTGGAACTTAACCAGTCCTTTGTCAAATGGCAAGGTACGATATTAGGCTTTCCTTTGTCAGTTAACACAGTTTTCTAAATACATATCAGGTAGTGCACTTTCACATTTCACTTAACAGAAAAATTTATCCCCAAAATTAAGGACATCAAACAGAAGTACAGGCAGTATGGAAGCAACAGCTTACCTCTGCAGGGAAGTCCACTATTTCAAATTGGTATGCCATATCTGGGAAAATTCCCATTGCCAAAGCTAAAATGGCACCTGCTGAACCTACAATACTGTACAGGAGAGCTTTGTTCTCTGTGAGGCTCTCCATATATGGGTGGCCCTGCAAAATAATAAATCAGTATCACATTATATGTCAATACAGTAACACATTGGCATGAAAGTTTCATGTGCTCTTCCCTATATGATAAAGAAAAGGACATCAAATTGCATGGATGTAACTATGCTAATCACCAGTTTTCCACATCTCTGCTCTTTATGCAGAAATGCTGAAACTCAATAACAGGTCTCAGGCCAGGCTGAAATAAATGCTTTGGCTCAATGTAACATGAAAATCCATAAAATAATTATGTCTCTCACCACTTCTAATCCAAGAACTTTTCTCTAATGTCAAATCAATACCATCAAATGTACAGCAAGTACAGACAAGAGTACATTATCACAAAAACATAAACCACCTTGTCTGTGCTCAGTGTACGTTTAATGGTACCAACTTCATATTATCGATGATGTGAACACAGTAAACGAGCAACACGATTAAAACTTCCTTCCTCTTTCAGTCTGTTTTCTTCCAGAAACATAAAACTTGGTCTTACCCGATAATTAATAGCAAATGTAGAAACTTGCAGAGCCATTGAGATTATGTACACTGTACTATTCAACAAACTGGGAACAAACTTCTCCTGCTCATCATCTTCTACTTGCACGTCTGCTGGCTTCTCTTCTCTAATGACAAAAGAGAGAAATATCATAGAACAAAAGTTGAAGATTACTCTCTTCTGTTTTCAGCAGTTGACTGCCAATGTCTGAACAAATTAACTGTTTAAGAAATTTCTAGATGCAATCAGCGCTGCGTGGTAAAAATCAGCAGCATGCCAAAGGGATAATGATAAAGGAATGGCTCCAAATTTTAATTCATATTAACCTTTAAATGACTGGGTTAATGCACAGTTTATGACAGACGTGGGTATTATTTGAAGAGAAAAATATAAAATTATGAAATAAAAGGCATTTTGTGGAAAATAAAACAGAGATTATGCAGCAGCTCTTAAAAACATAGTAAGTTTCCTCGATGCCCAAATACATATAATGAATTTCTAAAGGTGTTTTTATGCCTGTCTGTGTATGTGAGTCATTTAAAGGCTGAAGTTCAAGCAGAGTTATAAACTTGCAGATAGTCACAGTTTTTTAGCAACCAGCAACACTGCACTATATTCCAACTGCTGGAACTACTGCAGAATTTTGTTTCCAAGCAAGCATGACAAATATGGTGACTTACTTTGGTGGTGATCTCATGGCAGCTTGTTGAACCAAGTAGATGAGACAAATAAAGTGGACTAGAAATTGCAGTAGCACTGTCAAAACTGTGTATACATTAAAGATGTTAGGTAGTGGTCTCTGTCGTGATAATGTCTTCAATGGCTGCATATACAAACATAAATGAATAAGAGTAAATGATATACAATCTTGGTCTATACAAGTTATGTGTAAAACAATGCCTTATTAACACGCTATATCTACAATTCTTCCATTTTTCGATCGGTTTCCCAACATTTCAATGTGTTTTATTCTATAAATAACATATTTGTCGTGAAACACAGACTAAATCAAATAAGATGCCAAGAAGTTATACATATTAACCCTTCGGCACCTAAAGTTAAGTGTATCTGTCATGCAGCGTGATGCTCAAAACTTAGCATATCAGGTTGAGGTGATGGCACTTAATGGCCTTCCAGATCTCATTTAGATTCTGGTCCTCTGCAGCTCCCACTGGGCACTGAAGTCTGGCACCAACCAGTTACTGGAACACAGCTCTTACTTGGAATATTTTTCCTTTCATTAGGCACCGTCCACAAAATTTTTAAAATCTGATTTGCGGACAGAAAATACCGATCAGACAGTAATGCAACTATTGACACTCTCACATGACTTCTTGGAAGATTATAAGTCACCATATCTTGTCAAATCCTGATGACATCAAGCATTCTAAATTCAAGTAACCAAACAGAAATGAAGACTACTTTATCTGGGATGTGGTGCCACATATCCACACTTTGCCAAATATGCTGCCACCATCTCCTACCCTGAAGATGAAAGCAACACGATCCTCCTAAATGTTGGTACCCATCTACCAAGCAGTATGGCGTAACATCACAGACAAAATCTTCACATTCACCACTGTGAAAACCTTAGAACTCATACTGAATCAGAAATGCCAGCTTACCTTCGATCGGGATATAAAAAGGAAGCACGCAGCTAGCAACAACCCTTGTAGAGTTGCCTGCATGTCACTAAACTTGATACCATCCACATATAAGACTGACTGACTATATGCAAGGATGAGAGCATTCAATGCCAAAATCTTGAACATTTGTAATGTTGTTACCAATGTACATCGACCCTGTTTTATAACATGGCAAACTGGAAAGAAAAGGCAACAGAGAAAATGTCAACGTCATAAAAGGCATGATAAAATGAATATCTTCCTAATTTAGTCTGCTCAAGACAATTCTCACAAATGCAATGATGAAGAGTACACTTAGGAACTTAAACTTTTATCCTTTTTCAACCTTTGTACCACTCACGTGTAAATGGAAAAATAGAGAAAAATGGCTCTGACAAAGAAAGAGAATGTACAGCATGGACTGAACTTAACTAATGCAAGAAAGTTTCCCAGGGCACGCTTTTCTGAAAAAATGACGACACTTCACATCCCATAATGCTAACATCTGCAATCAGATCCACCACTGTCGGTGCAACTTTTAGCATAATGTCTGGTCCCCTTTCCAGAACAGTGAAGACTCAGCATTATTCTACCACCAACAGAACAGCAGCAGAAGAAGAAAACAGTCTTCTGGTCTATGTTGGCATGAGGTCCTGCAACCTATCCTGACCTCAGGAAATACATCAGAGGACTTAACCTCTCTACAATTCCACCAACAATTACAAATTAATAGCAACTCCTACACAGCAGGTAAGTTACAGTCTTAGGCCCGTACCAAGTAGACAACAGACTACAGCTATCCAACAGGGGTGGTCCACCATTCTATACAGCTTCAGGGAACTTCTCATTGATAACATCACAGCTCTCTGTCAGCAGTAACATGTAAGAACAGCACTCCCAAACCAACAGTTGCATGACCATCAGAGTGTCTGTGCCATCCGGGTCCCATATGGAGTACTACATGTGACTGTACTTAATTTACAGTCCTGGATTCACACCTAAACCTGCATACAGGGGAAATGACCATGGTCGACTCAACTTCTACCTCTCAATTCTCCACAGGGATATACAAATTGAAAATCACGCTTAAACTGCAGCACAGAACCACAGGGAGAGGAAAGATTCCCACTGGTGAGATACATACTTAGTAACTTTCACAGGACCTTAATGTGTAAGAAACATATAAGCCAAGAAGAAGGAGGAAAAGGAAGAAAAAGACGAGAGGAGAAGGTACTGTCACAATAAGCAGATATAGCAGTATGGTATGTTGACTACACGGATGATGTGACAGGCATTCATTGTACGCGGGGGTCAGTTAAGAAGATGAAAGAGATAAATACAGAATGTCACAGATGATGCACAAAAATGACACAATGTAATAGGAATTCAAGGTATATATTTCAATTCCTCAGAAAAGAATTAGTCACAACCAACACTTTACTTTGCTCGTGACTGATTCTCCTCTGAGGAATTGAAATACATACCTTGTATACACACGCCAACTGGCATGTTCAACATCAAAAGTAATAGTAATTGTAAAAAACAGACACCACTTCGCATTTCTCTGTCATGACAAGAATAAACCTACCACGATGGGCATGCAAATGTAATTTGACCAGCTGTGTAACTACCGAGATCAAGAGGGGTGTGCATCATGAAATTACAGTCCCTATGAAACAGGAATGCACTCTCTATACACACAAACACACACGCACCCCCACATGCAAGCACGCGGACACACAGAAAAGCACTTAACAACAAAGTTATCTGAATTATTTCACACATTCATCTGAACATTCCAGTTAACTATTACCAGTAATCTTACACTTGTCTAAGAATCAAGCCTGGGGCTTTTGGTTATAACACTTTAGGTAAAAGAAACTTAAGACCAAAGCAGTTTATCAAAATACTGCCCACTGTAACAAACATATGTCTGACAACAACTGAAACAGGCAGACATATTTACTTTTGTAATTTTCAGGCTTAGGACTGAACAAAGTAACATTAAGGGACCACTCACTTCAGTTGAAACCTTGTGTGTAACACAAATATTTGTGTCATGCAATTAAAACTGCTTACTGCACATTATAGAAGACAGTTTGGATGTGAAAGGAGCTGCAATACTGGCATCACCCAGTTTCACAATCTGTGCTTGGTCCAAATCCTCAATCTCCCTCAGCAGCTTATGCAGTTGTGCATTTGTTGCATTAGCAGCATTCTGCAACAAAATTACATAAATTTTATTTACCAAACTGAACTATAACAATAGGACATCAATGTACCAGTAAAATCTATTTGTTCCAACCTCAGAACAAATTTTTCGACAGGAAATAATGGTAACTCCTCCACTCAACAAGGAGTTCTGGGTTAAAAAAAACTCTTAACTCTAGTCAGATTAAATTCATTCATTTGGGTTCAATTTTGCATCTACCACAACTTCAGGTTCTTTTCTCTAATCTTATAATTTTTAACATTCGTCCTAAGATCATGATTGGTGTTGCTATAATTCATAAGAACCTGGATTCTCTTTCATGGAAGCTTCTACATTCTCTGTAACACTTTTCAAAGCCCTACTGATACACGGGCTTGGGTAGCATAGTCGGTGCAGCGACTTGATGTGGGCTGGACAATTCAGGGTTAACACCCTGGTCGGGGCAACTTCATTTTTACCCATCCAGACTGGCCCCATGGCCCACCTAGCCTTTGTACAATGCGTACCGAGGATGTTTCCCAGGGGTAAAGTGACCAGGCTCCCCCCGCCCCCCATCTAACACCAACATTGAAGAAACGGTAGAGCTATCCCTCTACTCTTCCTTCACAGCATGGTACAGAGTAAACTTTATTTTACCTTACTTTACTTTAGCTATTAATACAAGGACTGTCCATGATGGTCACTCAGCAATAACAAGCCCTGAATTAAAAGACAACTATTACATGACCACAGTAACATTTATACATATATTCTCATTCTCAGAGGCACTCTAATTTACCTAACATATGATAAGGACCTAAGTGTGGGGGATACATTTTCTTCTGATCTAATAAAGACTTACAAGAATCAGGATGGAGACCAAACTCCAAATAATCTTCAATGCTACCCTGAATGCTGACTGAGGGGATATAATGTTTGTGCGGTGCATACTGCTGTATTTATTACATCAAGTATAAAATAACAAAACCAAACACACAGCTATATTTGCTTACAATCCAGAGAATATACATATAACAGGAATATAACAATACATTCCTTAGGTATATGTTTCTGACTGCATTGTTATTGACTCATAATACACATATTTTGTGGGCTGTAAATACAGCCGTGTAATTGGTACTGCTGCTTTTTGTTCGAGGAGATATACGTAGATGGTTTTCTTGGGTCACTGATTTCAAAACCTCTCAAACTGTGTCTTTTACACGTCTAATTACAGCAAAACCATGATTTTACATTTTTGTGGGGGGACACCCTCAAAATGGCATAACACTGGGGAACATTGTTCTTATGGGCATTTGACTAGGACCACGTGCAAAATCACAGAAAACACAAAACGCAAGAATAGAAATTGCAAAATGCGAGAACATAAAATTGAGACTTTACTGTACTTCTCACAGTGTTTCGAAAACCCACACAAGTTCTGCATCACAAAAATAGGTAAAAATGACAGGTCTACAATAAAATAAGGGAACACAATGCATGTTTCATAACTTACCTGTCTCGAGTTTCCATGTGCCCCAGGATTATTAGTTCCTCCTGGACCATGACCTCTACTGCGTTCTCTTTCCCCTCGTTCTGGTTTTTTCTTTTCTGGTAACCTCTCAGGAGCATTTGATAAAATAGCAACACCTGCAATGAAAATGCATACAGTCCAGATATTAACACTTCATATAAAAATATAAGCAACAGCATATTATACAAACGAAGTAATGTCAATTGTCTTTTTACATGCACAGTGTATTCTCGATTATCTGGTGTAATGGTGAGGGTGGGGGGGCATGGATAATTGAGAAACATGGATAATCAAAAACATATCCTTGACTGAGCCAAAAACAATAAAGACTAATTTATCATATACACAAAACATGCATAGCTTATGTTTACTGTTCACGTAAATAGTCCGTAATTTTTGTTTGAACTGAGGACTTTGTTTGAGCACCTTGCACTAAATCATATTACTTCCCATCTTTATCACTACTCATTCACAATTTATGATTGTGCACGGATAATCCACAAACTGGATAATCTGCACATGGATAAATAGCAGTACACTGCACATACCTTCTCTCATAACAGGTCACCCTCAAAATACAAGTGACAATGTCATGGTACAGTGTAAAACATCACACTGTGACTTAACATTTTAAAACCTACATATTCATACTCATCTTTCTTCAGAATGATGTATGTAATATCTAACAGACAGTAATACTACTTACCTACATCTGCATGTTTTAAAGCCCCTACATCATTAGTACCATCACCACACATCAGAGTTGTATACCCAAGGGACTTAAGGGACAGAATAACAAATTCCTTCTGTTTTGGTGCAACCCGTGCAAAGACAGATATATGTGGCAAAATTTGATACAAGAACTGTTTGTGGTGCTCATTCAGGAATGTCAGACCCTGAGAAAAGAACAAAACCATACATGGCTACAGGAACTTGTTACAAAACTTGCAATTCTCAGAGGTGCTGTGATATAAAACCTACCTCTCCTGTCACACAGAGATCATATTTTGATACTAATTCCTTGTAAGACTTATGTGGCAACACTGGTATACGCAGCGACTGGTCAATGCTCTCCCATACCCAACTATTACTCCCTAATTCTGTAAAAATCAGAGTTTTTGGTTTCTGTGTGAACCGCAGCTCCTTAGCCACATGGCAGGCAGTAAGAGGATTGTCACCTGTTATCATTACCACCTGCAAACAGAACCAACAAATTTATCACCAGGTCAAGTCTCTAAACTTCAGCTCTGCCATATTTATTTTATTCTTGGTTTACTTAATGATGCTTTAAAGGCTCA
The DNA here is from genome assembly GCA_013340265.1 of Coptotermes formosanus. NCBI lineage: Eukaryota > Metazoa > Arthropoda > Insecta > Blattodea > Rhinotermitidae > Coptotermes > Coptotermes formosanus. The sequence goes on from BLKM01000110.1 coordinate 1,500,880, forward strand.
GACTATATAGCACCAAGTGACTGATTTGTACAGGATAAACAAATGGATAGGACGTGGATGGAAAATTGTGTTCTAATTTGTGGTACTGTCTTAACATGTGCATGGTGGGATGAGAAAGACCACGTAAAAATCAGGGAGGAGTGGTGATCTCAGGGCTGAGAAGTGAGCCCTGAACCACCTTGAAAAAAAGCTGGCATTCTATGCACTCAACTCTGACATTCTCTACCATGCTAAAATATTATAAACATATTACCCACTTAACATAAGCAATTGCGTGATTTAATATCAACATAAGGGTAGTAACAGCTGTACGGACTGAACTATGGACTGGACAACCCTGAATTAAAACATCAACCAACATATGCCCTTAATAAAATGCAATTCATGACAAGTATTAAACTCTACATGCTTCGGCACCAGGGTGCAAACCTCAGGGAATGTTTTAGAACAAAGGAATACGAGCCCAACAGTGGGTTGGACTTGTATTCCTTTGTTAGAAAAAACTCCCTGGAAACTGAAATCCAGTGCCAAAACACATACGAGTTTAATACTTGTCATGAGCTGTATTTTATTAAGTGCACATGCTCGTTGACACATTAATTGTAAAAATATGCACAGTACGCGTAACATAAAATGGACAACTGTGGTTCAGTTTCCAGGTACCATATCCATACTGGCTGTGGGGCCCACCCACGCACCACTCAGTATATACCCAAAGCTCTTTCACTGGAAGTAGCTGCGTGTGATAGCCCAAGTTTGAATCCCAGACATGACTTTGTAATATCTGAAAAGAAATACGAAAGTTTGGTAATTCTACTTTATATCACAGAAGGGATGTAAAATGTCTTTATCAGAACACAACATTCCTCAAATCAATCATGATGATTTAAAATTTAATTAAAAACTGTTATGAAGACTGTGTCGCCACTCTGGTGCCAGAAATGGCCTGCACACAGGAATCCTGAAAGTAAGACCACTAAACTGTCTTGAAATGTTGGGCACCAATTACCCAGCGATATGGTACCATGTCCCCCAAGAATGACAACCCAGAGCATGCACAATCCATTAGTGGAAAGATGGGCTGCTTATAATCCAGAACATCCATGTCTGATAGGCAGGCCAGTTCTGTTAAGGAAAGGGCCTAATATGCAAAGTGTTTGTGCTGCCTCTTTACAACATGGCCGACCACATCAGCTGTGTTTCAAGGGTCACACCAACACATCACAGGGACAGAAACTGTGTGCGTGTTATAGAAAGTGGAGGTCCCTCAGACCCACAGGAAGAGAAGAAGGGCTGAATCAAGCAACACTGTGTATAGTGAGCACTTAAATAGGCAATCACAGAGGGACAAATTTTTACACCATGTTGCACTGGCTTCTGGTCTGCACCATTGCCTGGAAAGGAGCTTTGCCACAATGCCCTGCTTACCAGTTCTATTAGCCTGGAGACACAACAGCCCCTTCTTCTCCTCTTGTGGGTAAAAGCAATTCCTGCCTATATAACCTAAACATGTCTTCCTTTCTAATCAGCATCACAGATAACTGGTCAGCCCCCTCCTCCCACAAATTCATAACTGGGGACCCCTTGTAATTATTAGCAAAGATACTCTCAGATTTCATAACAGTGATCCCAAATATTGCCTCTTCCTGTCAGAAAAATGGAATCCATTCTGAGAGAACTCACAACAAGTTTTAGTATTCTGAGCATCTTGCCACTCCCCCCCCAACCCATGGCACCCCTCACACTGTGGGGTCTGTAAAGACTTTATGTACACCACTGCTTGTTATCTACTCTGACGATGAACATGGCAGCATCTTCATTAACAAATCACTGTGAAACAGTACAGTTGATAATTAACATTTTTTTTCATGGTTACTGGACACTGGCCAAGCTGTGAGGCAGGCAGCTGGTTGCTGACCTCTCGCTGTTAAAGCCACAGTTTTATCTCAGGCCCGCATATGTGGTTTCTGTGGTCAACAAAGTGGCATTGGCACAGGTTTCTCTCCATGTACTTCAGTTTTCCAGTCAGTTGTTCTAACAATGCTCATTAGTCATTTTGTTCATCTACCACTGACGCCACATACTGTTAACTGACTGTGTTGCTGAATAAAACACTTATCTCTGTCTTGTTACTGGACACTGCATTATGCCCTGGATTTAAACCCAAGTTCTCCCTAAACTAGAATTTTCTTGGCTATGCAGTTTCAAAGCAGAAACCAGCACTCCTAAAATAGTATGTTATAACAAAGAATTGGACTGCTTCTTAAGTATTAAACAGCATCTCTACTGCATCAAGACATCTGACTTCAGGTATGTGTACATCCCGTTTTGGTTTTCTTACCAGAATATGCACACTTTTTTTGGATATAAATTGTTGATTATATGGCCACATGCATTTTATTGCATCTGCTGGTAGCAACAGAACTTCAGCTTCATGCAGACCAATATCTTCATTACTGCTATGCATTCTGCATATATGAACCAGACATAAGGTGCTGAAATTATAACAAGCTATCTTCTTCTCATAACCGAACAGCCACCTGTGAAAACATCTGTCCATTTTCCACAATTCCTACTGTTCTGGTACTGATGATGTGTATCTTCCACCACGTTATGAATTGAAAGATTCCTATTTGCCTGTTATAAGAGGTGGTAACTTATATCAGTTCCACTTTTGTATGTATAAACAGTAACTACAAGCCTCTACTTCTCTTTCGGTCTCACACAATCTACTGAAGCATTATACATAAAGCCAAATTCACTGTATAAATCATAAATTTCTCATTACAGTAACCCCTTGCACTATACAATTTCATCCAGCATGGTTTTGACCATATGCAGTCAAAAATAAATACACTGGAAGAATAGCTGAACACTGAAAAATTTACATTAATAGAGATAAACGCAGGTACTTACTCAACAAATGTGCAATCTGGCAGCATCAGATACCCAAGCACTGTGCAAATATTTAATGTCCGAAAACGTATACATTTTAAGTGACTGAGGGATGATGGGGGGGGGAGTTTGCATAAGCATCCACCTCCACATAACCCTGTTTCTCCCACAAGCACTTTGTGCAATACAGTTTTGCCCAGTACACTGTGATCACTCTGCCTAATCCTACCAGTGAACAAGGGATCACTGTACAGGACAGTCTCTGATTTTACTTTCTTAGCAGGTCCAATTATTTCACTTAGTACATCAAACACCAGCACTGAAGCAGCAGAAGCTCTCCTCTACTAACCCATCAGTTACCAACTCACCAGATGTGATGCATTCAAGATCTCCTTTATGACTGCACGGGAATCAAACTTCAAGGGACATGAAATTATCACAAAGCCTGCAAACTTGAGATCACATTCCAACTCATCTCTTGTGAGCTCTCGTGTCTGCTGCGGCGTTAGGCGTCCTAATTCCTTCCAGCCCAAGGCCAGAACACGAGCACCTCGACGGGACATCTCCAGGTACACAGAATCATAGGTGGATGGAATGTTTGCAAACTGGAACAAGGAAATACACAGCAGCACCTGAATCCATCGCTTTCACTGCAGAACGAACAACAGGGTGGTGACTACACATTAACTACTAAAGTCTTCAAGGAAGCACATACTGTACCCTATTACAGCAACATACCTGACATGCCTATTTAAGATATCAGCTTATACAAACCACTTACATATCCACACAAGGGTGCGCCATGTCAAATCACAGAAGACAGGCCATCTTACACCAGTATGTAAGTACTACTTCTTTCACACAGGCAGAGATTTCAGCTTGTAACGGCCGTGCAAAAAAAAAAATGGCTTCCAGTCATAACTACATAATACACTCACAAAAATCTTACCATAGGCTTCAGTGTCTCTGGCGCACCTTTCACTGTGGTAATGTAAGTTGTGTCAGTGCTGCCTGGGAGCGTGTAGCCTGTAATTACAGACATTCTCTTCAGAGCGGAAGAGAAATGATGTCGGTGGAAGATTTTCATCCCAGGAGCTTTGCCTCGTTTTGGTATGACAGCATCACCTTTCGTTAGATTCCAGTCAACAGCTGTGAGAGTTGCTTTTTCCAGAGGGTCACCCACAAGTCCATCGTCTAGCTGTGCTAGAGCATGGCATGTTGCTAGGACTTGAATGCTGTCTAAGGATGTTTCTGATAATGGCACCACTCCTTGCTGGCCACTGAAAATTATGTTGATAAAATCAATCATCACCTAATGTGTCTCTCACGACAAACCTGCCCTGATTTGCATCCTGATTCCGTGCTTCTGCAACTGAACAACCCGGCAATGCATATGAACATTAGGGCCTACTATAGTACTTCACTGTTTGTTTCTTTTTCACAATTATTACATTACCTCCAATAATATATGTGGGTATCTTGAAGAGTTTTAGAAAATAATGACTATCAGAAATGAATATACAGAATGTTAAACTTACTCAAGACCTGCAATTCCTTCCACAACAAGGCTGTCACTTGTAAGTGTTCCTGTTTTATCAAAACAACAGATTTCCACTTTACCAGCAAATGGAATACGGAATGGTTCAGTGCAGAATATACCTGGAAGACAAAAATTTCATATATACAAAATTGCAATACATGAAAGCAATGCTAAGCACCCTTATAACTTGGGAGCAAGGCTACTGCAATTAGTACACTGATTAAGCCATACGCTGAATGTCTAAGGATTTGTGGTTTCATTCCTGGCAGGGGCAAGAAATTTATGTCTTCTCTTAAGTGTCCAGACTAGCTATGGGGCCCAGCCAGCCACACAGGCAAAGAGTACAATGAGAACCTTTCCCAGGATATGAACCTGAGCTGATCACTCACCACATCTATTGCCAAGGTTAAGAAAAAGTGCAGCTGTACTTCACATAACCCTTATATGCCTTCCTGGTGAGTAACAGGGACAGCTTTACATCTTACTTTAGCCTATGATTTATTATACTTGAATATTCAAGGTTAAGAGTAAGTCTGCCATAATTCAGCTATGGTTGACACTGATGACAGTGCCCTTGCACACTGAAATGCATTTGTCATAACAGTCTTGCGACACACAGCTGTAAAAACCTTGCTGGTGTTTGATAAACAAGGTAAAGTTCACCCTAGAACAGGCCCAAAGGCCCAGACAGGTCACAGAGGTATAGCTCTACTCTATCTTTAACCTCAACACTAGATGGGGTGGGTGGTCAACACCACAGCCCAGCTGCTGTACTCCCCCCCCCCCCAGGAAAAAGTCCCAGTACCCGTTGTACAGCAGGCTTCATAGGCCCCAGGGTGCAGTCTGATGGTTAAGTAGCTGACCAGTCACCAACATCTAGTGCTGAGGTTAAGAATGCGTGGAGGTACACATCTACTCCACCCATGTCTTCATGGTACAAGCAGGGACAACTTGATATTTTTACCATGGCAGTGTATTTGATACAAAAATAAGTCAGTGAGATTGATTAACTGTCATTTCAGTATAAACATGCAGTGTGCTTCATCAATACACATTTTAAATTATTTCAATCCCATTCTTCATGCACCTGACCACGAGGAGAAATGCTCAAGTTACCTAATTTTGACAGCGACAGCAACGATGTGTTCACTGCTAGGGACAGTTCTATGGGCAACTCTGGAGGCACAACAGATGTTAAAATGAGTACGCATTCTAGGAAGAGTTTGTACCTGTTCCTTGTAGGGTCTTCAGAGCCTGTAATCAATAACATGCACAAAAATTCTAATCTCATAATCTTTTAGAATGCCAATATACACTGAAAGCTCAATTTAATTTTTTTCTCAATAACAGCAGATTTCAATACTAAACTCAGAAATGATGAACAGAAGAAATTCAACACCAAGACAGAGGCGACTCCCATTATTCATACTTCCATGATACACATTTTTGCATACCTACAATTTCATCCAAGCCCTCCACTTTCACTTCCTCTAAGTCATTTCACACTAAAGACCCAAGCTACCCCAACACCGCCTAAAGCCAGCCACCTTAAGCAAGGTCTAGTGACATTAATTATGACTTTATATGCCACTCTTTATGTTCTCATTTTGTACTTTTTGTGTGTTTTCTGTGTAAGTATTTACCCTTCACATATGTTAATACATACATAAGTGCATGAATTGTTAATTTACGCACCAAAGGTTTGAAATTTTGCATAATATAGAATGCAGCCACCATTACTACATGTTACATGCCTCCTAGTCTCAACATACATGACTTCTCAAGATGGAACCCATGTGTACAAGAATCACCAGGATAGAAGCTGGGACCTTACAAATTCAATACTGCATGGAAAAAATACCTTCAGCAGCAAAACATCAAAAGGGATTCCACTCTATATGTCATCAAGGTGTCTACACTGAACATTTAAAAATTTAATTCTAAAAGACAGTAATGTGCCATGTCCAGATTACACACTGTATAAAGGAGCAATGAACTGGGTGTACAATGAGATTTTCTGCATGCACGCATGCTTGTGAACAGCTGCACCCTCCTCCCAACAAGCAGTTTCATTAAGTCTCGAAACCAAGTAGTGAATTGGTTCAGGACAGGAACCATTCAGAGCCAAACTGAACCTTCAGACTTTATTAACAGATGTTAGTTATGAAATTCTGCAATAACTGTCTGTGACACAGGACTTCAATCACACAACAAAAACTTAACCTCCAACAAAATAAACTAACACAGATCAGGCATCCTGAATGCAGAATTCACATAAATCAAAATAACAAATCTCTTATGTTACCAAAATTCTGCACTGTAATTTGAGATGTACCACAGGTTCTGAGATAAGTCATGGTGATGTCTGAGGTTGAACAGCAAGATGAGAACTTCAAAACAATAAAACCATCATATCCATCAAACACTAATTATAACAATAAAACCAACTATCATATCTGTTGAACACAACTTATATAAGATGTATTTGACATACATGATAGCTGGTTTTGTTGTTTTAATATTTATAACATAAAGGGATAAATCACCTTAAGAAAGACGATAAATATTAAATACCTTTTCCTTGCATTACTGAAACTCTTTGGCCTAACCTCACCTACTAAGCATTATTGCACTACTGCAATGACACATGCACTAGGTCCACATGGCCAAGTGTTGAACTTTTGAATACTAATACGAATCTGGCCATCAACCTCGTACTACTGAACAAGTTACAGTCTTCTACTCCTGGCTATACTTGCCTTTGATCCATACATAACTTGCAGCAGCAATTGCAAATACCAGAAGGAAGAGAATAAAACAAAATGTTTCCAAATTATTTGCAGTAACACGTTTAACTCCAAACAGTATAGTCCGCAGAAGCTTCCCTTGTGAAGTGTTAAATCCCGTACGAAGTACGTAAGCAACACAGCCATTATCCTGGGCTGAAATCAGGACAGAATTAATCAACTGTACAGTTGCCACTGCTTCAGCAACTCCGGTCCAGTCACCTGATATGACAATATGATCAACAGAGTGCAAAATTTATTCCACAACTGAAATATCTAATAGTTCTTCTATCTCCAGCATTGGGTCTAAGAGACAATAAGAACATTACATTCAAATGCAAAAAGAAAACAAGCAGCTTTTATAGAAAAAAAAACACAGTAGAATTCCAATTACCAGTGTGTGGATTCCCCACATGCAACTTTCTTTTATATAAATGATAAGCACATACGAACTAGACTTTTGTCTATTGCTGGGAAGTTCTTGCCACCCACATTTACAGTCACTATACGTCTCATGCATGGACCAACAACAAGCCAAAACAGCATAGTTGGTATAGCAGCAATTAGGCTACAGGCTGCATGGGGCAGGGTTTGAATCCTGGCAGGAGTAAGAGTTTTTTCCCTCTCCAAAATGTCTAGAATGGCTCTGGGGCCCATCCAGTTTCCTGTTCAATGGGTACTGGGGTTCCTTCCCAGATGTAAAGTGGCTGGAGCATGGAGTTAACCACTCACCTCTAACTAGTGCCAAGGTTAAGAATAAGTGGCGCTACACCTCTACTCCCCCATATGCCTTCATGGTGTTGACACGGAAAACCTTACTTTACTTACGAATCAAGGAGTGGGCTGACCTGCACAGCACTTTGGCCAGTGTAGAGAACATAACAGCAATCTGGAGAAACATGATGGTGCTGCATACTATGTACTGTGTATCTCTGTTGCCCATTTAGGCGAATCTAATAATAATGGTTCAATCACACAGGAAACTTCTACCAGATTCAGGTGATGATTTACAGGGTTTCATAATGAAGAAATGAGCAAGCCTGAAATTCTAACATGGTGTGTACTCAACGATATTTTTAAAATGTCTATGACGAGAATGTGAAGAATGGCTATCCATCATGCATGTGACAATGAAAAAAGAAGGTGCAGACATGGGCACATCAATCACAGTACGACACTATAATATGTTGACACTTTGACTACATGGCTTTACACAGTTTGTATAACTTGCCCTGACATCCTCTAAGATGATCTGTACAGCCATGAAGAGCAATATGCTAAAATACTTGTCCCCACATCCACCCCCATGAAAGAAAGAAAGAAAGAAAGAAAGAAAGAAAGAAAGAAAGAAAGAAAGGAAGGAAGAAAGAAAGGAAGAAAGAAAGAGAGAAAGAAAGAGAGAAAGAAAGAAAGAAAGAAAGAGAGAAAGAAAGAGAGAAAGAAAGAGAGAAAGAAAGAGAGAAAGAGAGAGAGAGACAGAAAGGAAGGAAGGAAGGAAGGGAAGGAAAGAAGGGAGGGAAGGGAGAGAGGGAGGGAAGGGAGAGAGGGAGGGAGGGAGAGAGAGAGGGGGGAAGGAAGGAAGGAAGGAAGGAAGGAAGGAAGGAAGGAAGGAAGGAAGGAAGGAAGGAAGGAAGGAAGGAAGGAAGGAAGGAAGGAATAAAAAGTTACGATTAGAAATTACTTCTTAAAATAAATGTCAGTTTTATACAAAAAAAGTAAAGCAGACTGATGTTTTTGCACACATAAAACAAAATACTTTGGGACAGACGTGTTTCTGATATTTGTGCATCACCTCACCCTCATCAGCTGTGATAATTGAGATTCTACTCTAATACACATTTCATATAAAACCTTACAAATTATGATGGAATATTATGTATTTCATCAAACACCACTTCCTGAGTGTTACTAATTGCTGGGAGACCTCTGAAAGAAACAACAGTGCATACAAAATATTATGCCACAGAAAACAAGAAATATCTCCAAAAGTAAGGAGTTTTTTCATTAACGGGAGTTGATATATGACACGATATTCATCCTTTTGATGGCAGCAGTCATGGTTATGAGGATGACAAAGAGCAGAAACAAGGAAAAACAATATAACATGCCAGAGAGCAAATACACCTTCCCTTGTTCAGAGTATCAGACATGCCTACAAGGAACTCTTATAAGATTTGAGGTTCCCACAGTACTAAATGACCTTCTGGGTCATGACACCATACACTCTAACAGGTGAGACACCATGTTTTTGAAGAACATAGTGCCTTCATGCGCAGTGTCACACAGAGCAACCCTTGCAAGAGTGTAGGTGTACAGTGGACAAACTGCAGTTTCACCAAGATGTGGGACAATGAACATCACTGCAATACCTGACACTATCACGTGAAGACGTCAGCCATAGCAGAACAGAGCATTAACCTGTGTCATTATATTGCACTCACTAACACCCAGAATCCAGGCCACGAAATCTGAGGAATAGGAGCAAGGAATAGCAATCAAGCCGCACCCAAACAACAACAATAAGACAGGAGCTTCTCCCTAGCAGGTCACTACAGCCTCTCAGTCATGGCCTGAAAAGATGAAGACCCGTCACCTCTGAGGAAAATGCAGTTATTTCGTCGTGTGATGACCCTCTCCCGCCTGGCCCATAAAAGGGCTAGCTTCTTACCTTCTATCTGCAAAGGCCCCATAATTTCTTTCTCACCATTACAACTGACAGAAATGGGGCTCATTCTCTTCTCCCTTTTCCCTGGCTCTGAGTGACCACCATGCACATTACTTTACCTATCACCTCCTAACCTCACCCACTTGAACCCTGCAGAAAAAAGTAGCAAGTTCCTCTAAAACACTGATATCCACCTATAACAGTACACAGTACCACAACCCAGAACATAATATTCTGAAGACAAAAAACTTGGTGACAAATTCGTAGCATTTGAGGTTGGTCATTTAATACCCGTAACTGAAAATATCCTAGTATTCAAGAGTAGCCATTTGATACTTGTCACTCACCACTTAACTGGCCCACCCGAAGAATCTGATAGCCACATGACAGATATTTCTAATACCTCTTAATCCAGCAGATGTTTTGCTAGGTGGGGTGTGCTGAACAACTTTCGTGCCTCCAAAAAGAACATGCAGCTTTCCATCAGCTTCCAAATCAAGAAGTCTGCTGGGCTCTAGGTTCTCAATGGGCTCCTTCATTTGCGGCACTGACTCCCCTGGAAAAAAATTTAATCAACAATCCATAATCAGAACCTCAAAATTTTGAACTACGACAGACCTCCTTACAGGGAATGCCTGCTGCCAATTGGTCCACAATCCTCCATCCTCCCACTTGCTGTCTAAGAGCCTAAAGAATAAAATATAAGTACTGTAACTTTGTTTGTTGTTTTATATGGGCGTGAAACTTGGTCTCTCACATTAGGGCTGTTCAAAAATAAGGTGTTGAAAAACACAGTTCGCCCTAAGAAGGAGGTAACAGGGGATTGGAGAAAATTGTGCATGATAAGCTTTACGATCTATACTCCTCGCCAAATATTATCTCAGGGGTTAAATAAAGAAGTATACGATGCATGGGTCATGTGGCATGTATGGGCAATAAGAAAAACACATATAGGGTTTTGGTGGGGAAGGCTGAAGGAGCGAGACCACTTGGAAGATCTAAACATAGATGATGGAAAATACTAACACATACAATAAAGACATACGATGAGATGGTGTGGGCTGGACTCATCCAGCTCAGGATACAGAAAAGTAGCAGACCCTTGTGAACATGGTAACAAACCACTGGGTTCCATAAAATATGTGAAATTATTCACTTCTCAAGGAGGACTCTGCCACAGGAAGTAGGCTGGTTGGTTATAGATATCCTTGGTCCAGCACACTAGCAACTTCATGTCAGTTATGCTTAGCAGTCTGTCCTGTTTCACTAACTTATGGAACCATTACTGCCACTGGTGTTAGCTTCTCTTATAACATGGCAACCAGTCTCATACATCTACATCACTAATACCTAAAATAGAAAACACTGCAACATGACACCATTTCTTACTTACTGTGACATGTAAGTATCTGTACACAAACAAAATATAGACACTGGGTCTATGAATCCCACTTCTTGCCTCGCAAAACAGTTCTTTTCTGGCATACTACATGTAATTCCTGGCATACGTTTGGCACCCTCCGATCATCAGTCACCTTCCACATCTTGTAATTTAAACTCCATATAATTTTTGTGTATGTAAAATTTCTGCATGCAAAGTTGGATATATGTATCTGGTTTACATTCATGAATGGTTAAGTTATAAGAAACATATATCACATAAACTGTTTTAAAATGTTGTTCATAAACTACGTGACTCAGGAGGAAAGCAAGAACTTGAAAAATGTGGCCAAGAAAAGTTAATCTCTTATTTCGGTAATATATACTTCTAATCCAACAACAAAATCCAATTTTGTATGCTGAACTGATATGTAGATCATCATAAGACTGAACCCAAGAGAAGTATAATTATTGTTCCTGTTTACAGTAGTGAGTAAACACAGGTTGTTATCAGTATTTGTTGTGGAAATTATCAATGTTGTCATCCACAACGATGACGACAATGATAACAGGCCTCATATAAGCTCAATTTGGTGGAAACACTCATAACCTCAAAAGTCTGCAGCCACCATTTGTAATTGTCGACAAACACAAAACACTTCATACTGAATATCTAGGTACATTTACCATATAACTCCACACCAATTCCCATGTATGATTATTCATTACTTATGGCCATCAAAACAGAAGCCAAATATATGTTTTTATGCAGCCACCCTTGTTGTTGTTTTACACTTAACTTATGGAAAGTTTCACGTTCTTCTAAAGACCTATTACTGTACACAATTCCAGGACCTTAGATTTAATGATGCTAGTACTACCCTGACCTCACACATTTGTGGGTCCACCATGTTGTAAATTGAAGGAAATTAAAAAGAACGATATTGGTGTGGCCTCTAATAGCAAAACAGCCATACCAAATTTTGGGATACTGGTCAACTGGCTCAAAAACTGATATGAGTGGACCACAGCAACACATGCAGACAAGCCTACTTTCATTCTTTAAGAAAGGACACAAAGCTAGATACAGTCCCAGCTAGTCTTCAAACAAGGAGTATGCAGCTGAATGTCTGCATACTTCGTAACAGATTATACAACATACAAGCTGACTGATACAGCATTATTCCTATCTAAATAATATTCGATCTGCCATTGTTTGCGCCATCCACTTACCAGTTAACATGCTTTCGTCAACAATACATGGTCCACGTAGTAGCAGAAGGTCACACGGCACAAAGTTGTTGTGTTGTGATCGTGCAATAGACACTATGTCTCCAGGAACAAGTTGATCTGTAGATACAGGACGCCATCGTCGATTCCGATAAACCTGAAAACATTACACATACCTCAAAAAACATTTGTACTGACTATGACATTGAAAACAATTAAAGGCAGCAGTTGAAGTTAACACTTGTTTTGAACTGGTTTTTGAATGATGTCAATTTGTCCTTTGTTCTATTATTTGAATGGGTCAGCACACTTTCTAAATATCTGGTATCTAAAAACATATACATCTTACACAGATGAATCTAACCAAACAAACAGCTCTCTAAAAATTCTTCTTCATTGGCACAAGAGATATCAGAAAGTTTATGCAGTGGATTTTTAACCATTTAATTTAATTTAATCAACCAGATGCAAACCAGTCATTGTATGTAAGATCCATGACAGGCGACTTCACATACCTGTATCATGTAAGGTTTGTTGCCCATCTTGCGAATCTCTGCCATGTTGCGCAGCTGCTGCTGGACCAGAGTACATTCAAACAGGATAAGCATGACTAGTGTAAATAGTGAGTAGTACCAGTACTTTTCCAGGCACCACAAGGCAACACACAGCACTTGGAATACAAAAAATGGAGCTGTGGCTCGTTCTTTGAACAGCTCCATGAACTCTGGCACCACCATGTCAAGCCTACATACACATACAATACCAATTAGCATTCCCAGCTAATTTATACCATCAATCAATCACCATCAAATGAACAGCTGCCCAATTTATTTGGAGCTTAAAAACAGTTTCAACTGGTGTAAAAGTTCCCTGTTGTGATACTGAAAAAAAATTACACCTAAAGAGCTTCAAAATTAAGCCAAAAGAGTTAAGAAAAGTAACAGACCCCTCTGGATGAGCAGGGTCCAATTCCTGGCAAGGGCAAAAGATCTGACTCATTTACCACAACATCTGAATTGGCTCTGGGGCCCAACCAGCCTCTTGGGATTTAATAAAGACATGTGAGTACTTTCATGATGGTTAGTTCCACTATTCTAACCTGTTAAAAGTCAGTCACATGGTTCAGCACATCTTAAGCCCATCATGATCCAGTGCTCAATGTGATAAAATACAGTAATTCCACACTGTTAACAGTAAGTGTAAGAACTGTGACAGCAAAGTGTTTGTGCTGTGCCACTGACATCTCATTTTCGATCACAAGAGCAAGAGCACAAAGTTTAAACCAGTTATAAACAAATGGAACATACTGGTTCCTGCCATATTTGATGTCTGCATACGTGACTTCATGGTCCTCCTGGTACCCTTTCCACTCCATATACTCTCCAAAGGAGAGATCCACAGGAAACTGCAGACCACAAAACTGTTTCTTATTTTCATCCCAGACATATTTTGTCTTCTGGAATATAAACCATATGTTCATACGCTGGTTCACTTCATCCTGAAACCAATATGTAAACTTACAGTATAACAGCCTGTGAAAACACATGTTCATTACAAAAAACTGTGTTTGTGAGGTGTATATACCACACCTCAAAATTGAAATTAACTTTCCACATTATGCACAACAAAACACACTGTGTAATACATTGCACAAAGTTTCTTATACTGTTATATGGGATGCAGCAGAAAGTGCTGAAACATTTTACATCACTAATGAGTTCAAATTTTATCATGCCTGCCAGTTCTCATGGTCAGGAGCCATTGTTGGTGGTTTATTTACAGCTGACATATCAGTCTAAGACAGTCAAATGATCAGTGTATACTTTCAGTATCATTACAATATAAAATAAGTCAGCACTTTCAGTTGCATTCCATACATGTTGATGAAAGCCTGGCTCCTGGTTGCTGGGCCAGCTGTATTAGCATAGTGGCCTATGCAGCATTCGTTGGGAATGAGTAAGATAAAGGCACCCCTCTACTTATTAAGCACCACATCATGAAGGCATATGAGGAAGTGGTGGCACAGTTCCATACATTCCTATCCTTGGCACCAGACAGAGGAGAGTGTCCACTTCAATCCCTGGCTGCTGTCTCCAGGGAAAGAGTCTGTGGTACTCACTCATCAAGATATTGTGTGTGCCCCACAGCCTGTCTGGATATGTTGCACCATGCTGGGAATTGAACCATGTTTCTTCAGTCCTCCAGCACATACCCACCACTATACTGACTGAGTTACCCTGACTCCCTCTCTATGACTGAAAGAAAGTTAAAATTAGTAGACACTTTTTTTTTTTTTTGGATAACTGGTATTTAGTGTCCATGTAAACAGAACTGTTCAAACACTTCATGGGATACACACAGGGCTCCAAAAATCATAATTCTATTTTAACTCAGGAACACCTACACCAACTCCATTACGCACCCAAAATAAATGCTTTTGTCCCAACAGTGCTATCTCTGTGCTGTATATAGATGCATGAAACATTAATTTTGGATACTCACATAAGAAACCTAAATATGCCGATGATTAAAATTAACTATGGAATTTGTCACTACAAGTAGTACTTTCCTGACTTGTTCAACTTTCAGAGTCATTTTCAGCAAGTCTGCCATAACAAGTTCCAAAAATGTGCCTACTGACTTTGCCATAATATCCTTCTGCCTATATGTATGCATGTAACTCATGAACCACTGAATGGATTTTTATAAAATTTAATACTGGGCAATTCTGCTACATTTTGTCAGCACATTCTAATTTTGACTAAAATCAGATAAAAATCATGGATACTTTATGCAAAAACCATCACACATTTCACCAAGCATTTTAAGCACCACCTGTTAAGTTTTTATTGTAATGAAAAAAAAAACACTTTCCCTACTTCTTAGTTTTTGAAATCATTAATAAGAGCAATGTGCCTTAATTATTACACTACACATACACAGGATACCTATTTTATCTGACAAATACTATTGGTTGTTTCCCACAAGTATTCCATTTTGCCATTGAGGCAGGGTTGACACATTGACGTTCAATGTACTGCAATTAATATTAGATTCTCACACTCCATATTGAAAGAACATGCTGTAAATAGCTTCCTTTGGCTCACAGACATGTGACACATCTAACAAGCACATTCCTTTCACAGTGCGTTCTGTTGGGGAAACTGAAGACACTACACCCCGTAAACCCACCCATGACCATCTTCAGCGCAACCACTACCGCCGCCGCCGCCGCCGCCGCCGCCGCCGCCGCCGCCGCCACCACCACCACCACCACCACCACCACCACCATACAACTTATCCTTTAAAATGCTCCACAAGTGAAAATCACTCACATTGGTTCAGGTCTGGCAAACAAGGTCATAATATCATGTTTTTTATTCTTTCACTGCAATCAATCTCTAAGCAATGCATGAAACTGTTTGCTGTGTGAGCTGTTGCACTACCCGGCTGTAAAAAGGCACAGGTCCTCTTGCAATCAGACACGTGTTAAAACAACTGCATCATAATGTAACACACTGGTGTGAATTTATGGTTTCAAACCAAATTGGCCCAATGATCCTAGCTGTACTCGTAGCACACCACACACCAATATTAACATCATGCAATGGCTCTTCATGAATTAACAGGTGATGACTGTCACTTTGAAAGTCCACATTTCCATTCTGGTGAAAGCACGCCTAACCCCTAAACAATATTAATGTAAGGTATGTTTCTCCAGGGTACAACCCAAGAAGGTTCACAAAATTCACTTATTGTAGAAACTGTAGTTAGCATACGTATAATCCCCAAGACACTGTCTTGTAATAGGGGGGTTACTCATTGCGACTGATGACTACACACATGACAAGAACCCTCTAATAATGTGAGTGTAGACAGATCACTGACCCAAGTTCTACAAGTATATATTAAGTGAGCTGATAGGAAGCGACAAATGATATTGGCCAGATAAAAGAAGTACCTTGCATTTCCCAACATCCTTTAGTGTTCTTCCTAGTTCTCTATTTTTGTCTCCACACAGAAATGCCAGAATTTTCACAACTTTATATTCACAAAATACATACATTAGCTTCGCGTTTATTTTTCCCTACCATGTCAAATTTTAATTTTAATTAGGTTAGAGCTCTTGACACACCTTATAAGTCAGACTTCACTGGCTGCTATTTACTTCCACTCAGTATTTCTTAACCCAACTTACCCCATAACAGGAGGTCATTGTTAACTAATTTAGCATTAACCCTTTAAAGACGAAGGGTATCTGTTTTATAGAAGGACTCAGTGTGTACCGCGCTGTAAACACTCACCACTTCGGTTATAAAAACCAATCTGTTAATGTTTTATAAGGCAAAAGTCGCTGTTTGCTCTGAGATCCGTACAAAACACATACATGCAATGTGGGCACCATGTAGAATTTTTTAATGTTAAACCTGGTTGTATGTAAAGTTACCACTAGGCTTTCAAAGGTTAATAAACAAATTATTCAGCAATTCAAAATGTACACTATGAACTATACGCCTCAAGTTACATTCATTTCTTATGGATGAAATTTACCTTGTAATGGTGAACTGACACTAGTTCTGATGATCCATTATTTGCCGTTGGTATGACTTTGGCAACTTTAGACTTCAGTGGATTTCTTTCCTGAAAAGAAGCAACTTCAATTCAAATCCAGAAAATATAATTAAAAACAAAAGAGAACTGCAGGGTTCAGATTCTTCCAAAAACATCTCAGAAACAATAAACACATTAGAACATATTTTGCATGCACACTACCTTACAACTTTGATTCAAACCAGGTTATAATTACCAGCATCACTTCCAAAAACTAAAATCAATTCATGTAAATGTACAGCTCATTCTCAAAAATCATAAACAGCCACATACAAAGGGCTTTCACACATTTCCACCCACATATAGGCTTTCAAATGAAGTCTAAAAAATGTTTACATTCAATGTCATTAATCTTCACGTGGGAGTGTGGTTATTTAAATTTCAGTCCTTGGTTTATGCAGAACATGAGTGTTATTTGAAAAGAAAAAGATATAATTACAAAATAAATGGCATTTTGTGAAAGACAAAACAGAAATAATGTAACAGTTCTCAAAAAATGCAGTAAATTTCCTTATTGCATAAATATAATAAATAAATTTCTATAGGTATTTTCCTACATACATTCACTTTTGGCACTGCAGGTATTTAAAAGGTTAGAAATCACAGGATACAAATTACAGTTCTTCATATGAAATCTCCAGCAGAAAGATGGACAGAAGTAGCAAAACATTACAATAAACCACGAAGGCTGCCTAACTGTGGCAGTAACACACAGGAAAAACACATCAAAATAGAAGGTACTGTGGGTTCCATTTCAGCAGTCCACGAGTTTCAGCAACTCTTTTTAATCACAAATCCAGATGGATTGTTTTCAATTAGAAATGTTGGACAGCAGTCGTACAAGGAACGTTAGGTTATTTCGAGGAAGTGCCTTTCGTCATGCCCTAACATACAGTCCACTACGTTTACCTGAAATGTTCCTGTAGCAGGCAATTACTCAACACCATTTTTATTTCACTGGTAATGAGGCATTTCCACACACACAACCAACAAAACAGTCCCCTACCCATGAAGATATTTCACAAGTAAAAAACACACAAAGAATTACAGTTTTAAGAGAAACCATATTAACTGAATGCATATCCTGAATATTAGTTTCAAAATTTAACCTTCTCAGTGCCAGCTGGCTGATCAGCCACTGGCACTCTTGCACATTATGCTTTCCACAACCTCCTGCCACCCTTTTAAGTATATTAAGTTTCCTTCTCATCCATGAGATGTCAGTAGCAATCACATCAGTGAACGGTGTGAAACTTTCTTTCACTATATATCATGATGCTACTCTATTTTGACAGGTTATAAATGTTTAGCATAACCTACCCACATAGCTAGGCACAAAGGGGGTTAAGAGTGACAGAAGTACCAACATGCTCCAAAGATAACAAAATAAATGTTATTATAAAGGCATGCAGTATTTTATGTACTTTAACATCCTTCAAAAAGAGACACCTTAAACCCCCAACTTAATTCGAGCCTCTACAAGATACCAGTACATATGAATAAGAAGGAAGCAGGGCCACAATCCAAACCACGCAAGGCCCTTATATTAAGGAAATGCCATAACAAAATAAGTTGCAACATTACTTAACACCACATGGCATCCTGACTGAAAAAATACATAGACCACTTCAGTATGCATTCCATTTTTAATGTTTACTTATTATGCTTGTACAGCAATATGTTTAAGAAAGCTGGCCCCACCATTAGTAATAACTACTTACTACATATATACAGAATCCACTCCCCTCATTCAAATATAATTTACCAAACATACAGGAGGTTTAATTTTGTTGTCAATAGGTAAAGTAACATGAACACTAACTTATGTGCTGAGTCTGAGGGCATGCTTTCGTTTCTTTACATTATTTAAAGCTAGGGGCATCATTTTGAAGACATGTCTGGTCACTCATTGTGTATCACTCCAGTGGGTGCCGAGTATAAGGAAGCCAATGGTAATATTGGCATCTCAGAATTTGTGTACAGGGGACCACACTCATAAAAAGATTACACTTAAATTTCTGTAGTTCAACTCTGAGTAGTTAAAATGTGGATAATACTGTATATGTTGTTCCCAGCTTACAGTTATAACCATTATTTATTTAGGCACTGATAAGAACAAACAAAAATTCCATTCATGTGGTGGTCACTGCATAAATGTAACCATAATGAAAGATACTATGCAGGGAAATGCTACAATCATGCAACCATTTGACAACATTCCAATATAAGCCTTCAGTCAACACTACAAACACAAAAACATCATCTGTTCACACAGCTATCTCCAAACTAAAAGAGTACATTCATACATACTCCACACACTGCAGATATCAGTTGGTGTACGTTCGGTGTAGAGATACGATATAACCCATTTGTCTTCACTATTATTGCAAAAATTAAACAATCCTACTGTCTAAACGCACGGGATTTTTTAATAAATAGTGCCACGTAAGCCAAACAAGAATTTGAGAAACCGCACAACCACTATACGGCAAGTTTAAAGTGCATCTAACCATGAAAAATATACATCCATGTATAAACTTTAAAGCGTATAATTTTATGTAACATACTTACGCTTCTGCAAGTTAAGAAACACTGCACGTGTACAGACCAATGGCAGCAAAGACAACTCAAAATTTGTACAAGGCCAATCACTGCCACTCCAATAAGACCTGCTTCGTAATACTCTTCAACTCCATACACAAAAACCCACCCGTACAACCAGCACCCATAGAGAGTGACAAACGGCAAAATATAGCCATGAAACAAAAATTGACGAGGAACATGTAAACTAATAGATTGAACTAAGTCATCAATACGCCTTTCTACCACCATGTTTACGATCTCATGGCAGAACGTGGAACCCACAATGTACAGCCTACCCAATCGCCTTGCAGAGTACCAACCACAGATCCAGTACCAACTGTCATCACAAGATGCTGAATTGCCGCACTGACAGACCCGTGCATACCTGCACACATAAGCATCTCCGTGGTAACCTGCGCCATGTTCGCCATCTGCCAGAGAGGCGCGTGACTACAGCCATTTGTGGTTACATGCTACATGGTCGTACAGTTTATTGCCATGACATCCACACCGGAGCCTCCTACACCATGCACTTTCCTCCGTTAAATTTACAAACAAACGTATTCAAAGTATTACGCGCACCCAGCACGGGAAGAGATGCATGCCACCCGGGGGGGCAGGTTTTGTAGACATGATGACACCAAGCCTTTAACATGATTAATCCTTTTCCCAAAATGTGACACTGAAACTGGTACATGACTAACACATTGAAAGTTTGGAAAATACAAAACCTTACGACATCTTAAATGAATTTAAAACACTAAAAACATCAGACATTGTGATTCAAATTAGGTCAGTCCATCATGGAACATGTGGTTATAATTGTATGTATAAAATTGTTGATGCAATGTTGCATTGCAGTTATGACATAATTTTTAAAATCAAACGTAACTTATATATATTAGCCTGCTCAGTTTCAAGGCCAAGGAACAGCAAAACCAGAACAAGTTTATATAAGCACAAATATGGTCCATTAACTGTATACACACACACACAATGTGAGAGGCATCACTCATGCCTGCATACACCTGGTTTATTTTACAAATTCTGTGAAATAAATTACATTTGTCACATTATCGGAATGTTATTTTATTCAGTGTGATACAGTTTCTTTGAGGGAGGGAAACAGGTGGTGGGACAAAGTGACCAGCACATATGCTACAACATGGGTATACAGCAAACTGTGGCAGATATGACATACAATGTTACATGATGATCCACATTCCTACTAACTGGATTATTCTCATTTTATACTTCCCCATTTCTGAACCTCAGATACCTAGGGCAAAATGGAAGGTCAAACTGGAATAATTTTCTATGTCCCTTTAAAATCTCTGTTCCTGATGCTAACAGTGAATGGGATATCTCAAAGCCAGTCTACACAATAATTTATACATGACTTGCACTAATAGCAGATAAAATAGGCAAAACAAATGCAGTTACTTCTGAAAACCTCTGCATTTGCACTGGAAAGCTCCTCCATCTAACGAATGCACCTCTTCAAGAAACAGTACACAATCTAATTACAACAGAAACTGGATATGAGATTCTTTCCAAAAACATAAATGTTCCCAAAACTGTACATTCACTAATACAACCAAAACAATGACAAGTGCAAAAGAAAACTGACTTACGCTGAACAAGCTTTTTGCCAGTGTTGGTCAACATGATGCTATTTCACAGGAATAAGCTAACTCTCCAGAGTATGACATTTTACAACCAACTGGTGATGACATTAATTTACTTTATGAAACATTCCAGTTTCCTATATAACACAGTATATAATTCAACACTATTACAATATACGCTTAAACCTTAATAATATTCCTTTTACAGTTTCTCTATTTCACTTATTTAATAATTTAATAATATATGTTACAAAGATCATACACACAATATTTCATGCTAGCCAAATGTCTGCATTACGTTTTAGGAAAAGATTTCATTATTATGCTCGACTTAAAAAGCAAGGTGATTTAACATAATTTTAGATAATAAAATAGTCAATTCCAAGTTATTAGGTACAAGGAGAAGTACTGTTAGTTTACGGTATTCTGTTAAATAGAAATCACTTGGAGAACATTTTATCCTAGTAACACAAATGTCCTGGACCTAACAAGCTCTCTGTCATTACATGGAAATATCTCGAGCATGACATGTTAGCTTATTTAACAGTGAATACACATGGCTTTCATAAAGTTTTGGTCATATATTAACACAGATTATATGTTTTAGGTCCTAATTGCACAGAGCCACACGCACATGCACACACCTACCTCACATATTACTGCCACTATTCAGCTATCTCGATACTTACACCCAGTTTAAAGAATATTTGAGTGGAAAAATGTAATGCAGTGTCTGATGGAAAGGTGAGAAATATGCACTTCAACTTGACTAAAAATGCAGAAAAGAAAGACATCGTCATTCGTACATTATTCAAGAGCTGGTTATTCAATGCAACAATCAGTTTTGATTTCCAATAATATAACAACTGAAAGATATTTCCTGACACTTATATGACATTCATAAGTTTTTAAGCTCCACTTTCATTCTGTTTGTGACCTCAAATGTTGTGCATGTGAGGAGATTCTACTGTGGTCTCCTACATAAGCCCCATGTAAAACACAGAAGGTATGAGCTGTCCAGTGCCAGGAAGTGTAGAGAATACCTTTTTAAACTAAAAATTAAGTTTCATTTTACAAACAAAAAATGCAATTTATGATAACCCAATGATAGAATAAAACTTCACAGTTGTGTCACGCTGTTATTTAATACCCAAGTAACACATCCACAAAGTTCAACCTGACACTGCAGCAGAAAACACCATCCCATAAGTCGGCCAGAAAAGACACCAACTTATACTCCAACAACAACAGCCATTTACAAGACAGTGCATTACTTATTGTAACAACACTTCAAAAAACTCGAGAAAACACGAAAATATGGTCACAATTTTGAGTCGGTACCAAAGCAATTTCAACTAGAAGAAATATCATACATTTGAATTTGTAGCAGTTGTAAAACACAGCATAAAGTGCTGTTCTATTGGCAAGCTGCCAATCCTACCAGTGGGAACTATAAATGAAAAAAAAAAAAAATGCCCTCAGGGTCAAAGTTCTCTTAAGCCAAGCTCAATCACCCCTTTCTGTTTGCTAGCTCAAAAACACGTGTCGTCCACAGCAGATATATGAAGCAAGGTGCCTAGTGAGAGAGTGCAAACTGACCCACGTTGGAATTGTTGAAATACGCCTCCATGCATAAGAGGAATTTTTTATCTTGTCCAAAAAATCGGTCACAAAACCGACAAACAGGACGTCAGTTGTATCACAAAGAAAGTTATACTTGTAACTGATCACCCACTGGTTCAGGAGTGAACTGCAGATATCCATATACAACAGTGATGGCGCACATCTTCATCGATGAGTCCTATCCAACACGATGAATACAACATTTACAACTTCCACTGTTAAAACTAGAATAATTATAGTGAAACCTCTACTTCACAATTTGCAACAGATTTCTTAAAACAGATATAAAACTGCAAAACTGAGGAAAATGTTGAAGCAACAAAAGGAGTTTTTAAATAAGGGAAAAATTATTTTCTTTGACCCTCGCATTAACTGTTCATCATTCACAATGCAAACTTTATACTTACATGTCAATCTGTACTACATGTTTTGGTCTTATTTCCAGCCACCATCAGATGCTACCACTCAAAACCATCTTGAGGAAAAATACTATTGTACAATTATAATGTCCAGATTAAAATGAGCTCTCATCTTTACAAGCATCAATCAAATTAAAAAGTCTAGTTACCAACAATTCATGTTGTAAATAAGCCAAACATGAGTAAAATATTTTGCTCAAAAACGTAGAGTTAAAAATACGGTTAGTACTCCTGCCTAAAACTGAATTCTTAATGGTATTATAGGCTTGAATCCCCCACTTAAGTAATCACCATTAAAAAAAAAGTGGTGTTGTGGACACGGTTCCAGTCACTTATTCTGTGCTGGTTGAAATAAGCATGAAATTATCCCTATGCATGTTAAACAGGCATTTATGAGGGCAGTGTGCTGAAAGAACACAATTTTAACAGCATTCAAGAAAGATGTGTTTCTTGGATGATGAGAAATTCAACTACAAACAGCAATATTTTTTCTTTTGTTTGCTCCCATGTTTGCATTTACAGTCTTCAAATAGTTCATTAAGGTATTTGCAATAATCCAGGTTATGCTGTTAGATATTCTGTCGTTTGGTGTAAGATATACGACACATTTTGTTAGTTTGGTAAGTTGTCTGACCACTCAGCAGCACTGCAAGATAGAATTGTAATTCTGTGTTCCCACTTTTTCCACTATGGCAATATTACCTATTACTTTATTTTTATGAAAAAAGTCCATATTTAATCTGTGTCACACACATCATGTGATTAACTTCCATGTAATCCTTACAACAGCATTCCTGCTCACCACTCATCCAATGCCTGCAGGTTTATACTTTTGCTCTTTCCAGATACTGTCCGACAGATCTGTTGCCTTTGTAACTCACCTACCCAGTCACTGGAAGTAATAAAATTATGTAGTCCAAATATGCCTACTAGCCTCTGCTATGAGGCGTAAAAACATAAAGCTGTACCATTATATGCCAAGCAGGCACACAGGGAGGCAGGGGTACAGCTCTACCCATTCGTACACCTGGTGCTAGGAGGTACGCAGTCAGCACCATGCCCCCTGCTTGCTTTAGCATAGGAAAAGACCCAGTACCCACTGTACAGGAGACCAGATGGGCCTGGGGCCAGTCTCCATGGGTTCACAATATCTTGCCCCACCAGAGTCCAAAACCAGGAGCCTCCCAGCCCATAGCAAGTTGCTACATCAACTATGCCACCCCAGCCCCTCTCTATGCGGTGTTGCCATGGCTGACTAATGTGCCAAGTGTCACCTCCAGTTCTACAACTAGAAAGTAAACGCTCACACTGAACACATGATGCTGGGCCACTTCCTATGATCACCTTCCTCCTCCTCCCCCTCCTCTTCCTCCTTAGACACACCAGACATAAACTCTTCAACCATCATTTGTTCTGAGGTCTGTACCTCAAACATTACATCATCATAATCACAGTCTAAATATTCCTGAAATTATACACCTGCTTTCAGCTGTCCCCACTCATCTTTGGTTATGCTAAATTCTGTTGCATATTCACCAATGATACTTTTAGACCGAATCCACATTTCTGAAGACAGTTCAGACGCTTCTATGTGTGACAGAAAGTTATAATTATGCACAAAATGTAGTGCATCCAAAACATTTACCTTCATGAGTGTTGCTGCATCACACAACAACTTGTGATCAATCCTTAAAACAGTTTTTCTTGCAAGCTGCTTGCAATAATAATGTCTGAATGGTTCAATGGTGCAACAGCTCTTTCAAATTTAGCACCTCGTTAGGTCATCATCAGCACTACAGCCCTTGGTGGGCTTTGAATTCCTGCCATCTCATTAGGCGGAAGCCCCAAGAACAGTCCAGTCTCATCACCATTTTAAATGTTTGCATATTTGCAACCATAAAAAATTCTGAGTAAATGTTCATTTGTCTTGTCCTCGACAATTCTGTACCCTCACAATACAGCTATGTACACAACAGTGTCCCTGCTGTAAGCTGTCAATCCAGATATCAGAGACTACAGAACACGAACACAGAAATTTAATACGCACGTGGAACTTTCAGTCCATTATAACCCACCTAAAACATCATTTGTCAGTAACCTGGCGGCTCTGCTGGCATGACCTTCAAGCCATAGAATAGTAACCATATGCGAAAAGTGAATTATAACTGAAAATTACTTTTTCTTTCCTAATTTGCAAACAAAACTACTAAAAAATGGCAACAACAAGCCAATTTATACTTATCTGTGATTTGAGGTTTCCACGGTGATGCTGGTGAGATCTGCGTTGTTCTGGGATATTACGCAGCGTAGAATGGTAATCCTTTACTAAAGTTTCGGGACAACGTATTGGTCCCATCTTCAAGGGTCAGGAAGTCCAAAAAGAATCTTCTTGGACTTCTTGTCCCATCTTCAAGGGACAAGCAGTCCAAGAAGAATTCTTCTTGGACTTCTTGACCCTTGAAGATGGGACCGACACGTTGTCCCAAAATGTCGGTCAAGGATTACCATTCTACGCTGCATAATATCCCAGAAGAACGCAGATCCCCACTTATACTCAGTTTGAACAAGCAAGGAACTGAGTAGAGATTACAAACATATATTCCAGGAAAATGTAACACGAAATCTTTGCTCTTATGGGATATTATGCAGCATGGATTGGCAATTAGTTACCCACATTTCAGGACGATCTATTGGTCCCATCTTCAAGGATAAGCAGTAAAAGAAGACTGCTTGACTCTTGAAGATGGGACCAATACGTTTTCCTGAAACACTGGTAACTATCAATCTACATTGTGTAACATCTCAGAAGATCAAAGACCTCATTTACACTATGGCAGAAGTCTGCTATCATACAAATGTAACATTTTTCTTACGGAAGTTTTGATGGGAATACAAATGTGCAGAGAATCAAAGAAAATGCAGGTTTACCGAAT
Source organism: Coptotermes formosanus (assembly GCA_013340265.1). Taxonomy (NCBI): domain Eukaryota; kingdom Metazoa; phylum Arthropoda; class Insecta; order Blattodea; family Rhinotermitidae; genus Coptotermes; species Coptotermes formosanus. The sequence goes on from BLKM01000110.1 coordinate 1,527,173, forward strand.
GAAAAATCCAAGTTTGACCATACTGAAATGGAAAAAGTTCTGGGTTCAGTTGGCTTGGGATTTTGACACTATAGCAAGAAACCTTCAAAATACCTAGTATGAGGCAGTAAGCTACTAAACCTACCTAGCAGGCACAGCTGTCTTTATTAGCCTGCTGGTCATTCATCAGCGTGTTTCGGCCTGGCTGTGAAGGTTTGTGCTGGACCCCTGATTCAGCTGCATTCAAGTCCAACCTGAAATATGAATTGTGTTTCAGTTAACTGAAACTTTAACTCTCTTCTTTTTTTTTTAGCCATATAACTTAGCACCAAAATGCAAATGCCACCATAAGATACATGCCATTAAATGTCACCTGTGCAAGCAATGCACAAAGAGGGATTTTACTCATTATCTTACTACACATTTCCCCATACACCGAAAAGTTCATGGATGACGCTGTTTATAAACATTAGCTAATGCTAAAATATATACTAGGAACAGAAATGTAGTGCCATTAAAAGCAAAATACATGATACAAAACTGGGGAAAAGACGAACAAATCAATGAAATAAGATAAATATTATATACAAATCACTGCAAAAGATTTTGCTGATGAATGTACAAATGTTTGCATCTATTACAGTTAAGCCTGAAATCTACTACCAACAGTTCTTACTAGCAAAACTTTGGATTTCTAAGTGCAGCAGACAAAACTAATATTCTGTAGTATGAACTGGGAACTACTGCAGCGTTTGTAAAAACCCGAACTTAGATTGAAACACCTAGAATTCACTGCTCCTTTCAATGAAAAACAGTTCTTACATAATGCCACTAGTTAAACCCCTTTCTGAAGCTCTCTCATCAGTTTTGTCTATTTAACACTGGGTGGTCCTTGCACTACAGAACACCAATGAAAATATCTTTCAGCCAGACAGGCAGGTTCAATCAGCATTTGCCACCCTCAAAAGAAAGCCAAGATGCTATGTCACATATTATGTATGTATTTTAAAGGCAGGCCTGTGACAGTTTCAGAGATGTGGATTTCAGAGACCTGCATTCTGAGTGGGAAGCTAGAAGCTTGTTGACTGATGACTTAAGAACCATGAGTTTATGCGTATGCAGGTTCCAAATCCACTGCCAAGGCACTGTGATGGTGACTGCTGACACCATTAGAAGCATGTAAATGGCATTCATTCTGGAGACCAACGGTACAGTTTGTTTAAATAAGAATATATGACTCCTTACCCTATGACTATAAACCAGTGTCAGCAAATGCTAATCATTATGCTGACCTGAAATTTTTTTGGTGAACTGAGAAACCGAGAGGGAGATTCTGAGAGGTGATCTAACGCTTCTGAAACAAACACTCATTCAAGTAACATCAAGTGGAAAGAAAAATAATTACACTGACTGAGATGGCTTCAAAGATACTGTTTCAGTACGAAACATAATTCATTAAAAACATTATCGACAAGAGACTACACACCATGACGGACTTGAGTGCAGTTACTTAATCAAATGAGCATTTCGTCCAACAACTTGCCACTTGCAGCACAATTTAATCAATATTCAAGCCCCTGACAAAGCATAATTCTCCTACTGAGCCACCGCATTGATGAACACATGAAGTTGCTTTCCGTAAGACCAAAACCTCAAGAAGTCAGCTCATTCCTGCAATTCTTCCTTTATTTACACCCCACTCTGTGCTTTAACAATGTTCATCCCATCATCCCCATAATCTGAAGCTTTAACCTGACAGAGCAAATAATCAGTCTCATATATGGTTATCAAAATAACAAAAAAGTGATGGCCACACCACCTAAAACAGAATGAGCACAGAAAGAACACTCACACCCTGGAACAACTTCAACTGCATCCCATGTATGTCTACACACATAAGCTGAAGCTGTGTTACAGATGTGAGGAAAAGCACGTCCACCATTTCCTATCACTTTCTACATCTTTGGTGAACTCACATACCCAGTATATTAATACTGGCATATGGTGAGTTAGTTACAACAAGGCCTATTCAAGCTAACATAAGGACTGAGAGAAGCCATGAACATCTCAGACAAGATAGCAGTGCCTGGCACCACCCAAATAAAGTAGTAAGAGTTATAGCTATACCACCATGTTCAAGTAATTCCTGTAAATATCAAACAGATCCTTTTAAGTGCTAAACCATTACGTAACGAGAAAATGGCACTGGACACATATCACTTCACGCATTATACTACTGGTCTTCAAACCCTGTGGAACCCTTCTGGTTAAACCTGTAATCTGCATCTTCTGGGTGCAAAAACAAAATGAAACTTCTCAGTACACTTTTATTCTCAGAAATGCAATATTTACAGACATTCATAAAAACAAAATTTTATTACTGGTGACTTACACAGAAAATAAAAACAGCACTCAGTATGCAGAAAGACAGTGAAAAAGTTTAAAAAAATGCAATTAAAAAGCCATCAAAATTATATTTACCAATTCCACACTGCAAAGAAAATACGCTTGCAGAACCACTGCAAGTCAATCATGGAATCCCAGGGTTTGGGAGAACATAGTTTGAATACCACTGCTTGATACAATATATGGTCTCCTGGGAACCACATACTGCATGTGCCTTTATCTACAACTTGGTCCTTTCACAGATCATGGGAGTCATATCTAATGAAAAAAGTAACTTACCTGCCATCCTGGATACTCTGGTAAATTTTCTTAGCTGTCTCCAGGAAAGCCTCCTCTACGTTCTCTCCTCTGAATCAGTAAAAAAAAAAAAAGGAAATGTAAAGTATTAATGTATGGCAAAAGTGTTCACCTGTACAGGTGATATTACTCTGATGGCTGTGAATGTCACATGATGAAAGGCAAAACATTTAATTTCTGAATAACAAATGATTCTCTGTCTGAGCCAGCTTTCACTTCATTGCATAAATATTACTTTGGGCACAGTCCTGCAGTGTACAGGAAGCTGGTTCTGCTTCCATCACTAGGTAAAGATATTATAAAACCCATTCCATTTGGACCATTCAACCGAGCCAATTTTGTGCCCAACAACAGTATTATAAACCGTAAACAATGAACAGAGCCCGTGGAAAATGAGAGGAAGATAACTGCAAAATTAATCATGCGACCTGAAAACACCTGGAGAAATATTACAGTCTAAAGCAGAGAAAACTATAAGGATCACACAGAAGAAAATGGAATAAGGGAGACCAGTCAGTGTTTATTAAAACAACAGGGAAGGTCATCAGCCAACCAAAATCAGAAATAAGCTCAGTATCAGATGGAAAGAATTTTATGATCACGAACTGCTGGTCTGCCCTTTCCCACTCCTTGCAACTTTGTTATGGCTTCTACTTCATGGTGTTTGGCTCCAAGTACAGCTGTGGCATTCTTTTAAGGTATTATGAATAATTTTACAATTTCTGAAGGCCATTTCCCTTACCTCTCACTGATGATACCTGACCTTTACAGGTGACTTAGTGGATCAAACAGAACAGGTTTTAAGGTATACGTATTATTAGAACTCCGACAGCCTTTATCTACTTAACACCCTTCACTAGTTACATACACGTTTGGATACCCATATCCATGTCATCTTCAGTGCACCTGTGCTATCACTGGTTACTTCATGAGGGCCATACTGGCAGTCATAAGCAAGGCAATTTCACAGTCAAGTAAAGGTATGAATGGGAAAACACCACATGTGAGTCAAATCTGTGAATTGTATTCACTTTTCTGCAAAATCCCCATACAAACTGACACATTTTTGCCACCATTCTAGAAGCGTGATGACGCCCTTGTGGCAGAACTCCCTTTCAGCAGATCATAAATGATGGACGACTTCCTGGACTGCCTTACTGGTTGCACTGCACTGGCCTCACATGTGATCCTTTACGAACCCAAACATACAGTTGTCTCAGGAAGGCAGGACCAGACTGTAGGGTGACTGGGGAGAAGCTCCCAGCAGTTCTTTTGAACTGCACGCAGTGTGGAGCGTGCACTGCCATGTTGCAGAATAGTTTTCTTCCCTGGACACCTGCTATGCAGTGGATGAAGCTTCTAAAGTGTCTGAGGGTAACACACAGCATTGATGGCTTTCCCCTGTGGCAAAAACTAGACTCATATGCATCCTTCAGCATCCCAAAAGACAGTTCCCATGGTCCTATGGACTGAGGGACCTGTTTTTGGTTTCCTCTCCTTGGACTATGTTGTGTGATGCCACTTCATGCCCAGCCATTTTGTTTCTGCACCAAAGGGATGAAATCAGTTTTTGTCACCAATTATGATGCTGTGAAAAAAGTCATAACCTTTGACAACATACAGTTTTGTCAACTCTGAGGGAACATTTTTTCATTGAAGCTTGTGCTCCATCACCAGCAAGCGAGAAACCCACCAGGCACCAACTTTCAACTATCTCCTGGACTGCACTGTGCCTTATTCTAATCCCTGCTGCCACTTCCCTGACTGTAACATGCTGATTCTCTCTGGTGAGCTCATCAATTTTTCGTTTGTTTCTCTCAGTAGTGGCAGTTCTCAGGTCACCACTACACAGCTGATCAGGAATGTCTGTGTTCCCAACTCTGAAGCATTTTAGCCATTGTCCAACATTGCTAGAGCCCATGCAAGCATTCCCATATGCACAATGAAGTCATGTGTGAACATCTAATGCAGGCATTTCCTCCTTAACGTGACATTATAAATTCTATCATTGCAAGTTAAAAAAAAATCCTCCCCAGTCATTTTGTCACACTGAAATATGATGACATAAGGGGCAGGTGCCGTAATTTTCCTTCTGGTGTGACGATAAAATGGAACTGGTCAACATATATACCACACTGCAACATTGCCTGGCATGTGTTTGTAATTCCATGATACTCACGACTTTCAGTACAACCTTCATACATGTGTTTGGCAGAGTTACATACTACTGCACAGGGTTTGTTTTGGTTCAGTATCTACCCATTTTTTGTAGTTTGTTCTTCTTCTTGTTGAATGTACTCAGCAACAAGAACTGCAACAAACACACAACCAAACAGAAGAAGCCACCATAAACCAGATCCGCACAAAAAACCCAATGCAAAAGTGCAGCTAACAGTGAGAATATCACAGACTCAGTAAAATCAGCGTGAACACGATACTTGTGAACAGTGCTAAGCAGGTGTTGGTTTAAAACTGCAACAAATCCAATTAAGTACAATGCAACTTTTCCAAACACATTTAATATAACCAACAACAGCTGACAAGGACTGATGAAGACACAGACATAGACATAGACATCAAAACACATATGTTAAATAGTCAGTCATTAAGTGAATAAAGGCTGCTGGAATTCTAATAACACCTGCACTATTTGAAGTCACAGAGTATGCACAGAGTAAAGTTTATTATAATAATTTTACAACAGTTTCTGAAACAATGTGTGTGTGTGTGTGTGTGTGTGTGTGTGTGTGTGTGTGTGTGTGTGTGAGAGAGAGAGAGTCTGGTACACCTTAGACATTGAACACTGTCAAAACTGATAACCACATAACAATATACTACACCTACAAGCATTAGATTTAACAAGCCAAGAAATAAGAACCAAATTACACGTACGTCTTTGCACTGGCTTCTACAAACATCAGGCCATTTTCATCAGCAAACTGCTTAGCTTCTTCATAGGTAACATCACGCTGTGCATCTAAATCACACTTGTTCCCAATCAGGAATATCACCTGAAATACAGTACAAAATAATTAAAATGTACTGGACCAAATTTTTCAAAATGAGAATTGAAGTAAAACTTTATAAACTGGTTCAGACAAATTTAAATACCCCAGTAGTATGAGGCTGGTGGTCTGATCTGAAGCTCAAGTTAAGAATTTATTCTAGGAACAGGGTAAATGAAACCTCTCTGTAGTATATGGCTGGTGGGCAAATTTAATCTCAGAGCTGGTGGTATTAGTATTGAAAAAATACAATGTTTGGCCAGCTAGACCATGTGCCTGTGCCATTACAAAAATGCAACACAGCACTGATAAAGGCCATCTCTTGCAGATTCAGTTAATCCTGAAGTGGTGAGATATAGCTCAAATCCAAAAACACAAAACTCCAAGCTGATTTTCATGTATCCACAATTATAAATTATGGAGTATAAAATAAGGTATAAAAATTAAGACACAGTACAAAATATTTACCTAACAGTTACGAGAATTCTGCACAGCATTTATTAATTCTATAAATATTAATACGATACTCTTAAAACATAAAATGGGATCCTGATTGTTCACCATTGAAACACATTAATACTGGACCCTTTTTTATCAGCCTTTTTCATCAGAATCTACAACTAGAATATGTAAATTTTTTATAATCCTCCTGTTTCCAGAACTTGAGCAAACAGATTTTAAGGCACATCCTTGTGAATGACTATTTCACCCGAATTCAAGTTTGAAAAGCAAATTACTTACCCTCAGTTAAAATAAAATGTAAATCTGGCATGCTGTAAATTGCATTGACAAACTGGCAGTAAAATTATATAATAACATGAGGAATGATGCGTTAAAACTGAGTCACTATCAGGCTTTATATGCACCTGCTAAAGTCCACACCCAACTTCAAAACTGAAATAAACATAAATGGAACATACATCCATGTTTTTAAATCATGAAGACATAGATCCTTAAAAGATCACCTGTATTCTGGACAGTTACATACAGCGAAGATAAGAAGATTTCAAGCTTTTATATGTTGCGGTATTGTGTGTTCTGTGTATCTGCAGATTTCAAAGTAACAAATACAAAATAAAAAACTTACAGTACTAGGGTTGGTTAGGTTTCTTGTGTCAGTAAGCCAGCTACTGAGGTGATTGTAAGTAGAGCGCCTGGTGATATCGTACACCATAAGAGCTCCTGCTGCACCACGATAATAGGACCTTAAATATAGAGTACACTGTATAAATACACCTGCGCAGACAAGGCACCAAGCTCTAAACAAAGAGGTAAAGTTCAGCATAGAAAAAGCCATGAAGGCCCAGAGGGAGCATATGTATAGCTCTACTCCTTTTTAACATCTGCAGCGGATGGGAATGGGTAGTCAACACCACGCCTCAGCTGCATTGCCCCGAGGAGAGAACCGGTACCCACGGTATAGGAGGCTGGGGAAGCCCCAGAGCCAGTCTGGACAGGTGCAGAAAATCTCGCCCCTACCAGGATTCAATCCCTGGACCATCCAGCCTGTAGCGAGTCACTACTGACTACACTAACCCAGCCTACACTAAACTCTAAAACCTTAACCACATCCAAAAAACAGAGTCCTTCTATAGAAGCCAATAGCTGCTGTTGGCCATAAAACTATTTTATCATTAACAGGCCTAAAGGTTCATTACTGCATTCACATTAGTACAGCACTGGTCCATATTCTGAACCAACCCACATTGCAACATCCTACTTATTTAAGCTCCAGCAATATCAGGTCTCCTAAGTAGTCAGTTCCCTTCAGGTTTTACAAAATTTAAAATTGATAAACCATGACGAAATATAGGCATTCATCAGGCTAGACACTGAAGCACACGTAACGGGCCTTGAAGCAAGTGAAAACAAGACAAACTACATGCAGGTACCTGCAATCCCATCAAGAATGCAATATTTGGAAGTGGGTGAATATATATTTGAGAAGGTAGCTGAGTTTAAACAGAGAGGCACTTTGATCATTACCAATTATGAGTGCAGAAATTCATCACCAATTACTGAAGACCAACAGATGCTATAACAAACTCCAAACACAATTAAAATCATACTATATAAGTCTCAATACCAAAAGTAAAATATATGACATTAATAAAACCAGTATTATTGTATGGATGTGAAACTTGGGCCACTGCTAAAAATGACGAAAACAAAATGGGAACCTTCAAGAGGGAGGTTCTTAGAAGGATATATGAGCCAATTAATGATAATGGAAACTGGCGAACCAGACACAATCAAGAACTATATCAACTATTCAGTGACCCTGACATTATCAAGTAAGTTAAAGCAAGAAGAGTTTATGTTTATAGAGAGAATGAATGTGATCCCTGCAGAAAACTAACCTTCATGCTACCACATGGCACAAGAGGAGTGGGATGTCCTCCCTTCAGATGATCAGAGGAGACTGAGAAAGACATTACAGGCATAGGAGTAAGGGGCTGGAAGGGCAAGGCATCTGACAGAGATATGTGGAGGAGCATCACTGGCATGGTAAAGGCCAGAACCAAGCTGTAGAACCAATGAAAGAAGAAAAATGAACAACATGTACATGACACACATAAAAAAATCTTCCCATAAATTCAAATGAAATATAATGACCTAAACCTCACGTAGTTGTGGGCAGGTGGAGAAACACCATATCCTTACACAGAACAACCCTGTCAATCAAACCACTTGAACCCATACAGTTGCCTACTCCCAAACAAGCAGCAATATGCAATGCCTTCTCCCTGATGATAATGCCATCTATGGAAACATTACTTGCACCTGCTTGTTTCAACTACACAGCAAGAGCATATACCAGTTCCTCCAGTGGCAAGTGTTCCAATGAATTCTGTCACTTGGAAAAGGGTCCACAATGGATGTAACTTATTTCAACTGCTTCAGTTTTTCACAGCTGTGCATAATGTGGGCATGGAAGTCCTAACCAGATGCCTGGTCAACACATATTCCAACAACTGCAGCAACCTTCACTATTATATGTGTTTTATCATTTTCATAACTGATTTCTGTTTTCTTTCATACATATTTCAGCCTTGGATGTGACACAAAATACTGCAATTCAGAGTACAAAACTGATTACTGCTGACAATGAACATGCATAATGCAATCACACTTTCTCAGAGACTGAACAAGCAAAATAAGGTACACAACTGGAAGACACAAGTGATCACAATCAATTATGGTCAGCAAATTCAAATCAGTTTAACCTCCTTGAGCCCACCGTTATCCACACAAAGGTTTCTTTAACTACTTCGAAATTTCACTTGAAGGGAACACTGGGGGATGTCACTAGCTCTGCAAACATTCTGGTAATACCAGCCCAGCCTGTCAGACATGATTTTTGCTTGGCAGCAGGAGCACCACTTCTACACTTCTATTTATTACATTTACCTAACATTTAACAGCAGCTCTCGACTCCCAACAAAAAATGCTCTCTCAACTCTAATAAAAGTACTGAGAATAAAGTTATGAAACAGGAAATCAGGCAACTGCTTGCAGTCAGGATTACGAAAATTGTGTAAAAACTGGGTAAGCGAGAGTTCAGGAAAAGTAGAATCCATTAAAATTTAACACTGTTTTCATGACATTCAACTTGGACCATCCAGAAGATGCACAGAATTATGTAACACTACACAGCAGGAAGGTAAAATATGGGTTTCACTGTAAATACTTCAAGCATTGGCTTTAATGTCTTCACGTCAGGTTCACAAAAACACATGGCCTCAGAACTGTTCTAGCATTTGTCAAAAGCTCTCTATGGTACATTCAATGGAAAGTGACAACTGTCATGGCCAAGTGACTAGCACTTCTACTTCGTATACAGGAGGATCCAGAGTTCTGGTGGTTCTGTGACCTGTTGGTCATGGCATGTTCCTTCCAGTCTGTAACAGTCCATCACTACCCCCCTTAATTAATTAATTAATTAATTAATTTAATTATTTATGTATTTATTTATTTGTATAGTTATGTTCCTACATATTTATATAGGAATTTATTTATTTATGCATGCACACATGCTTAGTTTATTCATTACGTGTTCAACCACTTGTCAACTGACAATAATGAGTGAACAATTGGAAAGAATGTGGCAGCAGGTGATTATGGCCCACAATCGCATGGAAGGACTAAGGAGACACTACAAAAACGTCAGTACATAACAGCCAGTCTGTGGGCCAATATCTGACCTTTAAGACCTCTAAACATAAAAAGCAAAAGTGCTCACAATTTAGCTGCTACATCCCATATCTCGTGAGATTTGAGGTTCTCACAATGGCTACTGAAAATTCAAGTCTTCCAAAATCAGCTTTAGGACCTACCCAGCCTCTTATTCAATGGGAAGGAGGAATCTTGAATGGGGAGAAAATGGCCTGGTGCAAGGTTAAGCACTCAATTCCATCCAGTGCTGAAGTTAAGAATAAGTGGAATTATACCTCTTCTCCCCCCAGATGCCTTCATGGTAGTGACAGGGACAACTTGACCTTTACCGAGGATGTTACACCACATTGACTGGTAGACATTTATAAATGTTTAGAAAAATCACAGTGCCTTCATCTGCCTGAACTTGGCTGAAGAGGAAGGCATAACAGCCCTCCTGAACATGGGTAACTGTTTGCTGAACAACATGGTGTAACATGCCCCAACATTTGAATCTTTGTCTGGTGTCTCCTCATTTGTAAAACTATGCAGTTGATGACCAATTAACACAGAATGCGACTGTGCAGATCTTGCAGTCAGCTGCTCTGAATTCTGACTTAAAGCAAACAGGGAAGAAGACAGACTTACCTTGTTACAGCCCTGAAACGTTCCTGTCCCGCTGTATCCCAAATCTGCAGCTTGATTTTCTGTCCTGAAACTTCAATTATCCTTGTGCCAAATTCTACTCCAATTGTATGTGGACAATCAGCCATGACTGCAACAAGATCAAACAATGACTCGGTACATTGACTTCACATGTCGCAACAACTACAGCTGTTCAGAAGGTTTGCATGGTACTTTTCCACCTAAATATTTTGTCTTACAAAATATCCATCATAGCATGAATGTGCACTATTTTTTACACATTTCACCTAAATTCTAAAGCAACAGGCATTAAGTATGTATGATTCTGGCAAGTAAATGAAGTAAGTTTGAGTACCAGCAATGATTGCAGACTGCGTCATGATGACATCATTAATCATTGTGACTATACGGATCTTTATGCTTTTCATATCCTTGCCAGACACTAACATTAAGGGTCAGTTCTGCATGCCATGTAATCCATGAAAAGCAAATACAACCACATACTGGTACAAGCCTGGTACTCTGTAGGGGCAGCTGACAAATGTTTTCTTCCACTCATAAAGTAATCTTCATGCTATTAACCAACTGCACTCTGTTGCGTTTCTGCATATTTAGATCCTTTACTACCAAACAGCAGGTCACATGTTATACCTTTAAATTAGCGTGATGCTCCGTAAGCACCGACACTTTGAAATAAAAATTTCAAGTGACACACACACACACACATTTCAATTGTGGCTCCTTCTTGTGACGTGTAATTTGCATGAACTGTACCTCACAAAGACTGATAGTGGCAAAGCTAAAAGGATCAACATCACTACAGATTCACCCACTAGGCACAACCTATGCCCACTCCAGACAGGTTACGGCTGATTTAAATGAGTACAATAAAATAGTTTTCAGTCAATCATCTCCATATTTCATTTATGATTTATTTAATCACAGTGTTAATACTTCACACTATATAGCATTTTATGGCAGTATGGTTAGTGCGTGACGAATGTGAAAGAACGTGGTAGCAAAATTTTAAATTCCTCTACTACAGAGTTGGCGTCCATACTTTAACTTCAGGGGCCATGTCAGTAGTGCCAAAAAAACTGTATCTGTTGTCGCTCTTCAACACCAAAACACGCGAAACTGCATTGAAATTAGCTACTATGAGCACCAGGCTACAGGGACTTTAAATGGAATGGCTGATGGTTAAATAAGGGGAAAAACATGCACTTACAGCAACTGTGGTTGTTCGATATAATGTTCAATTCTTAACAAGTTTCTCTGAAACACCCCATCCTATGATAGCTTTGTGCATGTCAGAAAATGTTATCTCACCACAATCCATTACTTTCCCAAAAAGCTTCTTGATTTACTAAGATAATTTAAAGATGATGGCATGAAACGAGATGAAAAGAAACCTTACAGAGGTGAAGACATAAAAAAAAGCAAAGGAAGCTTCAAGAAAATAAGATCATAATGCCACAAGCTTTACTTTTACTTCAATGTGTTCACGGCACATGAGTAGTACACGGAACACATCAGACCTCTACACAGTCACCACTGACATAATCATTTAATCATTTGTCTCACAGTGTCACCAAGGCTTGTATCATGACATAGAAGAAATCAGTGTCACCTGTCTGTAGCCAGCAGCCGAAAGCTTACTTCACATCAGCATTTGTTACAAATTACTTGCCAGCCACAAGCTTCTTACGGGGTGCAAAGCAATGGATATCACTTGGCCCCACACTGCCAACCACACTTGTGATGGGTTACAGCAATACAGCTGGGAGGATGCACCTTCCCTACAGTCCTGACCTCAAGCCCAGTTATTTCCATCCCTTTGGACCCGCTCAGAGGCAACTAGCTGGCAAGCAATTTGCAATGACACTAACATGGAAAGCCTGTCACCTCGTCTACAGACACTTGACAATGATTTCTTCTATGCCGGGATACACACCTGGGTGCCATAGTGGGACAAGTGTTTAAACCTCAATGGTAATTATACTGAGGTCTAGTCTGTAAATCTGCCATTCACATGTCATGTATGTATCAAAATAAGACTGAAGTTCTCAGCAGTGGAGTGTTTGTTACTTTATTTTATGAAACTCCTTTGCATAGCTAAGATCTTATGGGAAATACTAGGTTAACGGAATCAAAGACACAAAAACATAGTAATGTATAAATTAATGATTAATAAACATGAAAACATTTGTGTTGGTGATCAATGCAATGATGTCACTGTTCTTGGCTAGAGCTGTCAGGTGATCAAACGACACAGACTGCATGGCTCTGTTCCAGCAGTAACAACGAAGTGACAGTATCAGCTGGCATAGCTACACAAGCTGAGACTGCACACTGTTCCACACTTAGGGACATAATAAATCTAAATGTCTGCAGATCAATAACCAAATCAAAACTCACTCACACAATTAAAAAAACAGGAGGACTATTAATGAATATTTAAGTCACACCCCGAAAGTTCACCACAATACATGCACACTGCTTAACAGCAATGGCTAGAAGGTATACTGGCAACAGTACAGAGGAACTGCAGAACAGAAAATATCTGGGTTATACATATCGATAATCTTAATGCACAAAAGCCAAGTTCTGCCTGTGTGCAAGGCTCAAACTTTTTCTTGGTTCATAAAATCCATATTAAAGTTCCCACAGATATAATACAATACATTTTTCTTTCCACTGTTTACCTCCACTCACTCCCTGTTAAATTTGCCAGACAATATTGGATGTAAGGATGATGATTCTTTCACACACACTGATTGCAAACATAAATAAAAAGGTGAAACAACAGTACTGGTAAAACTGTGTTCTGTAATTAAGTAAAAGTACAGGGTGATTCTTTTCCTGCTTGACCAACAAGCGCTGGCCCAACACTCTGTCAGCGTTGTGCCATACACCACACATTGGGGAGGTTTAACGGTCGATGATGGGACCTAGACAAATGATCGCAATGATAATAACCTTTAGAAAGTACAATAAAAACTCGCTAGAACACTGGACTGGCTCTTATCGGTCAAGTAGAAAAAAACACCACATGCATAACAAGAGCATTAACTTTTCAAGGCAGAAGATTAAAATGGGCAAAGAGGAATCAGTGCTGAAACAACTACCTTTCATACTAAAAAGCACACACTTCATTCACAATGACCATAAACAAACAAGTAAGCACTTGAACATGCTGGAATTGATCTTGAAAGGCCTATTAATTCTGATGGAAAACTGTGTATGTTGTCCTGAAATAGCAACAATATCAAAATTCTAATCAAAAAGCAAGCCAAGAGCAAATTTTAAGTAATGGCATTGCTTTTATTCAGGATAATGTTCATGCTCAAAATTTTTTGTACCTAACATAACCATCTCATAAATAAGTGTCAAGTTCCGTGTGTCTCTGTTAGTCTACAGTTCTTCAATACAATTTAATTTGATTACAACAAGAAAAACCTTTCATTAACCTTTATTTGCCAGTCTGTCATTTTTGACAAGTAAGCACACCACATAAGAGTAATTCTTATACACCTGTCTCTTATTAATGTACAAAGTATATGGAATTGCAAAGAATCCTCCAAGTTTAGATTACTGGCTGGTACAAGTCAATGTGTGCATGCCTTGTAGCTCGGCAGACTTCTGAACAATGCTCACTCTCTTGCCATGCGTTTTCCAGCATGTTAGGGTCGATCTCTGCTACTGAATGTAATGCAGTTCCTCAGTCCCCCCAAACTTTTAACTTTTTTTCATACACAATGTTCTTCAAGAACCCCACAAAAAGAATTCCAGCGAGGTGAGGTTATGTGACCTGGTTAGCAATGGTGGCCCTTCTCATCCGATCTAGTACCAGCAAACATTTGACTCAAGGAAGTGCACACTTCATGTTTTGATGTGAGGGAGCACTGTCTTGTTGAAATGCGGGCAACTTTGGCCAACAGCAAAATTTTCAGTTGTATACAAGCATACATTTCCAATTAGTCACCCCCACACAATGAGAAGAAATCAGTGACACAACCTTTCATCAGTCCACACCACACATTCATTTTTAGTGTGTCCCTCTGACAATGTGGCACAACATGAGGGTTCCTGGGCCCCAATATGTGTGGTGTGTACTGGCTGACTTTGCTACACAGGTGGAAGGTTTACAAATCCACACGCTGCCACACTAGAGTAATTTTTTCCACTGCACTAGTTGCATTGTATTTCACATAACTAAGCTTTCCTGTACATGCGTGTAGGTGGTCCTTTATCTGGAAAGTTTGTACATTAGCATTGCCTTGTTTTTGAATACATGCCTTTTTGTCTTGAACTGGGGTGCATTTATTCATTAATGTCATTAGCCTTGACATTCTGTACTTCGGGGTATTCTCTCTCAGGTCCACAATAGGGAACTGAAATGTTCTATCTATATGATTGCTCCTTCTGTCAATATCACTACCCACAGAAGCTAAACTTTACTGAAGAAGTAACACCAAAATTAAGAAATGTTAAGTACACTTATAACTAAAAGACAAGAGCTCTGAAATGAGAATTGAAACCACATCCTAAAACTCTAGCACAAATATTTCTGAGTGCTGTCTGTTAGGTCTGAGGTACGAAATTAAACAAAAAGTGTACATATACAGATATTAAATGTGTACAACAAATGAACGGTCAAAGTCAACAGATGGCCTGACAACCACATGCTGAAATGGAAAGTGTAGAAACATAACTGAACATGTAATTATAACACAGGATTTAAAACAATGTTTAAATATGTCAAGGTGTTATCTGACAATGTTCATGGATCTTTGATACATGCAGCATACTTTAAAAATATAGACATTACAGGGTTCCAAAACAAAATGAAAATACAAAAGAATCCAACAGGCTGAATGGAAAAAGAATAAAAGCAGTAAAGGTAAAGCCGTCACTATGCATGCCACAAAGGCATATAAGGGGAGGAGAGGCATAGATCCACCCATTCGTCATCTCAACACTGGGAGACAAGTGGTCAGCTTCAAGCCCCTGCCACTTTACTTCCAAGGAAAGAACATTGGTACCAATTGAAGAGGTGGCTGAGTAGGGTCCAGTGTTGGTCTAAATGTTTTGGAGAAGAGGCAAATCTGTTGCCCCTGCCACAAATCAAACTCCACATTGTCCACTGACTATGCTATCCCAGCTCCCTACAATGGAAACTGTTTAAAAATACGATTGAGCTCAGTCATTTTGTGAAACCAACTATCTCCCCATAAGGCACATATTTTTTTGCATTGCTTAGTACACCATACATAAGAGCATCTACCTCCAATATAATGACATTACCAATCATCTGTTCCAATACAATTTTCCAAGAAGTAGGCTATTTTGAGAACTCAACCCTTTCCTCATCCTTGAGAAAACAAGCCCTCAGCTCTTTCATGTAGCTATATAAATTCCAGGCATGGAAAATGACAGCAGCGACAGTAATTCATGATTTCAGGCTTCCTCCCTGATGTAAATATCTTCACTCTTACAGGATGTTACACAGCGTAGATTGGCCGCTAGTTGCCGACAGTTCTTGGACTGCTTAACCCAAGAAAATGGGGCCAACAGCTTGTCCTGTAATGTCTGTAACTACCAACTTACACCGCATAACATCCCAGAAGAGCAAAGGTCTCAAAGTAATTCAATTTTTGCAGAAAGTTGCCCTCTACTTTTCTACTAGTGCAGTTCAATGAAGACTGGTGGAGTGGTAACATGTCAGAAGTGACAAAATAAGGGTAGGCTCTGAGCAATGAAGGACAATTTAAAGTGAGAGCAGAAATATAAAATGGGAAAAAAAGAAAGCTTATGTGTGTCAGGAATTTGGTCTTCTAAATTCTATAACCCAAACGATCTGTAGAAACAGTACTAAAATTATTAGTGTTTTTGAATGGAATGGATCGAGAACAAAGTTATTTCAAAAGCCTGAACAAAGTGACATCGATGAGGCCCTGATTAACTGGTTTTGGCAACACAGAAGTCACAATGTAGCAGTAAGCAGTCCTCTTCTCACAATAATTTTTTTCTTCCTAAATTTTAAATGTAAGTTAATGTATATTTTAGCATAAACCTGTATGGAAATCTACAGTTATACAAGAGTAATTTTTATTCTTTCTAAAGGTTAATTTCAATTTAATTTTAAAATAGATCATAATGTAAACACTTAAGTAAATTTTGTACCTTGTCTTAAAATATTTTTCTTTCACTTTTACCACACATCTTGCTTACAGCAACACTCGTTTATGAGAACACAATTTATTTGGTCCCTTTCATGACATTATAACTGAGTTTGACTGTAACTTAGTAACAACAGTAGTGGCATATGGAAGAACTATATCCACAAAAAGACACAAAGAAATGCCCTTGTGCCAAGATAGGGAAAATATATCTATTTAAAAGTTACTATGTGCCCATTTTACCAAATGTAGCAAAAACATGGGTGCAGACCAAGGCAAATTTCGGCAGAGTAAGTACAAATGAGGTGATATTTACAGACCTACAGAAAGAAAAACCTCAAGATAAAGCATTTAAAAATATATCTTGAAAAATAAATTCATAATCAACAGCCCACTCCACATAAAAGAGAAAGAAGAAAAAATCCAAAAAGAAACAAGTAAACAGCATCAAAGACAAGTGTACCTACTCGGTAACTACAACCATGACTTCAACATCTTTGAATAGCACTGACCATACAGTCAAAATATACACCTCGCAAGTGACACAAACACACACACACACAAAAATGATCCTGAACACATTTTCAACATAGCAACAACTTACGGCCTAGTTGACCTTCATGGCTTCCACTTATGTAACAGTGAATGGATCTGCAATTTGTACTATATTCACCTAAATCTTCCAGAAAAGCATTATCACCAAAGCAACACAAAATACCTTTCTTGTGGGACATAAACTATGAGTTCTGCAGTAGCTATGGCTTTGCCATTAGCAAACAGTACTGCACCTCTCTTGCACAGCCCAGAACTCAGGTCTCACTGAAGCGTTATCTTCCACCATCTCAAGTCTCCAAACCATAAATTGGATGGTGTGATTTATTCTTCACACATTATCAGTGAATGCCGGGAGAGTACCACAAAAAAGGACAGCATTTTCCCTTTAACATACAATCCCCCCATCTGAACACTCACTTTAACTCTCTGACTACTGACAAAAAACGAACCACACACTCCTTTCCTGATGTTCTCCAGTTCCCAAAACAGCATCACTTTTATTGGTAGGCCCCCAAAGCTTTGCCCATTTGTCCTTCTGCTAAAAAAAAGCTATGAAGATAAATAAAGAGTACAGAATATGGGTAGAATGACAGTGAGACAGAAGAATCACAGCACTTATAACAAGTCTGTCCCAGTGCCACTGTGTCCGCCATAAACCTCATGTGGACTGGCCCGAGCCACTGTCGCCATTCATCTCTAGTACATGTACAAATTAGGTTCTTCCCAGCCAAAGCACACAGGCTGTGTCTATAATTTACAAAAATCAGCCGCTGTCGTTGAGGAAAATAATCAGTATTTATTGCGAAAACCATACAACCCACAAAAAATACACTCTATGGCAAAATGCAAGTTTTCCAAACGTTACAGCATATGGTACACACAGTTGCCAACGGCCATTAAAACGTTAATAATACCACTCTCTGACAATATAAGAGCCAAAGGATTGTTAGAACAGGCGCTCGTTACAACTATCGTACGCTTTCAAAATTGCGTGTGGTCACCTATTCACAATGCTAAACAAACAACGTACAGACACTACTACTTACACTTTTTTTCTGTAAACTGATGAAGCAAGCATGATTTACCTACTCCCATATCCCCTATAATTATGTACTTGAAGATATAGGAATAGTTGTATGGCCCAGCTGACATTGTCACACCTGTAAGCACGGTAAAGAGGTAATGGTTTCAATACACTGAAGACACCGTAACGCCCCAAAAAAAAGGTGCGGTAAATCAAGAGTTTCGTTATCATTTCCTCACGAACTAGGAAACAGATAAAATATCATACACCAGGAAAATTAAATTATGGATGCATTTTTACAAATGAACAGATAAATAAGTACAGCCTGTTCTTTTAAAAAAGACTAACATGCGTATGTTGTGTTACAACCACAAATAATGAAGGCACCAACACGTTCCCCCACGCCATGGAAATAAATAAAATACTTATCTTTATTAACACTTCACAGTTCTGATTATAAAACCTTACAAAGAAAGCTATGAAAACTATCCGTGCAAATATTTCACTTGTATTACAAGCAAAATTTTTTAACTTTCAACAGGGAAACAAAATATACTGCCAAAATATGGCCGACGACTGTCATGCAAGCACAACTCCGTGATCAATACAAAGTGCATTCACAGATACGGGTGCACATATATTATGGTGATGGATGGTATTAGCGGTAACACAATTTAAAAACTTGTATTACGTATAAATGTTATCTTATTATACAAACTCTAGGTCTTATAATTTATTTAGTTCCGTTACTGACAACTTCCTGAAATTCATTATATCCGTTATAGACAAACATACCACATGCATAATTAAAACGGTAGAAGTAGTTGCTTGTACAGTTGGCGGTATGTCAGTCCGATCCACGAGATGATCTGTGCCCAGAAAGGCGACTTAACGTGGAAGAGGGTGCCACTGAAGTTAAGAAAATGAATATAAAAAACTGAAAAGAAAGAAATGTATTGTCCAGAGAATAAGGCAGGGTCCTAATGAAGACCTTAAATAGTAAATATGGCCGGAAATACATACTCATATTCCAGGCAACTTTCGTGACCGAAATGACATCCGTAAATTAACTCCATAGTACTAATACAAATATTTCTAGTGACACAGGGAGTAGACACTGACGAGTGCAGTTTGCATAGAAGCAGACGCGAAAATCGATACTTTCGTGAGTGCTGGAGCCCGAAAACGTCATTGGAAATTCAATCACTAACTCTGCCCATCATTCGAGCGATACCAGCTTCGAACCTCTGTCATGATATTGACAAATCTAACAGCAATATTTGTGGTTTAGTGATACTTAGAACCACTATTTGCGCTATTGAATGGATCACCAGTAAGTACGCAATTGTGTTGCACATTAACTATTGGTAAGAAAACTGGAATTTTATGGAATTAGGGGTTTATATTTAGAATGGTTTAGCTCTTATCTGTATGACAGGAAGCAGAGAGTTGAGTTAAAAAACTTAGACTCAAATAATATTTCAAGATGGTGTACGGTGAGGCACGCAGTTCCGCAGGGATCTGTTTTGGGTCCTCTGCTGTTTAGCGTATATATTAATGGCTTCCCTTTATTAATCAAGAAAAGTGCGGATATAATTATGTTTGCAGATGATACTAGTTTATTATTTACAGCAGAAACTCAAGCTGAGCTTCTTCAAAAATTCAATAATACTGTACTTCAAGCTGTGAAATGGTTTCAATCAAATCAGCTCTTCTTAAATCCAGCAAAAACTAACGTTGTACAATTTTCACCAACAAATGTACTCTCCGTCTTATATATACAATATGATGGTCTTACATTTCCTCAGGTCGAGGTTGTAAGGTTTTTAGGTTTACAATTGGATAAACAAATAAATTGGAGGAGCCTTTTGCATTGCTTGTTAAGTAAACTGAGTAAAGCTTGCTTTGTATTGAGATGATTGCGTTATGTGTTGGATATTGATGCCTTAAAGCTTGTTTACTTTGCTTATTTTCAGTCCATGGTAAAGTATGGTATTGTATTTTGGGGCAACTAATATCATTTAACAGAAGTTTTTTTACTGCAAAAAAGGACACCGAGGATAATGTTGGGATTGAGCTATAGAAGTTCTTGTAAATCCTGCTTTAAGAAACTTGATATATTGACTGTTCCATGCCTTTACATTTTTTCATTGGCCATGTTTGTAATTAACAATCCTTCTTATGTCCTAACTAATGCGTCCCTCCCTGGCATAGATACTAGGCAAAAAAATAAGCTACATAAACCTTTGTATAAACTTTCATCTATTCAAAACGGTAGTTTTTATAAAGCGATAAATGTATATAATAAGCTACCATCTTGTATAACCCAATTCCAACATAACGAGGTGCAGTTCAGAAAGACACTAAAGAAATATCTTGTTATGCACACATTTTATACTGTTGAAGAATTTTTATCTCGATAATTATCTCGGTAACCATCAGGTAGTCTATTTAAGGACAAATGTTAATACATTATATATATTGTATCCATGTTATAATTATTTTTAACTAGTAAGACTTATGTTTGACTAATAGAATTTACATTCTTGCTTGTGTGTATTGTATTGTGTTGTTCTGTATTGTTATGTGTTGTATTGTTGTGGATTTTTTATGTTATTGCATTGTATGTATTGTTAGGGGTTGTGACAAGTTTCATATCCAGCAGTCTTTGACTGATATTGGATCAGTGGAATGTGTTTATGTAAATGTAAAATGTAAAAAAATGTACTTGGAGCTGTGAAGGCAAACAAGAGCTTCAGTTTCAGTATTTAAAAGTATGAAGTACTATTATAATACACAATAAGACTGACCTATTAAGTGCAGCATATGTTATGTCTGTAAGTGTATATACGCATACGACACCACGTCTGAAACAGAGGCCTAAGTGGAAGCATAGACTGGATTGCAAAGAAATAAGCGAAGTTTTGACTGCTTTCATGTGGTTAGGCACATGTTCCAAGTGCAGGCTTTCGTGCACGCATTCAAAAAAATTCCCATGCCATAAAAGGAAGGGGAATGCTTGAATATTTCAGAATTATTAGCTTCTTACGAGGGACTCTGCTTCACCCACTAAGCTTCTACTTTGATTTAAGTGTGAAGGGGAGTTTAGTGTGTAATGTTCATGATCTGTTGCTGTCTCTAGACCAATGGTGACGAATGGTGTGTTTGTGTCGAGATTTCAAATCAAAGAATGATTACACAAATTAACCCTGTAAAACCTAGTTGTAAATATATGGACAGCCTGCTCTAAAATTAAGAAACTCCGCACTTTTACCACACAATGCATACAAGCTACAAGTTTCAAAAGATTCTCACCACAAACACATTATCTTCCATGTTTGACATAAGTTGTCCTTGTAGTTGACACGGACTGTGTTCTGCATGATGTAGGAATTCAGGTTCTACATGTAATTCAGCTGAATGTCTTTATGCAAATTAACATTTGAAGAAGGAAATATTCCATACACAGTCAAGTTAAGAAAGGAGTTGTGGGTTCGACGAAGGCTTGGTAAAGCTGATGGGGAACCAATATTTAACCTTTTAAAGCCTAGCGGTAACTTTACATATGACCAGGTTTAACGATAAAAAATTCTATGTGGTGCCCACATTGCGTTTATGTGTTTTGTACGGATCTCAGAACAAACAGCAACTTTTGCCTTATACAGCATTAAATGATTGGTTTTTATAACCAAGGTGGAGAGTGTTTACTGCACGGTATGCACTAAGTCCTTATATAAAACAGATATGCTTCGTCTTTAAAGGGTTAAAGTATGAAAAATGCTGCATGTAATGAACCTCTCTAAATTGATGTTTGTATCAAAACTTCACCATCTGTTGGCTTCATATTAATGTTATGATTTTTTTTACATTAAATGACCTTGTTTAAAGCTAGATATACTCTTATTATACATTTCAGTTCTCTAAATTAATTCTAGGTTACAATTATTATAGATAGCAGCTCTCTAGACTAAATCTAGGTGTACTACGACTAAATGGCAGTGTTCGAGACTAATTTTATGTGTACTATTATTATAAACTGAAGTTCTCTAGGCTAATTCTAGGTGTACTATTCTACACTGCAGTTCCCTAGACTAATTCTAGTGTGCTGCGATCACTACAACGTTCAGAACCACTATTAGAAAACCTACATTACCTTTATTATTTGCCCCTTAAGGAATTAAAGAGCACTGTGTAACTGGCCAGGGTCCATACTGCAAGTCTTGGACAGAGCTTCAAGATGACACGATAAACTAGTTTGGCTAGTGGCCAATTTATGTAATGACATATAAATTAAATCAAAATTGCACTATTCAAAATTTGGAATATGCAGAGGGGTTAGCAGTTCAAAGCTCTAACTGTTACTCTCACTTGAGCCTTGTATGTCATTACAAAGTGAAATGATGTTATACAAAACAAAATGTTTTGTATGGAAGTAATTTTAGATGGTAAAAATACATATAAAATAGAATAAAAGATGTGTATAAAATGTGAAACATATGATATGCGTCAACCATAAGAAATATATGTTGGACAGTATTAACAGCATCAGTCCTTCATTTGTAAAAATACGTTATCATGCATATTTTGATCTCCATCCATTGTATATTACATTTTTCAAGGTTTTGTTTCCTCATCTATAGATCTTCAGTGCCTGGCCATAAGCGTGTATGGAGACTGGGCTTTTATTGCGGGCTCTTTTTGAAGCTTATTGGTATGGACTCTCGTATTACATATGATGGTGCCATTTTGTAATTATACTGTGGTTTGCTGTAGCTTACAGATGACCATAAGAGACACTGCAAGAACATGAAACTGAAATCCCCTCAGATGTAGGGTTAAAATCCATCGGGCATTAGAAGCACCTAAAAATGAGATAACCTACTGCCAACAATGACATGAGGATCAACAAATAACAGAACTGCCAGTTATGAGACAAACCAACCAACCAACCGGTATAATGCAGAAAAAAGACAAAATTTCATGAAATAGCCAGGAAGCAATAAACTCTATTAAACTGAACCTCCCTACAACTTCCTAATCCTCTCACTGATAAGCAGAATCCAAATGGGGAAATTTAAAGACTAGGCCAGCTTAAGAGTTTGATCACAGAATCCACACATTCAAAATACCTCATAGTTTTACATAAAATAATTGACTCACTTCGTGAACTTCTAGCTCTCATTCCAGCTTATACAGTGATCATCACACACATGCTTGGTCAATTTTAATTTTTTCATCGACCCCTGTCTGAGATTATTTCTATGTTCTTTAAGATGCACCCCAAACAGCCTACTGTTTCACCTGCTGCACTCACGGTGT
The DNA here is from genome assembly GCA_013340265.1 of Coptotermes formosanus. Classification (NCBI taxonomy): domain Eukaryota; kingdom Metazoa; phylum Arthropoda; class Insecta; order Blattodea; family Rhinotermitidae; genus Coptotermes; species Coptotermes formosanus. The sequence goes on from BLKM01000110.1 coordinate 1,550,740, forward strand.
TTGTTTTAGACACAATGACTCACACCCTGAAGATCCCTATCATGTCTAGAAATACACTATGAAGAAATATTCAGTTTGGATTTATACTATTCAAAATGAACACCACGTTTATTGTAACATATCATCTTAAACATTCAGCCTCAACCTCTGGAGATCACTGGCCTCTTATCATGTGGCTGCCACATGCTCTTTTTCAGAGAGTAAGTGCAGCTAATGTCCATACTGGGCCAATGATCTTCATAAATTGTCGAAGTGCAAGACACTGAACCTCTGCACCATCAAGATGGAAGCTGACCACTGATCTCCACACACAGTGATTCCTCATACAACGTGTGGGTTAGAAGTGGTCATGACGTGTTTAACAAAACTGTGTTTCAAAAACTTGCGGGAAAAACAGGGTTATGTGAAAACGGATGCTTATGGCACCCCACCCCAATCGCTTAAAATTCATAAATTTTTGGACATTAAAGATTCACACAGTGCTTGGACAGTGGCCGAAGTTGCCAGCATCTGTGATAGGTTTGTAATAGCCCATATTTAAATAGCACATATTTAAATTCTCAGCATTCAGCAAAAATACACTGGGCAGGGAGTTACCACACTGTCCACGTGCAAACAGATTCTACATCTCAACCTTCCTGATACCCTAATAAATTCTGTAAAGTACAGTACATGGAAGATATTAAATTCAAATTTTCTGCTTTCCATTTACATGAAGATGTACATCACGCGTAACCTAACTACATGCAACAATTCCCACCAATTAATGGGCTGGTAGGACACCTAAGTCAGTAAAGGAAATTGCTACAGCCTGGAGATGGGGCACATGGACTTCCACCACCAAAACAATACTGCTTTCAGAGACCCAGCTGCCTCAGCATGACAGAGACCACTCATCTATGCCCAGTGCTGAAGTCCACAATGTTTGATTTTCTTTCACACCTCATGTGTTACTCTGTGGTGCCTAGCCACATGGAGTTGAAGAAGCATTCTTCTTAAGAAGCTTAATGGTCAAGAAATTCCCTGCCTTTTATAGGATTTCCTGCTCAAAAGCACCTGCCAAAGAACTTTAACCTGAGCCACATGAATCAGTCCACATCCTCAAACATTATTTCAGGCTACAACACCTCAACATAACACTGAATGGACACCAAACAGGGTTAAGCAACTGATCCTGTACCAACATTAAATTTCTCAGTCAGACACAGCTCTTCCTTTTTGTTAATGTTATCTCACAAAGCTAAATGTTTCGGCCCGCAAAGGCCATCATCAGGCATACATACAAAATTTATAAAAGAAAGGTGTCAGGGATGAGGCCTCCTCCTTTTACATAAACATACAAAGTTACAAAACTTTGCAAATAAATGTAACTCATGTAGTAAAAAGATTAATTGTATATTATTCCCTATAGGGGAACAATAAGTTTGAAATAGTTTTGCTTCTACGAGGTATTGGCTGTCACTCATTACGTCAGTAATGGATAGACCATAAAACCAACATCAGCAAAGGCTTACAGCAAGGAACACCACATATAAACATAAAAATAAGTACTTCCGCAGCAGTCATACAGCACACAACTTTCCATATAACCAATAGCAGAGACGTAAAGCACAAAAAACAAGAATTACAATTGTTCTGCAGTTAAGTGTGTTTTCCACAGATACCCCCTAACAAGGAAGATCAATAATAAGGAACACGAGGAAACAACATAGGAAACACACAGAACCACTAACACCCGCACAGGGCGTCTGAGAAGAAACGTTCTAAGGACTACCCTGAAATGAAAAAGCTGCTGCATACAAGCTGTCTAAGATAAGGAACATCCACTACTCTACCTCAAACAAGGATTTTAATATTTTGTAGTATTTCAGTGGAGGATTTTAACAAAATTTTATTGGGATTTATGGGTCAGTGAAACATGAGTGGCTTTTATATACCTTAATAGAACTCCAAAGTGGATAGAAGCAAGACTGCATTTCATACTTATTGTTCCCCTATAGGGAATAATATACAATCTTTTTCCTACATGAGATACATTTATTTGCGAAGTTTTGTAACTTTTTATTTGTAAGTTAAACGGGGTAAACCTCATCCCTAACACCTTTCTTTTATAAATTTTGTATGTATGCCTGATGATGGCCTTTGCGGGCCGAAACATGTAGCTTTGTGAGATAAAATTAACAAAAAGGAAGAGTCATGTTTGCCTGAGAAATTTGATCTTACTATTTTATGGAGCACAACTGGATGGGACATCTAAAAACTGATACTGTGTTTATCCTTACACACTGCAGCTGAAAGCAATTCTAAATACCATGTTCTATGCAAGATGCCTGCTTCAAAATATAAAACTAACTTCATAAAATGTATATATTATTGTGACAGAAATAAACAGAATTCCAAAGGGGGCAGAGCAGGCCACTGGTATCTGGCTTGTGAAGACAAACGATATGTGGTCTGCTACAGGGAAATCATATAGAAATGCAGTGATCAACTTTCAGTGAACACTATGGACTGACTGAGGCAAATCAATGACACAAGAGGGACAGTATCATAGTCATATGATAAGGACTGCGTGAGTAAGAACGAAACTGCCTGACTGCCATAGCACAGATCATACATGCATTTAAAAGGTAAAGGTAAAGTATTCCCTGTCCATGCCATGAAGGAATACAGCAGGAGAAAGGGTATAGCTCCACACATTCTTAAACTCAGCACTGGATGAAGGTGAGCACACACATTTAAATGGCAAGTAAAATTTATGGAATTCACATGTTAAATAATAATGTAGCTCAAGAGGTACAACAGTGTTATGAACTATAGTATTTAATCCATGGTTTACAACACACCACTTTTCACTACAGACCAAAACAAAACATCAATGAAACTGCTGCATGACATTTGTAATGCTACTTCAGAAAAGCTCCAAACACCAGTGGTGTTGAATTTTGCTGCATGCTGAAACTGAGAAGCAACTTGTTTGTGTCAGCAGAAACTGTTATGTCTGTTGTATTTACACATCTTAACAGAAAACTAACTTATTGGTCTTAAATACTGCAGACAACGCAATACAAAAACTAAAGAGCAGTTTTGTCCAGATAACATAAAATGCTGTAGTTATCTCTTTTATAAACAACAGTGAAAAGAAAAGTACTATTCAGTGTGCATTATGTTCCTCTCGTTTCAAAAATTTTGAGAACATATTACAGTCGTCCTTTAAGTACATCAAATTAGGAAACAACTTAAACAGTACTCACTTTACTAAGTTGGCTAAGCATCTACGGCTAAGTACACAACAAGTTCTGTGTATTTATTATACATACACATATCATATATAATGGACTGTGATCTAACAAAAATAAATGCAAACATCTTATATGTGTGTTCCCACTTTAACCACAACACATTAAGTTTTCTCCCTATGTGTGTATACATATCTGAAAGAAGCAGCACCATCACGGTACCTTAGTAATCAAGGCTGTGGAGTAATACGAACATACGGTTTGCCTGATGGGAGGTTTACAACATAAAAACCTTTGGGGAAAAGCTCATTAGCTTCTTCATCTTTCAATGTAGGAAGCACCATGCATTCACCACCACTCTGCAACAAAGGACACACCCACATCAGTTCTTAACCCAACACAGCAGCTCATCATAGCTGACTGACTTGCTCACTAATAGTGGGTCCAAGATGAAGCCCCAAACTTAAGACTGAGGAGGTCAAAACATGCTGTGTGGTCAGACTATCACACACCTTAGGAGAAGGAGAAGTATGGAGCAATGATTAACAGGGAGATGTTGAAGAACGTCAGATAAACTTGCTCCAGTGCCACTGTGTCCACCATAACCCTCACATGAAGTCACCCAAATCCCTATGGTGGGAAGCCAGTGACCATGACCTCTCTGAGCTATCGCACATCCCCATTCCTTCACAATGTCTTCAAATATAACTGACTGTTTAGCATTTGTTTCATGTTCACAAGGTTTCTGGCTGTAACATCAGTCACAAGAATGGTTAACCCATCCAAACTGTAACAGTTTTCTTTTTTCATCCAAGGCAAATACACCCTGAAATACACCACAGCCAGAGATGTATTCTTTTTAGTTCACTAAGTACAATAATTAATTTTCTATACAGTGCTATATAACTAAATAAAAATGTTGGATTTGGGTAGGTTGAGACCCTGTACACACATTTTTAGAAGCCATCCTTTTTACCTGCCGCTAGTATATGCAAAGGCTCAGAGGGTATCCGAATATGAAAGCGGTATGGAAGGACAGAGGGTGAAATGAAATATGAACTTCACTACACCAGAGGCTTCTGTTCTTCCATAATGACACCACATCATTGGGTAAATGATCGCCCACTAACGCAGGACAACTAGCCCAGAAGAAAGGAAATCCCAGCTACTCCTCTGTGAAAACCCAACAGCTCAATTACATATACCTGTTGTATTGTACAGGTTGGGAAATATACAAACTGAACAACAGTTCTGCAGTTTTCAGTTACTGCCTCTTGATTTTTAATTGTTGGAACATTAAAGAAACAGATAAATGCAAATATCATAAACATGTATTTCCACTTTTAAAAAAAAGGCACAAAGTTTTCTGTATCCTAGCAACACATTTATGATTGATTATGCTTAACAGCACTGTTGCCAAAAAAAAAAAAGGGTATGTTGTGTGTAATAGCAGTGAATGACAAAACTTCAGTCATATGAATGGAAAAACCTTTTCAAGGCAGTCTAAATGCAATCACGACTCTTTTGTTTCTCACAGGGGATGATGATAAGCTTACATATACTGAAGATGTGTGCCAAAAGGCACGTAGGTCTTCATATCCATTTCGTTTTACTTTAAACATAACTGAAATCCCCCGACACATTCTCATAACACATGACTTACAATGCTGACTGACTAGCTAGCTAGCTAGCTAACTAACTAACTGACTGACTAATTCCGTGCAGCAGAGTCCTTCTTGAGAACCTAAAAGTTCCTCTGGAAATCAAGAAATTACTTGCATTTTATGGGGCCTAAAGGTTCTTTACTATCTTTGCAACAGCCTGCCACTTGTCTCTGACTTCAGCCAGATCAACTAGTCCACAACCTCCCAAACTATTTCTTCAAGATCCACTTTAATATTATTCTCCTGCTTATGCCTAGGTCTTCCAAGTGGTCCCTTGTACTCAGGTTTCTCCACCAAAACCTTGTATGCATATCTCTTCTCTGTCATATATGCCACATGCCCTTCCATCTCATTATTTTTGATTCAATCACTCTAATAATATGTGGTAAGGAGCACAAATCATGAAGCTGTTCATTATGTAAATTCCTCCCTTCCCCTGTTCCTCCTCCCCTGTAGGCACAAATATCTTCCTCAGTATCCTATTACTGAACACACTCAGCCTATGTTCTTCCCTCTGTGTGAGAGACCAAGTTTCACACCCATGTAAAACAACAGGCAAAATTACAGTTCTGTATATTTTAATCTTTCTACTTGTGGATAACAATAAGCCTCTATCAGGTTGGCCAAACTTCCAACATCTGCAACTGACAGTATCAATAAATATGATTCATATTAATAACTCTTACCTTCCAATCAGCTGGTGTTGCTACCTTTCTCTTTTCTGTGAGCTGAAGTGAGTCGACAGCACGAAGTATCTCACTTAGAAAGAAATATGATTTGTAAAACATTATTAAATCTTTCTACAGTATTAGAAACAAAATTGTAATTTTAAGCATACTGTTCTTGTGACTTGGGGAGCAATAATCACTCCACATAGCATTTCTAGTGTCTTCATACAAACTGAATATGATAAAAAACACAACCTTATTAGCAAACTGCATGTCTGTCCACTTGACCTGTGACATCAATATTACTGAACAGGGATTCTCCAACTCAAGGTCACGAAATCATACTGATGGGTTGTAAACTCCCAAAGTAATCAAGCAGACTGGCTGCTTAGATTACTGTATACATGCTTGTGAACAGTATTAATTTCCACTGCATTCCAACACAATTTATAATTTGGATTGTGGACAAAAGATTTTTGAGAACCGCTGTTACCAACATTCACTACAAATATCAAGCCACTGGAAAATCACCAGCTTGGTACTTTTTAACTATCCAGTAACAATATCAGAATGGCAGCCATGCAAGTTTATGAAGCAAAAGCAATACCAGAACCAGATCTTTGCTCTGTGCAAAGACTTCATATTCACTGCAGTGGAAGCTTGAAATTTTGCAATATCAGAACCACTCAAGGCAGGGCAGTGAAACTTTGTATGAAGACAGCTATCCAAATATGATCTTTCCACAACCATCACCGTCACAATCGTACTCACAATCAGCAGCAGTACTGTAACTATCCTCCACTGTCAATATCACCACCACCACCATCACCCCAACAATGATAGTGGTTTTCACCTCTTGCACTACAGATTCCTTTCCACTACCATTTGTGTGACACCACAAAAAGTAGAGAGGTGGTACAGTGCAGTCAGTATAGTGACTAGGTTATGGGCTGAAAAATCTGGGGTCCACCTAACTTCCTATTCAATGGGCAACGGGGTTCTTTCCCACAGGTAAAGCAGATGGGTCATGAAGTTGACCACTCACCTTTATCCAGCATTGAGGTGAAGGATGAGTAGAGCTACACTTCTCTTCTCACCCTATATGCCTTCACGGTACTGACAGGGACATTAACTCTTACAAAAAAAGCCAAGCATCTCAGCAAGCCAATTCCCACAAGCGTATGTGCAGTGGTGTAGCACATCTCAGTGATGATCTCTCAGGTCCTCAAAGCAATTTGTTTCAACATTCAGTCTTCTTTGTGTTATTGCAAAGAAGGAAAGGAAGTATATGTTCTGGATACAACATTTGCTGAATACAAGGCATGAACATGGCACGTTCTGCACCGCAAAAATGTTTTGGAAATTATTAACATAAATTTTTAACTTTTTTGGTTGTCAGTCAGTGCCTTGAAGCACTCCCAATCTCATACAACTGAATGCACCTCAACTAACTCCATAGAAAGATCCATCATGAGAAACTAATATTCACTCAGAGTCCAGAAATTTTTCACCTTTTATGGAAAGTTCATTAATGTTCAAAACAGCCCACCACTGATCCCAATTCTGAGAAATTAGCCCTTCAATAATGTTGAAGTTTAAATTTCAACTACTGTGCAGGATAATGGGATTAAATTTATAACACCATTAAATGCACTGATGACTATACTGTGCACCAAGGTTGGCAGCATGTAAAGAATTGAAGGTCTACACAGTGCACTGCGGTGAGGACTGAAGGGTTAATCTAGTTGACCCCTCCCACTCTATCTGTAATGCATGCTACATTTCCTTTCCTATCTCATCCTTCTTCATGTGATCATTGTAATAACGGGGTAAACAGTGCAAATTATGAAGCTCCTCATTATGCAGTTTTCACCAGCCTCATGCTGTGTCCTCTCTCTCCTCAGCATATGATTTCATATGCCATCTGTTTCAACTGCAATGTCCCTCTTCACTTTAACCATGCAAATGGAGGCAGCAGGTTTATTTGGTATGTTAGCACGTAGCTACCAGAATACATAGCATGAACCACGAGACCACAAGAGAAATCTTCACCACCATGCAAATCTCACATGTCATGCTCAAACTATGCTGCTCCTCTAAACAGTGTCCAAAAAATCACACCTACACAAAACATATAAAATTACAGTTGATGACAAAAGAGTCTAAACTGAATGGTGGACAGGCATTTCCAAAATTGAATCTGCAATGAATTTATTCATGAATGCAATGTTGATTCATTTACTGTCATACCCAAATATTTGCGAAGGATTTGTTACTTAGAATCTTCACATTATGATTCCATCCTGCATTCTGGTAGTGTGACCTGAATGTATAATTTGCTTCCTGTGGGCTTCATTTCTAGGCCAGTGCCCTTAATAATGGCTAATACAGCCTCTGTGTTTTTTTAAGTACAAGTAAAGACTACAGTTGTCCCCCTGCTTACTTGGCATGACATCACACAGACCTACGGAAGAGCAGAAGTACATGTCCACACATTCTTAAACTTCGCACTACATAGAGGTAAGTGATCAGCATGTTGTTCCAGCCGCTTTACAGCCAGAGAAAAGAACGGCCACTGCCCAGTGGATAGGAAGCTGGCTGGCTGCCGAAGTCAGACAGATGCCGGGTGGCCGACGAAATGGTGTAACTGAACATGCTTGTGGATAGACCATCATAAATGACAAAGTAGTAGCTCTAGCTATAGAACATCTTAATTTCTGACAACACGTGTGGTGGGGACAAGGATAGCTTCAATTTTGAAAACACTCCTGCACGGAAAATGGCCTTAACACTACGTTCCTGGAAAACAGCCCTAACAATGTGTTCATCTTTCTGTTTAACACCCCTGGCATCATCTCACCTTCAATTTATACTGACATAGCAACTCTGCATTCAGTTTTAATGCATTTTGTTGAAACTTAAATATTTCTTTTAAGAGCATTATTATAACATCACATATCCTGTTCTCAGTTTTTTCTAACATTGTCTGTCCTTCTGTATCCTGCAATCCCTGTGGGAAAATGCATTTTTCTGCCATCTCCATTCTTCTCTTTTATTCCTTGCTTTGCTCTGGACATTTCTACAGCAACGTGTGTTTAACAGTTCTACAAAACCAGTGAAATCTATTTATTTATATTAAAATCACTACCTACCTGCAACCTAAAGAGGCAGAAGTCCTCATGTATTTCACTTTACAATATAGGTCAATTTTAAATGCAACATGTTAATGTGGCCTCCACAGAATGTCCATTTTATTGTGTTCCTGAGCCTAGCAACTTTATAACATACAAAGCCTGCATCTGCTGTGACATCCCATGATAGTTGCCATGCTATGGGACACAATAAAGGAAACACCCGTATTTATAACACATTTTCTGATTCCTCAGTTATTAATTTTGGTTTGCAAGTGTTCTATTTGAGATCTGCGCTCTTCTGGGATATAACGCAGCGTCGAGTGGTTCTATTTATATTTACACCCCAAAAACTTTATGAAAGACAGTATACAAAGGACTGGGATCAGGAAGTACAGTACTACAGCTTTCTGCACCTAGATGCAATAATACTGCTATCTTCAGAGTCAGTCTAGTGAGTTTTACAGCCATTATCGTCTGTACTGCTTCTCAATGTGTGTTGACTGTTATGCTTATTAAGTGTAATCAACAATTTTATAACAAAGAAAAAATACAACTACATTAAGTTTTGCTTCAAACTCAGAAAAATTGCATGAACAGCCCAAAACAGCTTCTGTTGATGATGTATGAAAAACACACTCTTTTGACTTGTTTTCTTGATTCAAAATTGGGGAAATTTCGGTTTAGAAGTGTGAGTGTACAGGTTGTTCCTCCAGGGGGCACACAGACAATAGGAAGATACAGTTCACAAAATTGTCAATGAAGACAGAATAAGTATCATGTGAAGACTGCTGGCAGGTTATGCCTCTCATATGGAAGGAACCATACCAGTGACTCATAAGGGATGACTTGAACATGCAGTAGATTTCTATGAAGTTTGGGCACAGTTGCCCACTGACTAGCAGAAGCTGCAGCAGCAATTTTGAGCATTGGGCCCATGTGATTCCTTATTGTTTCTGAGTATGAAACAGTAGCTATGAAGGCACTGATTCCAGAATGTCCCTGAAATTCAGGAACAGTCACCGACCAGCCAAAATGAGATTCAAAAATTCAGTTCCAGGATGCTTCCAGCAGTGGTATAAACAATTGCATAAACTCAGAAGGAGACTTCCTTTCAATGGGACAACAAATAAATCATCTAAAAATATACTTCCTTATTGACTCAAATTCAGAAACCTCTGGATATGCACTTGTTAAGTATAAATTTACATAGCAGAAAACAATGAAACGATATGCAACACATGTACATACTCAAAATTTCGCCCAGTGGTGGCAGGATACAGTATTGAGAGACGAAGTGTCTTGTCTGGGCCAATCACAAACACTGCTCGACATGTCAGAGGAAGACCATCTTTGTCTCTTTCAACAGGATCCAGCATACCCAACTGCACTGCTAGGTCCCTGTTCTCATCAGCAATTATTGGATATGGAAATCCATCACCAGAATGTTTTGCATAGCTCTTGATATCCTGTAATCACTGTTTTATTAGTATTGTTCCACGTGCTTGGGCTGTTGACTTTTAAATGCATTTCCTTACATCTGAAAAGTATTCCAAACTTAAACTGGACTCAGCACTACAGTTCACAAATGCAGCCAAATTTTACTGATTTTAGGCTTTCACAATGGTTCTGTCGTAATGTTGATCCAATTTTTGAGCGGAAATTGGGAGGGCTGCCTACATTTCTGAGGAGCACTCTGCCTCCCTTTAGGTTAAAGTGACTGAGCTTATAAGAAGATTTGATTATATTAAACATGTAAAGTGAATGCTGGTCACTCGAGCCTGTGAAGTGGGACAGGAGACAGAGCTCTGTTTCGGCCAATATGAATGGTGAAAAATCAGCCTTTACAAGGGCCAAAAGTTAGAAAAGGGCCTTTTAAGGACCAATGCATTGGGGAGAATGACAGCAGTGAGAAAACAGCCATTTTAACAGTTCAGCCACAGGTGGTGGCACAATACTCTCTCAATCATACCCTGTTTGACAATAACATCAAAATGGCAGTCATTTGCGAAGCCACTGAGACCAATTAAAACCATACCCTCACTAAAAATGGAACTGCAAGATAATACTGGTCTGGAGGAACATGATTCACACTCTTAGGTGGCAGACTGGCTGTCACAACCACATACATTTAACAGGCCCCTTACGTGTGCCAGAACAGCTACAACTGCTCCCAAGTATGATCTTCCCTTCTTGGCCCAATCTCCCATTACATATATGTATTCCCCCTTACTATCCTTCTCACACTCATGCACAGCCCTGCTGTTTTCCCACTCTCCTTTCTGCAGTGGCCCTTTAAGGGCTGTTTTGTCACAACTCCATATTTACCACTCCTATTGAATTACACAGAGCTCTTACCTCCTATCTTCCAAGCAACCACTATCCTTTCACTTTCCCTGTATAAACTGATCATATTCTCACCCCCAGAAACTTAACCCTGAAGATAATGGCAGCACATTGGCAACAGCCCACTTCCACAAACGCCATTACCCATCAAGAGAATCAACTGTACTATGGTCAGAAATGACAACCACACACCTAATGTGATCATAAGAATATTAACATCACTAACTACTGGCACTTGAAAACAATATGGCAGTGCTCAAAACTGGATATAAGGCTTCCATTTAGTGCTGAGGTTATGAATGTCGACATACCCCCACATGCCATCATGGTTTGCTGTTTAATTAAGAAGAAGCATGCCTCTCATATACAGACAAGTGGGAACATATTCATAAACTTGCATTAGACAGCATCATTGGCTGCTTTTCGTTCATTCAAATTACTTTACCTCTAAATTCTGTGTCTTTCTGAATACTGTCGCCCTTTAATATAAACCATTTATGCCGGCCGGCTTAAAAGAATAGTGGAGTAAGAACACCCTCCAATATAAAAATCCCATCACCATCTGCACGTATTAACAGGTCGCTTTCCATGTATCTTCCTCTCACCTGGATCCACTTCTTATGAGAATCAACAGAGTCGCACGATAACGCAATAACTTTCACTCCACGTTTGTCAAATTCCGAGATTAAATTTGCGACACGTCCAAGTTCTGTTGTGCATACAGGAGTGAAATCCGCTGGATGCGAAAACAAAATAGCCCACCTGGTATAAAACACATGTGTATAAAACGTCAATCAAACCAAATCTTGGCAGAATACTCCAACAATTTTCATAATGTTAGGTTAGAATACTTACGATTCTCCAATCCAATCATGAAATTGAATAGGCCCAATTGTTGTGTTTGCTTTGAAATTCGGAAATTTCGCTCCTAAACACAGCATTCTAAGTAATCTGATAGGTAATACCAGTTCACAAAAATATAACGTATACACCCTACCACAACCACCTTCCTATACACCACTTCGTTAGTAGCACTTCTACCACTCTCCAATTCAGGCGGTGGCCTTTGATCGATGTATCAGTGGTCATAAACATCGTTCCAGTACCAATGTAAGCATGGTCAGCGGTACCAACTTCGAATGTTTATACTGCATAATGTGAGATGAATCCCGAGGTGCAGTAATTTTATGACTGCAGTCCTTTGAAACTTCACGTTCAATCAAATTATGTATACAGGTACAGTTACTGCCCCACAATAAGCAAACAGAACGGTATTGAGCAGCTTCCCAAACCATTTTTGCTCGCGGACCACTTTTGGCTGCCAAAAAATGACGGATCCTCCCATTGTTGTTCACGCAAGTATAGAGGTGTATGGATGATAGGTACCCGAAATTTAAATCTCAGAACTGATTTTGATACCTACGAAATTTATGGTCTGTGCTTACGAACACCGATTCACCGTACGCACCAGGGTATATACCATTACTGCGACGGATTAAAGGTATTATTCTGTGGTCAGAGACTGAAAGGGAGTGGTAGTACGTAGTAATCTCTAGTTATCGTAGTGGGTAGCGATCGGTGGTAGGGATGGCGAAAAATACGTCTAGTTCTGCGTTTAGGAAAATTGATGTTGATCAGTATAATGAAGACAATTACAGAGAGGAGGAACAAGCAGAATTACAGTCAGCACCGGTTGGGCCGGACGAAGCAGAAATTACGGCCCTGATGAATCAGTATCCTTGAAATGATTGTAAGGTTAAGGTTGTATGAACGTAGGGAAGGTAGATTTGTTGTACTTTCTTATTTCCAGACAGAAAAGTATGTAATAGTGTATAGTGTATTCATGTTTCAAGGAGGATAAGTTCAGATAACCTTGGAAGATTATAACCTTGTTTTGTGATTGTAGGTAAAAAGTGTACATTTGATTTTTCTCTTGTTTGAACATATTTTATTTTGTCACGTACGGACAGCCAAGATACTTACTAGCTCTTTATAATGCAGAAGAAGGATGTAAAAGATACTAAAGGACGCCAAGTGCAAATTGTGTTGCTTGTTTGTGTAACGTTAAATTCTAAAATTCTCTAATTATTTAAGCTTGAAGAATGCGAACTACTGTACATATGACCACTTGAGTGGGATCAAGTAGTTGTTGGCATATAGCAAAAATTCTGTCTAGGTTCAGCTAGCCACTTTCTGTGACTGATGGCTTATGCTATAAACCAAGCCGCCTCACTGGCTTATTCACACTGTTTTTAAGTGAGGTTGAGAGGTCCCTGTGAGTCATCCATTGTCGCTGTGTGAGACTGCTTTATAAAACTTAACATGCTAAATAGTATAGTAATGTGTACTGTCATGATTAATTTATATGATGATATCTTGATGTGCGAGTTCTATGCAATGAAAAATTTACAAATAAGTAAAATATGTTCCAAGCAACAGGTTCCCATTCAGGGGCAGTAAGAGAACATGCAGAAGACACATGCTAATTGAGCAAAAGCTGGATGAAATTGGTGCTGTAGCAGAGAATCCCCAAAAGAAATTTTGATCTGACATGCATGGTAAATGGGTGTGTCTTCATTATCAGCTCAAAGTGCAATAAAACTGTTGAATTTGTATACATACATGATAATGGTGTTTCACAAACCCAAAAGCAAAATTGAATTTTGTTACCTGGAACATTCAGGGAGTGCATGGTGGAGAAGTTGGCACTGCACTTGTCATTTTTAGCAATAAAGCTTGGGCTCATCCCAGTGGCTGTGTGAGGTCTCAGAATAATGGTTATTGGTCTGCATAAAATCTTATATTAATCCATGATGAATTACATGATGTTAAGATTGTTGTTTGGTGAGGTGTAAGTGTAACGTGGATTATTGGACCCCCACCCCCCATTCTTTCCTCTCCTCAGACCTCTTTATGTAATCCATCCTAACACCATGTTTATATATCTATCTGATTATGAAAGAGCGTGTGCCCTTTTTCAGCGAGCTGATGCAACAGCTCACATCACAAGTCATTTCCAGTACCTTCTTTTAATATTGTGGGTAAAGTTCTGTTATTAACTGCAGTGCATTAAACTAAAAAATGCAAATTTCCAATCATGGCACATTGGAATAGTGGTAGTCGCTACTGTGATCACAGTCAAGCAAGGCAGCTTGAGGTTAAGTGCTGAAGTCCCAATATGCTGTTGCTGCTGTTTTTGTTGTTCTTCTTCTTCTTGTTTTTGGTAATATCATCAGTATGTTCTAAGATGTTATTTGTTTCCCTTATCACTTATTACCCCAGTAAACAGGCCTTGGTGATGTTTTAGAATGAGTTCCTTTGCCCTCTCAAACAATCAATGCCTGATGAATGTGTAAATTATGAGAACTTTGTTTAAAATTGAATCAGACAACTACAAAAATATTTTTCCTTAACTGTATACAGGGGGCGACATATTGATGCTTTGAAGACTGTGCTGCGGAATGCTCCATTAGGATCAAAGAACCAGCAGATCAAGGTGCTTCAAATGCATGTTTAACCCTTTCTAAGCAGCCTCAATGCTTGAGAATTCATTGGCATTTAGAGGTGTTTGTGTTTTGTTTGTCCCTCCCAGTGACGACTATTAAAACCTCAACACTTTGATCCTTTACGTGGAAGTAGTAAAGTCTTGGAGCACAATCTCTGACTAGGTTAGGGAGAATTAATTGTTGAGTACATCAGAAAACACTTCCCTGATAGTCCCAGTGCTTTAGCGTCTCTTTGCACATTGTGTGTTTTGTGCAGTTTAGTTTTCTGTACACCATTTGGGTTTCTATGATTCATTTACTAGCCATTACACATACTATTATATCTTTATTGAAGGCATTATTTTTAAATGAATATGAAAACGTAATCATACTAAATGACCTTATGTCTGCACTCCTTTCATGCCACGTGAATTTTTGCCGTATTAGGTTATGGCCACAGAAGCCCAAGTCACTATTGTCACAAAGAGGAATCCACAAAGGTGTTTCTATAGTTTGTAGCCAGGGTTACCGTATGGGTTTGTGTGTGTGTTTAAAGTGGTTGCATGATGCACACATGATCTTGTCATGTTTCTTAATGCAGGAACAAAGAACAAGGCTTTGGGTTTGTGTGTTTAAGTGGGCAGCAGTGAAACTTGCAACCAACAGGACAGCAATCAGTGCATGAAATACAGTGTAGTGGCCCCTAAGTAATCTGGATCCAGGGGTGGTCTGGACAATTTTCTGCCAATTATGGCTCTTCTTCTTCTTCTTTAGGGCCCGTCAGCAGATGCTCCGGATGCACCTCAGCCTTAGGCTTATTGTGCAGCCCTAAACACTCCATTCAGCACAGGTTCAATAACCCTGTGCCTCTTATAAAGAGGCATAGGGCCCTTAGAGAAGCTGTGCTTATATCTTTTGGTTCAGCAAACAGCTTCCCAAAGAAATTCTAGCGCTGACGAGCCAACACATCACAGCAGCAAATAATATGCTGCACTGTTTCAGTCTCCATCCTGCAAAATCTGCAGGTTGGATCCCCATCAAACAGGCCCATAATATACAGGTGCCTTCTCACGGCAGCATGTCCCATGAGGATCACAGTGCCATTTTTAGTTGGTGCCTACTTAATTTAAACAGGTCTTCAGCTCTTCTCTTACATGGTCTACCAATAAAAAGTTTGCCATGTCTATGACCTGGCAAATCTTTCCGGGCAATATAATGTTGATACTCAGTCATGTTCTTAATTGCTTCTCTTGCTGAACACCTAGTAGGTATCCCAAGAGCCAGCTCTGGACCAAGTAACAGCATAGCTGATGTTTGTCTGGCAAGCTTATCAGCTTCCTCATTGCCAGGAATGCCACAGTGCCCTGGCACCCAAATGAGGGTTACCTCATTCAGGCTAGCCAGTGCAGAGAGAGCATCCAACTGTGGCTCAGTATTTCCCATTGAAATTATTATTGCAGTACATATTATTATTATTATTATTATTATTATTATTTATTTTATGTCGCATCTATTGAATATGTTCCTGGGATAGCTTCCTGGTTTTTATTTAAATGTTTTGGTACTAATCCAGTGGCTACAGTTATTACCTGTATAATCATAAGTTCATATTCCACATTTGTTGTATTTTCTTATTGTCATCATCATCATGATCATCATCAATCAACTTAGGCAGGCCTACAGTATTTCCCCTTTAAGAGTTTTACTTTAGCATTGAATGATGATTTTCTGTATATTATCTATAGCACAGAGTTTCAGTTCCTCCCCATCATATAGTCCAGGTGACTGTGGGACTTCTGTACTTCCAAGATCGTTTCCTTGCATTACTCACTAACAGCAAGGCACAAATTCCAGTGCATAGTATCATTCTTTTGGCATTTTCACTCTTAAATATTACTTCTATTATACAGTCTTCGAGGTGTTTGTGAGTACATTGTTTTCATCTGGTCACTAATAATAGCAAACTGACATGCTAAAGTATTACATACATGTTCCCTGCTTTATGTGGTAATTTTTGATGACATTGTGTGAAATATGGATGCTGGTGTGCATGGTGATTTCTCTTTTACACTGCTTGAAATAAGTTCTGTGATAAAAGGAATCTGGAGTTTTTAAAGGCTATGTTACCATTTAATGTCTGTAGGACAATGCCTTGAACCTAACATTGAGAGTGTTGCTGGCAATCAAGGCCTCCCAGATTGAAGAAGCTGTAGGTGCCCTGGACCGAGATCTAGTGGATGTGCTCATGAAGTATGTTTACCGAGGCTTTGAGTCACCATCAGAAGGGAGTAGTGGTCATCTTCTCTTATGGCATGAAAAGGCATATGTGGTCGGTGGTGTGGGAAGTATTATGCGAGTTCTTTCTGATACAAAGCGAGCTTGAATGATTTCATGAACACACACAAGATTTAAAAATTGTCTTCTGATAATCTGTCATGAATTTTTCACACACCATTCCACAAGAATGTATGGCTCATAGTGAAAATAAGAGAGAGAGTAAAAATGTTGATGAAATTTATTAGCATTATAAAATTTTAAAATATAATTGTTATGCCTGATAGTACCTAGTAGATGTGCTAATGAAGTATGTTTACCGAGGCTTCACCATCAGAAGGGAGCAGTGGTCACCTTTTCGTGGCATGAAATGGCGTATGTTAGTGGTGTGGGCCACATTATATGAGTTCTTTGAGTTATCAACTGAGCACAATTTACTTTGTGAACATACACAGCATTTGCAATCACTTTGTAATAATCTGTCATTAATTTGTCACATGCTCCAGTTCCACAACAATGTATGTATTACTTTAGAGTGCAAGAAAAGAAGTATTTATGTATGAAAATATTGATAACATTTATTATTACTATACAATTTTTAAGACATGCAATTCATATATGTGATGACAGTATGAAAACATAGCAGACGCTGATAATATTTCAGATTACAGCATACTAATTTGTTTTAAGATGAGACCTCCCAATTGGTGTTAACAAATCACAAGTATATGTATCAAATCAGTCACACGCCCCAGTTTTTATCAATTTATGCACAACTGTGTGTTTCGGCTTAAATTTTGAGCTATCATGAGGCCTGATGATGGCTTGCAATTTGAGCCGAAACATGTAGCCGTGAATAAATAAATTAAAGCAGGTGTTGTATGTGACTGACATGACACATATACGCGTACTAATTTGTATTTAACTGTAGATTGTAATAATAGTGCAGTTGACATTAGACGTCACATATGTCAGATTTGCAAGACTTGAAGAAAATTGTTTGATTCCCATAAGAAACAGGCCTAATACAAAAATGAGGAGTTTCGTTCCATTGATCTCACACTTATGACATCAGTGGCACAAAAGCAAAATGATTTTCAACCAGTAGAGTAGATACTCCATTTGTTATGTTACAAAACACATAAATATTTTTGTATTTAATTAAATTATTAAAACTGCTTGAAAAATACAATATGTGCAGTCGAGAGCTGAGCCTTTATCCAGGCTGGACACATAAGAAGATGGCATTGGGTTGGAGGGCTTGGGGTTTAAATCGAGTTGGTGCTGTCATGCTTCGTGAAGAAGTTTTCCAAGCAAGACTACTGAACAGTGCTGCTTACCTTGTCAGATTCCCTGTAGCAGGACTTCCTTCATCAGCCTCTTGGCCTTAATACTTTCTCCACATTTGTCAACAATGAAGCCTAGGAAATCATGTACAGCAGATGTTTTTCTGAACATCATTAAGGCAGTACATCATCATTCCAGGCTTGTGTGAGGACATCTTTCTTTGATGACAGCCCATTGTTCAGGATGTCCTATATTATGGCTATCTTGATGTTAAATTTCTTCCAGAATTCTTTGACATTTGTCTTTTCCTTTGATTCTGTCTCATTCACAAGCTTTCTGAAGGCCCTTCTTAGATAACAGCTGCTGAAAGGTTGGATAATATCATGATCCATAGCCATAGTGATAGTTTGCTTCATGGCAGGAACAGCACCCTATTTTTCCCACTGAGGAGGTTGCCAAGGCTTTGGGAGGAAGGAGAATTGTTTTAGAGCATTATGAAGATGCACTAAATCTTTGGAAGGCAATTCTGTGTTTGAAAATAGGCCTTCAATACCAAATGCAACAGACAAACAATATTCTTCAAACAAGCCAGTAACACCTTCTCCACAGTTGGCAGCCCAGTGAACATGTGGGTGTCCCTGTGCATAATTCTTCAAGTGATCAGGTGTCATCAACATGGTAGAACCATGAATGGTTTTAACTTGTAGTTACCAGCTGTGTTTGCAATGGCAGGCTATGGGATTGAAGGAAATTCAGATGCAGACCCTTCTTATAACCAGTGGCCAATTTGTCAATTTAGATTATGAAATCCAGTGGTATTCTCTAAGCCTATCAACCTATCTGGCACATAAGTAAAATGGTTTTGCTGCAGGATCATCACATTTTAACACCATAAATTTTGTGTGATTGAGTCACCTGGGCCAAAAGTGACACATGTTCTTGATCTTCATGCTCATTCCATGTCAGCACATTGCATTTGCTCATCATGATCATTGGTGAAATACAGGTAGTACGTGAACATGTACCACTCTTACAGGACTCAACATTGAGCCTAATTTTACGGAGTCAACTGAAAAAGTCCGGTAGTTACTCTCATTTAATTTGTATCACTTCATAACGTCAAGTTATTGTTCCAAAGTTATAACTTTTCTGTGATTTTTTGCACTTCTAAAAGCACTATTACACCTTCCATAATAATCTTAGAAGACTTACTGAATAGTAAGAGTTTCTGCACACCTTTGTTGGCATGCATAGCTGGTTTACATGCTTCTGGATTTTTTGAAGTGTGTTGTTTAACAATGTCAGTTGCCGAGCTTATATAGCATTAGAGTCTTCTGTAATGTGCTCTGTTAATGTATATAAAGTTACAATAATGTGAGATGTGCAAATAGACTACATCCAAGAAACTATATTAAAGTAAGGTATGCAGAAAACAAGGGTCTGCTCTACAGCTTCTGAGTATGCTATGTTTTATACAGCAGAACCCTGCTTCATGTTATGTGCCTCAATGTAACCACGTGTCATTTGAAGCAATTAGCACCTCAGTTGGGACGCTGGTTTGGTTACACAGTGGCAAGGCTTCACATGTAGCTGGCATAAGATCTGCATCCCTGTAGTGTGTTGTGTTTCACAAATTTGGGTGTTATGGGCAGTGTGTTGCGAAATCTGAATAACCAGTAACTGTATTGTAATCTTGAAATTGGAAGACTTGCAGAGAAAGCACCTAATCTTACTACAAGGCACAGAAGTGGTTTTCAAGGTGCATGCGTATTTCAAACAGGAAGCAGTGCTGGCCCACATAATACTGTTGCAAAGTGTGGAGAATGGCTAAAAGAGGCATGCTGCATGGGACTGAGAACAGTGCAATGTATTGTTAGTGGAGCAAAACTATCCTTAAGGTTCACAGGAAGTGCAGGTTTAGTTACCAGGTAAAACTGCAAAAGAAGAAAAGTGAGCAGCATGGTCAAATTTAACCAAAAGGTGGTGTGATGTAAAGGACTTCAGTTTTACTATGGGAGAATTCTTCACAGGAAGAAGAAAAGATGTAAATATATATGTAATGAAACACTTCTGTACCCTGCATTCTGTTTTTATATCATCATTCTGTACCCTTTTTTTTTTTTGCATTTTATAAATATTTAGCTAGTTATGCTCAAGATGGCAGACAAGGGTAGGTCTTCATGTTAAGGAGAAACTGAAATGGATCAACGTATTTTTGTAACATTCTGCAGTATGTGATTTCTGTCCAGCATCTTCTTTATATGTGACATCCTATTTTGATATACAAATACAGACTGAAATCTGAACCTTACAATATTGTATTTTTTAGTCTATTTTCAGCTTTTACAACACACACGATATTGTAATCACTTGAAATTTTATAATTTTGTATGGAAAAGATCTTTATGTAGGTATTTTTATAAGACCTGATTATGGCATTTAGTTAAAGCCAAAGCATGTTGTATAATATATATTAAGTCACTGCAATGTGTAGTTGTGATTGACTGCCCCCATTTCTCTCTTTTATCTGTTCAGCATTTCTCAAGTTGTTTTATGCTTACACATGGGCAGTTTTAACAAGCCCTCCGTAGGGTTGTAGACACATCTAAAGATTAGTCACTAGAGTGAATGAAGCAACAGGATGTAGGTAACAGCAATGAGATGCCTATGTTGAGGATTCCAGTTGGGTTCAAGATGACATCCATGAAGTTTGTAAATGCAAAAAATACCATCAGTCCTGTGATGTTAGTTACTTTTCCTATATTCCTGTGTATGGTGGGAATTCACCTTTATTGACTGGGAAGACATTCAGATAGGACATTAATGTAAGCTTCCAAGTGATAACTGTATAAGAGTATGTTTTGATGTAAGCACCCATGCCCAAGCAGTACTATTTGAAAATACTAACACCCGCCAGCTTGTGTGTTGGTTACTGATGTTCAGTTTCAGTGATCACAATTCAAAAATCTCTGTGTTGAATTTGCTCTATTTCAGATTTTCCTCTATTTGTGTTCAAATCCACTGCTCCCAAACCCTAAATGTATTCACTGTATTAAATATATGAATCCTTTCTTTTTACTGTTTTGTTTTATAGTGTTTAAAGTGTATTTAAATGATTTGTACAATAAATGACCTTTCAGAATAGCCGCCTTCTTTTACTTATTTATATCTTATGAAGAAGTATGTATGTTGTTAAAAGACCTGATGAGATCATACAAGAGCTACTGTTAACGAAAGTCATGGTTGCAACAGAAGGTTGGAGAAAACTGCATAATGACAAGCTTCGTTTTTACTCCTCACCAAACATTATTAGGGTGATGAAATCAACTGATAGAAAGAATCACTTGGAAGAATCTAGGTGTGAATGGGAGCATTATATTGAAATAGATCTAAGAAGAAATAGATTGGGTGTGGACTTCATTTATCAGGCTCAGAATAGGGACAAGTGGCAGGCTCGTGTAAGCACATTACTGGAACTTGAGTTTCATACAGTGTGGGTTATTTTTTGACTAGCTAAGGAACTATTAGCTTAAGGACAATGCTTCATGGGGCTGGTTCTCAAGAACTATTGAGCTGTGTTGCTGCATGAGTAGTGCCAAGGCACATGCTGCTCATGTATAAACTTCTTACTCCCAGTGAGGTAGCATAACAGATGAGCCATAATTATATTCATGATTTATATATGTAAAATTACATCACTGGTTTTTATTTACATGTTGCAAATTCTTCCTGCAAAATGTGATCCTGAGTGTTTAGATTTGTGTGCCAAATACTGTATCAAAATGACTGTGAAGTGAATGTGTCTCATCCCTACCAATAATCTGAATTTCTTCGCAAAAATGACACATTGGATTTTTATTAACTTTGTATTGCAGGTTTAGAGGTCTTAAACTAAAACCTATAACGTGAATTTTATTGTGGTTTGTATACAGCCCCTGCATGAAGCTCATATCTGTAAAGTTTTGTGAAAGACAGCTCACAATACAAAAAATTAATAAGGTAAACCCTTGCTGTTCACAGCGGTGCATTCATGAAAAGTCCTGGGATGATCAAAACCACATTGTTTGACATCAAACCTTACGGGAAAAATAATGTTAGAGGAATCCAAAACATGAAATGTCATCATATGTAAATTAATTTACATATTATGACATCATATGTAAATTAATTTACATATTATGACATTTCATATGTTGGCATCTATCAGAATGGTGTTGGTGTTCCTGGCTGGAAGTTGCCATGGTGATCAAATGACAAAGAATGTGTGATGGGGGGCTGAAGACTTGTTGAAGGAAGGGGTGACATTGGATTGCTTTTCCTTCTTCTGTGTGCCCTTATATGCACTGTATGGTGCTATGACAGCCTGGATCATATGCTTCACCTTTAGGAGACTGATGTAAACGTACACTGCAACCAAGTAAACACACAGGGACTGGCATATGGCATGCCAGGCCATTCGCCACCACATTTTAAAGACCAGCATATGGTCTCATAGCATGATAAAGGTTAAATTATATGTGCCAGTCCATGAAATGGTCAGCCTCAAAGACATGACTGACTGAGCCATCTTCAATGGAGGCCTTCACAACAGCTTCCAAATCTCATCTTCTGTTTCACTGAATAAATCGCCTTCTCCCTCACCACAGCACCACTGACTGACAACCATTTCTATGCCCCACCCTCCAGCTATACACACAAGACCCTTTCCATTTTTTCAAGCCGAGGTTATAACAGTGTATAAAAGAAAGGTTTGCATTTGACAGAGGACGGAAGACTGAAGGGTGCTCCATCAAAAGATGACATGTCCTGGCTGAACTGGATAGGAATGGTGGCACTAGTTTAGAAAAATTACTTTTGCACAATAAAACAGTATTTATAATTAATAATTTGCATAAAACTACTGCACAAACAAATAACCTTAAAATTATATTTGCTATATAAGATATCTACATTCATATATAATTCTGCAACATGCTGTCATAACACAAGCACACTACTTAAACATGAAATTATCTCAAGTGAATAAAGCTAACATGAATGAAACACGAAAGAGGTTACTGTCCTCTGTGACAACACTGTGTAGTCCAGTTGACTACACAGTGTCACACTGCAGAAGATGAAAATCTTTACAGTGACCATTGTGAGAACAAACATCATGAGACATCAAAATATTTTCCTCGTTCCTAATTAACAACCACCTTAATATCAGGTTTTGAGATGGAATTAAATCTCCCATTACCTTTCAGCAACATGTTCTCATATAAGAGCTGAAGTGTGCTATACTCATCCAACTTTCTTTCAAAATGCTTATGAATTATTGGATACTTTGCCTTGTTTAAACCAAATATACTCAAATTAAAGAACATAATACTGTTCCTTAATTTCATATGTTAAGTATCACAGATTCCTAGCTCAGTCTGTTTTCATTATAAGGCAGCAGGCACTGTGATTACATATACTCAGAACACACACAGGAAAGTTACAGCCTTTCAACTGGATGGTATTTTTCATTAAAAAAGGCACAGTCAATACTGACAGTGAGGATAATACAGAAAACTCTCTCCTGTCAATGATTACCACGATACAGAATTGTCCGTAACTTTCACCGTCAATTTTGTACTTCAAAATTCTTTCAACTCTGGTTGTTCAGAAAAATCTTATTTGAAAAATAATAAATTACTTTGATATAACATACTTCAGTCACACTGTCTTAAGTAAAACCTTAAGGACATCAATAGTATAAGTAGGAAAATTCCATAGGAATAGTGACGTTCCGATATCGTAAAACCATATGGACAGGCTTCGTAACTTACAAGACTCCCACTATGTCACCTTATTAACAGCTTTTCCCAATTTTATCTCAGCATACAAACTGCTCTAGTCCACTGGAAACCTGATAGAATGGATATTTTGCTTCTACTATTATGTTGGTACAGTGGAGTAAAAAAGGCACAAAGCAAAGCATTGCTACAAATACTGGACATTTACCCCAGTAAGCCAATATCAACTGACTAATGCAGAGTCAACAGCCCATATCTCCATCAGTGCCGGCACCATCCTGATAAAACTGAAGAGAATACAAATTACAACTTTGCTTTAGCTTGGTGGCCAGTGGCCATTACTTTCTCCATGTCATCAAATGACTTCATCAGGGCATCATGGAAGGCCTGTACATCCGTACCATGGCCTAATTTGAATGCTGCTAAACCAAAGTTTATTGTGTTTCCCAGCGGGTTGTAGCACGATGCATAGCCATCAGGAACCACTGGACCATAACACATCACTGAATTACCTTTCCCTGCAACCTGAAAGTACATATCATTAAAAAATTGCCAGAAATTGTAAGCAAAGACTACAAGATAACATTTAAGTAAATTTTAAGTGATGTGATTTTGTCAACTGGATTCATCTGCCTCTCCACAGGAAACAATGGTAGGCTGCTGTCAACAAAGAAATCAACCCTCCATGGAAACAGTGGCGGGCTATTGTCAACAAGGTAATGAAGCCTCCATGAAAACAGTTGCAGGGTGCTGTCAACAAGGTAATGATCTGTCCACGGAAATCGCGACAGGCTGTTGTCAATATGGTAATGAACCCTCCATGGAAAAGTGCTTGGCTAAGTGATAACTAGGAATATTGTACTAGAAAATTCTATAACTTAGCAAAGAATCTGCAGTGCATGCAATTTATACAGCCTACCACACATCCTATCCATCACCTCTGGTTAGTGCTGACGTCTAAAATGGGTGGAGCTTTACCTCCACATCCCCACAAATCCTTATTGCATGTTTTGGCAACTTTATCATCTTACTTTTACCTTAACACCAAACCTAGCACTCACAACAGAATAACTGTTTATAGTCAATGAAGATGTTTTCAATAATGCTCAATGCAGTTTCACTGGTGACTTGATACACACCCTATCTACAAAGAATCTCTGATCACAGAAAGTCAACACTGGACACAACATCGTGTAACACTTCAACACAGGAGCTACACAGAAATGTTCTTCTATGTGACAAGTAATGAATGAGAGGGCTGCCTTATCTACATTAACTTGCCAGACCAATTACGTTAAGGAACTACCTCACTATGCTAAGGGCTCCATCTTGCCGAGCATTTCTAATATTAAGTTTAGGTATGTACACTTCACAAATGAATAGTGAAGCTGAAATCAGAGTATTTGTAAATTTACAGAAATCTGCACTACCATGGTGAATGTATAAAACTGGAACTCTGATCAGAGATATGAGCCTGGATCCCAATTTTAGGTTTCTTGATCTACACTTCCAATGCATTTTGCGTTAAATTTTTAGTCCTGGTCAAAAGCCCATGTAAATAATATTTCTGTGCTTACCTGCTACCAGTACATAAAACTGCAGCATCTACATGGAATCTGTTCATGACATGTCGCACTGCTGAAATTCCACAGTTGCACAATGCACACTACTTGCAGCCATGCCTAGCATATCATATTTCTTTTCTTATGTCTTTAACCTTTTAAAGCATAATGGTAACTTTGCATACGACCAGGTTTAACATTAAAAAATTCTACATGGTGCCCACATTGCGTTTATGTGTTTTATACGGATCTCAGAACAACCAGGAACTTTTTCCTTATAACACATTAACTGAGTGGTTTTCATAACCGAAATGGACAGTGTTTACAGCGTGGTACGCACTGAGTCCTTATATAAAACAGATACGCTTCGTCTTTAAAGGGTTAATTACTACACCTGCATTCCTTTCACTTATCACATTAAAAAAAAATGTCATCTGTCAACAGTTTTCATCTTGTATGTTTTGGTACAGCTGTTGTGACCAGCCTGGTCTTACTTTGCAATAAAGCTATGGATGCAGACTGAAAGTTTAAGGTGTGACCACGTATGTTTGCAAACATGACATGAGGAAATACACCAAAAGCACAGTGAAATGTTGTGCGACACACAAAAGGTCCACAAGATATGCAATAAAAACAGAATGCCTTATCAGTTATGATAACCCATAGTCATACTGCAATAATCATGGGATGCAACACAGATCTGTTATTGAAGTATTACTTACTAACTTATGTATGGAACATCAACAACTGGAGTTCCCTTGTTAGCTGATAAATGCATGTTTTGTCCAAAAATGCTTAGAATTAATTCATGGAGGGATCAATAAATTCATAAAATGAATAGCAAGCATAATGCAAAGGTATACAAGGTATACACAAAAGAATGGTGCGGTTTCAAAAGTTAACAAGAAATTTATTTCTCACTTTACATGGGCACAACGTACACCGTCAGCAGTGGCAATTGTCCAAGTTTCTCATGCGCTACCAGCAGTTCACTTCTCATGCTTACTGCGGGGCCAGTTTCCAAGATGGCGTCGCAGCAGGAGAAGGCGTTCGGTGTGCTCCATTTTGAGGTGTCCAGATCTGTGATTACAGTGCAGTGTGAGTTTCGTGCACGGTTTACAAAAGACACACCATACAGGAATAACATGTATGGTGCGTCTTTTCTAAATCGTGCACGAAACTCATGCTGCACTGTAATCACAGATCTGGACACCTCAAAACAGAGCACACAGAACACCTTCTCCTGCTGCGATGCCATCTCAGAAACTGGCCCCACGGCCCCGCAGTAAGCATTAGAAGCGAACTGCTGGTAGCGCATGAGAAACTTGGACAGTTGCGACTGCTGATGGTGTATGTTGTGCCCGTGTAAGGTGAGAAATAAATTTCTTGTTAACTTTTGAAACCGCGCCATTCTTTTGTGTATACCCTGTATATAATCCTCACGCCAACACACAATGCAAAACTGATTGATAAGGAATGATACAGCCTCTCATGAATGCACACTGGATGAATATATCAGCAGCAGTCTGTTTCCAGTCATGTGGAGAGGGCAAGGTCATTGACCCTCAACTCTGTTGACATCAGAATCATTCTTAGATGAAATAAAATACAGATTGCTAGTTATACAACTGGGAATTTTAAATTCCAATTTCACTAAAATACAATCAACTTTATGAGTATAATGTTTGTATGAAGACTTTACCTGGCTGCTCGTTATTTTGAAGTGTGTGCTACGCACATACGATGGGTCTCTATATAGAGGATGTACTTCAATTCCATTTTCAACTGCTGCAAGCTTCAGTCCTAGCAGATGCCTATCGATGCCTTGTCCAAGTGCAGCCTAAAAGAAGATAGATTCCATGTGTACAGACTTTCACACTGAATATCAAACCACTGCACTGCAGGACACTGAAAAACTTCAAGGCTACATTACATAATATATATATGCCAATTAAAAACTGTAGTACTTAACTGTAAGGAATTCCATGGAGCAGGGTCATTTTGAAAAGTTAAGTCACTCAGGTGCACAAGACATTGCCCACCTTTCCTGCAACCCCAAGTTCTATTACCATGTTCACACAACTGGAACACATCCTGAGCCAGATGTATCTAGTCTACACCCTCACACCCTATTCCATTACGGCCTATCTTAATAACTTGCCATCTCTGCTCAAGTCTTTCAAGTGGTCTCTTACCTTCAGGTTTTCTGCCAAAACTTCCTGCATTCCCATTTTTCCAAAAGTGCTATATGCCCCACCAACCACCTCATTTTGGTCACAGTATCTCCTCCTCATCATTGTCAGGGACTTTGTAGGGTAAAGTAACTGACCCTTTAAAGATTGATATTCATCTAATATATAGCCACAAATTCACTTCCTGCCTCAAAGAGAACACACACCACATCAATTACAAAGACTAACCAGTTAATACGGTTTGCTATAAGAATCACATTGAACACACAAATACACTCAGGAGGCAAAATGTTAAATGTCTTAATTTTGCAGCAAATGGTATGCACAGTTACCATTGGGCTTTAAACAAATTTAAATGTCAGATGTGAGGGTGTCAGCTGAACCCATCTGGATTATGAGGGCCATGGGAGACTCACGTGAACCTTCAGGTTCTGCTCAATGGAGTTACTTAGTATGAATGGCGTTTGGGATGGGGAAAAATTACCAGGCAGCAGCCCCGAATGGTTAATATGGTTCGCAAGTATCATTCTGGACTCCAATATATGGAATTGCATTTTATATCTTATCAAAGTTTGAAAATAGCATGAGGATTCTTTTGTTTCAATCTGAAATGCAGTGTAGTGGTCCTCCAACTCCTGTAATGTGATGCGAAGAATACATATGAGGCATGGATATTCAGAAGTTTCAGAATTTAAATTCACCTAAAATATTACAGTACATTTTGAACTTTTTAATAAAAAGTCCAGACTTGTGTATCATGAAAAGTGAACCATAATTAAGCCAAAATGATAGGCAGTAAAACAGGTGCAGCTCTCCTGTTCTAAACTTAAATCGCAGCTGAACCAAAGAGGTCTGCAACCCATTCAATATGAGGGCTGTGAGTTTCTTTTACACACTGTCTGGAATTAATCTTCTACACAGTACCTTCTCTGTTACTTCCACCAACAGTCCGACACACAACCAAATTCTGTACAGATATCTACAATGATTCCTCTGTTCAGCATCTGTTCCAACTATGGTGACCTTTACAGGCTGATCTTCAGGCCAAGTATCATTCTAACCTCAAATGTGACATCACAATGTTTTCTCAAGAGTCCTTCCTCCAGGACATCTGAGGTTATCATTTTAAGGGATGAAAGCCACCACCAACATCCAAATTTCTATTTTACCTGTGTGGCATAATCTTTGTGACCTTTAACAGCAGCCAAGAGTGCTTGCTTTTTATCTTCATTCGAACTCTTAGGATCAAGCATGGTCTTGGCAAAATGTACAGACTCTATTGAACAAGAGCGAATAGTGTCCGTGCGTCCCAGATAGAACAGGCGAGTTCCAGCTGATTCATAGTGAGCTGCTGGTTCATTGTGAAGTCTGCGGAACACAAAAATGTACATTATAAATTTCTCCTATTTCTCTTTGAAGGAGAAGGAGAATGGGGGTTAAAGTTCTCATTTTTTCCACTTCCATTCCTATGTCTCAGTCATAGCATGTACTTTCTCACCAATTTACTGAATTTTTGTACAATTTGAAACATTCACTTCCATACAACAGTTTCCTTTATTTCACCTTTCAATCTACATATTACTGTCCTGAATTATATTTACTTTTAAACACCAGTTCCAGGGAAATTTTCTACAAACAGACAGAACACTAACACTGTCCTTGCTCAATGTATCTGATAAAATAATTATGTACCAGATTTAATTACCTGTAATAAGCTAACTGAAGTGCCACCTGGATATAACTGTCAGGACTCACTTTGAATTCTTTGATTATATTTTTTCCATACCCAGTGTATGTACATGATAAGAAGTCAGTGTCACTGACCAACCTGAAAAGCAATTTAAATACCCACATCAGGATTTAATACATAACTACCACTGCGCATCAGTCGACAAACTAATCAGTCATTAACGGAACACGAAAGTTCAACACTGCCAACAAAAATGCAAGTAATGGAACCAATCACATTCAGTCCAGTTCACTACCCTCAGTGACTTTAAGGAACACCCAAAACCACCATAAGGTACAAGAACACATGACAGCTTAGAAGTTTCATTATACAGTTAAACCAGGGCCATGGAGTTGCTACACAAAACCTCTGACTCTAACTCCTCAATTTTTAAATCTCTGACTCCTTCATAAAACCTCAATATGTATTAATAATGATGAACCTACTAAAATGGTAAACGGTATCATAAGACATTTCATCATCACCACATGAATAATCAGGCTACTTTTTACACTTATAACCTATATTTAAGTATAAGTCTAATGGTTATTGTAGCTAGTATCTATTTAAGATTTTATATTGAAGTCAGAGGTAGTACATTTTTACTGACTCCAACTCCACCAAAATTCCTTCTGACTCCGACACCACAGCCCTGGTTAAAATTCCTTTATAGTATCACCCATTTTTCAGCTTCTAGTGTTGTTTCATCATGACCACAACCAAGACCCACAGAAATAAGGTAAAGTTGTCCCTGTGTATTCTTTAAAGGCATATAGGAAAGTGGAGGTTTATTTCCACTCATTTCTAATCTTGGCACTAGGTGAAGAGTCATGCCTCAGCTACATTTCCCCCAGGGAAAGAGCCCCCAGTACCCTTTGAAGATGATCCTGGGGGGCCCGTGTGCCAGTCTGGACGTTCTGTAGATGAGAAAAATCTCTTACCCCTACTAGGAATTGATTGATTCTTAGGTTGCCAAGATTGTAGCTTTCTCACTACAGCCACTTGCTATACCACCTCTTACCACATAAACAACACAACAAAATTGCTCCTTACAGCACTTCAATTTGCAGTGTTTGGATGCTCACAGTACCCAAAATTTTTGAGGCCCCTGCAGCAGCATTCCAGAGTTTGCCAAAATGACAGCAAAAATGGATTATGGATTTGCCTGTTGGGCATGCTATGTCAAGGTTTTCTATCTACATAAATGGTCGAAACTTTCTGCGCATGCACATGCTTCAGACTGGGTGGGGAAAACTTATGAACTGTAAAATGCTACAGGACTGCAATGAACTGTGATCATGAATTTGAACAAGACAGCATTTCCTCTTCATCAGAAACTGAGAATCTAGGAACATAAAGATTTGCTTCAATTCACCACACCAAGAAGGACATGCTGTTACAGGTATCCCAAAAATGCAGGAAGGAAACATAATCAACAAAACAGAATTTCTTCCTTACAAAACTTGTTAATGAAGCAGACTCAACAAGAATGTGCACAGACAGTATCAGTCTGTGGCCCAGTTTAGCAGTGGAATGCATGAAGTTTATCACCCAATTAGGCACTGATAATTTTGCAGCATCTGCTGCGAGCTACATAACTATAACATTTATAAACTTGTTTTCAGGACATATGCAGAGAAAATGAAAGTGTATATCTCAAAACAGTGGATTTCTGCAAACAAGACCAACTGCCATACATCTTACATGTAAAGGAGTATGTGGAGCAAACTAGACATTTTATGAATAGCAGCAGCAACAGCAACACTGCCGCTGCCCCCACCACCACCACTGCCGCTGCTGCCGCCACCACCACCACCACATCCTGACTGCATCAGATCACAATAATGACCTTGATTAGCAGGCTGACACTACTAATGTCAGCACATAAACTGAGCTTCGATTATGTCTGGAAGGTAGTTTCAAAATGCATTACAAGCTTGGGTCTCTCTCAGCTTCGCCATAGCCCCATGCCTGCGGATTTTCAGGGTTCTTGTCACGAGCAAAAACCAGAGTACAGAATACGACACTCAAAAAGCTAGGAAGAACTTATGTACATAAAAGCCTCACAGTTGAAATTCTGTCATTATTCTGTTACCAAGCAGCAAGTCATTTTTCTATTTATTAACACATATGCCTCATGGGAGCACCTGCTTAAAAAAAATTTGTCATTAAGATGCAGTCAAGACGTACTCATGCTTCAGTCATTGCTGCAGCCTCCATCTTTGCCAGTACAAGTTACCTCTAGGTTAGTAGCACCACTTATTCCTGCCTTTCACAACTTACAAAATCAAGACTTGCATATTCAGTAATATTTTCACACAATCATCTTCCCCAAGGGCTATAATGTATAACAGTAGATAAACACAGGGTTATATATGATGGAGTAAACGGTCTGTAACTGCCTAAGCTCAAAAGAGTAAAACTATATAAGGAAAAATCTGTTTACATTTAAAAACCAGATGGGTCAAGTAATACACATAAACATATAAGTACAATAATTATCAGGTCACGTTTCACATTTTCAACCGATATTTGATACCCATGTAAAGTCTCCGTACAACTCACTTGTCCAGATTATGCTCGGCCACTTTGATAGCATTCTTAATATTTGAGCTAAGATTAAACTCTAATTTTTCTGGTTCTGGAAAAGTTGCAGAATCTTCTCCAGATTTGCTCTTTGGTATCTTCTCACTGGAAAACACAAAAAATAAAAATGTTAACTTTACTAATAATCAGGTAACTCAAAACAAAACTGAATTACATATTATATCCATTTCTATGTGCGTAACATTTCAGAAGTCTCATTTGTAACGTTACTACAGAATACAATATGTTTTCTGCAAATCAGATCTCTAACTCTGCCTCAAATGTAGCTCTGTGTTACACACAAAACTAAGGCTTCTCAAAAATGAGTAACAATGGGTGAAACATACATACAAAATGACTTGTTCAAGTAACAGACTTCTATGACTGTAATATGGACAGTTTTCAATCCAGTTAAGGCAATACATTCTCAAAATTAATTTTTGGTTTGAACCAAACTACAGGCTTAAGGTACAATTTTATGCATCTGACTGTATTATGTGGTTCCAGTAACGACCTTCGTACTTCTGAATTGAAAACCATCTCCTGGGAAACCATTGCTTGCCTTAATGAAGGCAAAGGAATTTGAGAAGGTTTCACTGTAATCCAGAATTTGGTAACATTTATTTGTTCAGCCATCTTTCATTGGGTTTCCTATGGCATTCTGTTCTCATTTGAATACGGTTAACTGAACCTCTGTATATGAAATTTTTTATGTGGTGCACCGATCCAAATAATAATGTTTTAGTGACCAACACCTAGATATATAACAATTACAGCTGTAGTGGAGGCCATCATAAAAATTATAGCTGTGTCTGTGGTGAAACACATACAAGTGTAAGGAGGTATATTATGTTGGCTTAAGGCTTAGTTTAATTTCTGAGATGAGCTATACCTATTTGGAACAACTGACAAGCAAAAACGAGTGACTGATGTCCTCAAGAACCAAGCAACTAATCGTCAATTAGAAACTTCTGTTAGTATTCGTAACACTCCAGGTTCACTTAAGTTAACACTACTTACAGGAAATCCAAGCAGTAATTCATAAGCATAGCAACTGGTACTGCCTCAGCAGGACTATGCTCCACTGTAATTCCAACTTCTCCATCACGGCCAACCACAATCTAGAACATGTAGTTTAGTAAAACAAAACTTTTAATCAACATTTCAAATCTAGAAGATATCCTAGGACAGTAGTTTATTTTAATACTCATCTGTGTGCCCATTAATACATTATTTCTTCATGTCCGATCAACTTCTGTGTAAACCACAAATCTCCCATTCTGCGGCAGAGATGCGACAATGTTATATCAGAAACAACAGTTTCAACACAACTAAACACCAAAACCTGCCAATGGACTTTTCATCCATATAACAAACCAAAAATCTGCCCAATTCTGAGACTTTTGCGGGGAGATTCACCCATGGGAATAAAAAAAGAGGAAACTGGTCATGTAAGTATTAAATTCAACACATTTTCTCTGTAACAGAAATGGTAACTTTTCTCGTTTACCTAATTCACCTGAATTCATGAATTTTCTGAAGTAATGACAGGTCTTTAAAAAAACTATTTACAAAAATCATTTCATTTTGATGGACATTTGCACTTTACATTTAGCATTGGTAATCCTGATCCTATTGCAACAAATGACAATATGCTGCGATACCAACTGCTAAGATACGACCACGCATACATACAACTTCACTATTCCAGTTTAAAGGAACCAACATGTACCCTTACTAGTTCATACATACTCTTTTATCTTTACACTACACAAGGCAGTGCGTCCAGCACGTGTGTTACCTATGCACAGGATGGATAATAACCCTAACAAAACAGAGACAGCTACTGTCATCAGTTTCTCAGTTCATAATTCTGTCTGTCACAAGCATTAAGTCATATAAGAACACAAAGACATTTTCTTACTTCAATTGTTTTGTCGAACCAGCGATTTCCTGAACTTCCTTTGCTACCACCTCCATGAACTATTTTCAGTGCATCCAAAGTTGCAGCATTCCGGGCACTAAGATGAGAAGCAGGTCCATCAAGACAAAGGAGGAACAATGACGTCTGAATTGCTTCTAAACTTCTGCGGTTTAGTTCATCTAAAACCAGTTGAAAACTTATGGAAAATGGACATGTTTTAACCTAATCAATGATGTCTAGCAGAGCTGGTATTTACATTAAGCAGGGGACTGTCACAGATTAGAGTAACTGCAGTGGAACAGATTAACAACTGATTGTACAGCATTTGCAAAAAGCAATAGTACCATCAGATAACAATTAAGTAAACCAAGTATCTGCTGAATATCGTAACTGTCCTTACACTCCAGCTGTGCAGTACTTCCATACCTTCCTTCAAAATGATGGTAAATAAAATATTAATAATGAAAATAATTAGGCTGAACAAAAAATTCCTCC
The DNA here is from genome assembly GCA_013340265.1 of Coptotermes formosanus. Taxonomy (NCBI): domain Eukaryota; kingdom Metazoa; phylum Arthropoda; class Insecta; order Blattodea; family Rhinotermitidae; genus Coptotermes; species Coptotermes formosanus. Next base: position 1,585,102 of record BLKM01000110.1, read on the forward strand.
AATAGGGAAACAGAATGCAAGTTATACTAGATGAGCAAACTCAACATTCCTTTTTAGTTGGATCAAAAGAACAGACAAAGCATTAACCCTTTAGCACTGGAACCAAATGCTGTGTGTCCCTTAAAAAGTCACAAATTTAAATGGCCACCATTACTTTGCAAGCTCTTGTTGACACCTCTATATGACTTCAAGCACTATAGTGCACATTATGGATTGACTGTACACCCAGCCCATATTTTTCAGTATACAGACATACACAACCTTACAGTACACATTGTTAGACAACTAGTTTCAGCATGATATGAGCCACTGTCAGGGCCTTTTTAATAAAAACCTCCAGTGGACATTTTATTACTGCAAACAGGGATGAGATCTCATCCTTTATATGATGCATGACAGAATACTAAAAAAAATTACAAAAGGCCACGAAAATTATACAGTAATTGTGTAGTAAAGAGTATATAAAAACTGTGTAGTAAATAGAAGGTATAAGGAATACAATATATAAAAGTAGTAAATATTGTTGAAGAATTCATTGCTATGAAGTAAAACCTTCAATAATTGATTTTACTTACACTGGGTCATGTTCTTTTTGAGGCATGAGAAAATCATACAAATGTGTAGTATTCTTACTATGAGTACTGATGGAGAGTGACACTTTAAATATCAATAAGTACTGGTAATTTTTGGTAGAGTTTTTGTATGTCTTCTTCACATATGTAGGTATGTTATAATCTGGTATGTCTTCATGTGTATAGTGGAAAATTTACATCGGAGCTTTTTGTACCTCGAGAAAGTCAATGTTATTTTAAAATTTTATTTTTAGAGCCAGCGTGTGCCTTGTCATGTATGTAGCTTCCTAGCCACCTCAAGATTTGTACTGTAAGGTTGTGCATGACTGTATGCTGAATAATACATAACTGGTTTAATAACACAACAAGGATGAATCATCTTAAAATTCATGGACTTAATAAATGCAAATAAACCAGCCAAAGGGCATTAAACCAAAAATGAGAGACCACAAATTAAGATGTGGAGTAAATTGGCAAGGGACATTAACCTTTTAAAGCCTTGCGGTAACTTTACGTACCATCAGGTGTAACATTCAAAAATTCAATGTGGTTCCCACATTGCATTTATGTGTTTTGTATGGATCTCAGAACAAACAGCAACTTTTGCCTTATAACACATTAAGAGATTGGTTTTTATAACTGAAGTGGAGAGTGTTTACAGCGCAGTACGCACTGAGTCCTTATATAAAACAGACACACTTCGTCTTTAAAGGGTTAAAGTATAAAGGTGTAAAACAGGGTTGGGTGTATTAGACTTTCAGCTGCAAAGGGTTAACTGTCATTTTAAGATGTCTGGTCATCAATGGTAATCATGATTGCCTAAACATGTAACCATATTGTACCTTAATACACACCTTTCACTAACTCGCTATGTACCTCTGCCCAGGTATCTCGGTGCTCGCTTGTCAGAATTCCAACAGCTTCCGCTGGTTTCTGAGAAGCCTCCACCACTGCCTTCAATTGCTGAAGCAGCTTACCAGAACTGATAATCTCACCACGATTGTCATAAACATGGATCTTGAAAAACTGCAAACAAGGGCAAGAATGGGTTTATCAAGTAAATTACAAAGTGTCTATGCATTCCTTATATGAAATAAAGTTCACACTAATTACAAAAATTCATGGCAAGTTACTCCCAAACATATCAGTCATGTAATAATTATGCATGTTCATTCCAGACAGGTTAAATTTTGACATATAGCATATTTGTCTGTTTCAGTCTCAGCATTTGCAGTTCAGTGCACAGAATGTGTGAAGAAAAACAAACATCAGCATTGTATCTGCCATACCATGGCCTTGTTTTCCAATAAAATGTGGAACTATTCCCCTGCATGCCACGAAGGTGCACAGAGGAGTGCAGATATAGCTCCACTCTTTCTCAGCCTTGGCACTATATACAGATAAGCAGTCAGCTGCATACCCTGGCCACTTTACGTCCAGGGGAATAGGCCCTGGTACCCACCAAATAGGAGGCTGGGTAGGCCCCAGAGCTGGTCCGAGAACTTTGGAGAAGGGAAAACCTCTTGGTCCTCGCAGGAATCAAACCACCATTCCTCAATCAGGCAGCCTGTAGCCTAGCTACTATACCGACCAAGCTACTCCAAATCTGTCTTGTTTATTCTAAGTCCTGTTTCAGCAAGATATGAAGGATGATACCACACATGGGACACACGTTACCTTCTTTGCAAACTGCCACAGATGCCGCAGCATGCTGCTTCTAAATGTGTGCCTGGCAGGCTCATTAGCACACTCGCATTATGAAGTAACATAACACCACCCAAGATGACAATATGTTTCCACGTAATATAAAATCAATCTAACAATGCAACCTGCAGTTCCAACATACGCTATACAGAGGAACTGGGATACCCCAGTCAGAAAGACGCATGGATACAGGCTGAATGATATGGGTTCCATCCCAAAAGGGAGAAACAGATTTTCTCTTTCCCAAGTCCAAACCATCCTTCATGGGCTAACGCTAACATAATGTACATTATACATACACATTATATATAAATTCCAACAATGGAATAAGAAGTGTTGTGTTAACCTTCTTTATACAAAAATTAAGTATATAAACACCAGACAGCAGCCAGTCTTTAACTTGAGGGATTTTCAATAGTACTGAAGAAATGTATATATTGTTGCAACCATTTCTGTTAAATATTCTAGTAAACGTGTCTGAAAAAATTCCTTGTAAAATCCTGTAGTATTAATGAAAATAAAAATATCAGTTCCTATTTCAGCTACAACTGCACTAAACTGTGGTACAAGTTGTGACCACCAGAAACCTCTTACATTAAATGAGGTTTTTCTACTAAATGAAAATCCATCATACACAGAACAAGAAAATACTGCTTACATTCGGCTCCTGCTACATCAATAAAAATATCCACTAAATGCATCAACAATGAATCTTGATCTCACTCTAATTAGATGGTAAAGCTTTAAAATTCTTCATCCCTAATGTGATGAAGCATCATTCCATAAACACAGTTTTGTTCTTAATGTATACCAAAGCACATTCAACATAAAAGTATCACGCACCCTTCAAATATAAACTAAAATGGCATCTATTGTTTGATAATGAGGTGTGAGGACTGGAAGGTTTCCTACAGAGAAGCCTTTCTGGTACCTAAAAAAGACAAGATTTGGAGGTCCAATTTATGTCTATTTCAGTTTTGTCAAAATCACACTTTCACCCTCCAATTAGAGCAAAACACCTACAAAGACGAGCATACTGACATCACACACAACAAAGATTATTTTCAAGTCAAGTTTTACATACATGATTGTTATGCGCAACAACAATATGTCGCACTGGGCGTGTTGGATCACTGAAATGCATTATATCACATTTTGGGGCTGGAATTCGGCAAGTACCATATATCCTTTTGTACTGAGTCATGTCCAATGGTTCCTTACCCATTCGGTCAATTGGTATTTTATCACTGCAGAACAACATACAATACATTGTGTTAGAAACATAATTTACAACACTGTAATGTCAGGAAATATTAAAATAAATAAAACATTTTACATGCCTATGTTGACATACAAGGCATGCATGTGGACATACATGCATTAAGAGCAATGTGAGGTACTGGAACAAAGTAGAGGTGATGTTTCTAGATAACTTAGAACTGAACATGCAGAAATACAATCCAAAGCCAGGCCATGCTGCTAAATGTACATTGAAACACTGCAAGACAAATCTGTAATTACAAAAGAAGAATGTGATACAGACATATGAAACACGCACTGTGGCAGACGTTACACTGTGCAAAACGTTTGAAGATATTGCTGTAATTTTACGTACTTTCAATTCGAAATCAAGAAAAAAGAGAACATTCTTTTCAGTTACAATTTTCTACTTCCTGCACTGTATGCAATGCCGTATGCGTCATATGTTGTCTACAGTGGAGTAACCTGGCTGAGCTACTGACACTGATCCATTTGCACAACATGGCAGTTAACAGCCAGAACAGTGCTCGTAGCTCAGCTGGGTTACTCTACAGTAGACACAAAAAAACAAATTCACTACATACACAGAATGAATATATGATGGCTGCCCTCAGCACCATTGAGAACGAGATGTACCGAGTTCAGCAGAAAGTAAAGGAGTGCATGGAGATGTAAATTAGATTACATTTTTAATGCCATACATTCAGCTACTTCAATTCCTGATGGGATCATTTGGATTTTTCACTGATGTAATCCTTCCAACCACACTATGGCCCTGAGGTCAAATCAGCCTCTAACACAAACACGTACCAGGGCTTATCTCCTAGGGGGTAAAGGTGGCTGGTGCATACAGCCATCAACCTTACCAACTTCATGTGCAAACTGTCTAGAAATTCTGGCAGCCTCAACCTCCTGGAGCCCTAAGGACCTGTTCAGGTCTGTAATGGGATAGCTTTACATTCAGCTACTTATATTTTTAATGTAACACTATTAATTTTGAGAATTTAATTTCAATTCTCAATTTAATTTAAATTCTCCTTTACTGATTTTACATTCACTTTAAATGGTCCCTTTAGAAATGTAAAATCTAGGTTTCACTGTTAATTTCACTTCAAAATTTCTTCAACTTTACCAACATTCCTATTAATTTTTCAAAAATGGCTAATTTATCAACAATAACAATATCCCTGTTAAACAAAATAAGCTTCATAGGAAAACCTTGTCTTGTGTGACAATGTACCTATGGCATGTATTTGACCATTCTCTCCTACAAGTAATGCAGGCTTTCAGTCACAAGCATCACAAATGTATCCTGTCATGCCTCTCCCTGATGCTTTTCTGTCACAACATAGGGCACTGTCTTTATGTTCTTGTCTTCCAGATGTTGAATGAGGATGAGGAGTTTTCCATTCAGTTGTTCATCACTGGGGCTGCGTGGTCTGCCCCCTTTCCAACTTCCTTAAAGCATGAAGTTGTCATCCAACTATAACAAAACCTTCTGCCTCATTCAACTGCAGCTCAACACTTTGCATCCTCTTTCAGCAGCACTTTCACTGTTTAGGCTGCAACAAGTAAATGACATTTCCACATCCCCAAGAAACAGGTTTCACTACCACTACCGAGTTCTCCACAGAAAACTACTAATTCAGTGGTCTGCTACATCCACTCTTATCACATATTTTATAATGTGAACCACCACTATTTGTTCCTGTACTTGCTCATCAATGGCTTTGTAATCTTGCCAGTCTACAGGGATGTACTACCTTCAAACACCTTCACCTGTACTCTCTCTCTAGCAGTGTGAAGGTCACTTTTATGTTCTTCTACCACAAATTCCAAAACCTTTTATGTCAACAGAATAGAAATTCACCTGCTCAGGCCCATGAAATGCTTTTTGAGTTGAATCTCCTCTTTCTTTTTTTCTGTCTCTCGTTCTCTTTTTTGTCAGTGTCATGCATTCTGTTCTTGATGGAATTTCCGTAGCACAGCACAGCTGATATCTTTTTTTTCACCATTAATTTAAAATTACTGTCACAACTGCAGAGCAATTACTGTGCGTCTGTGTAATTTTCTTTATTCACCTAGCTGTGGCAGGTACAACAACATGCAGCCTAATCAGAAAAGATACTTAATTTTGTGTGTGATTATGAGGCAACCCTACTCCCCTCTTTTTCAGAAGATGAATTAGGAAAAGAGGTCTTGTCTTATATTTGCATAAATATGGTCCTCTCTTTCCACATTTGCCCTTTTAGTTGACTGGTTGACATTTCAAGGACTGGCACTACATAAAAATGATTTCAAGCAAAATCTTTAAAATTCTGACAACTGTAACAGACCTACTGGTGACCATGTTAAAAAGTGCCAGGAGTTCTATCCCTCAGTCACATGAAAACATGTGTTCTAAACACAGTTCTTCCTTTCAGTACAAGCTGGCTAATCCTACGTCTAGCCAGCCAGCCTACCTGCCTGCTTGCTAGCCTGCTGCCCTGCTGCCTACATGTCTGTGCGTCACAATTTTCTGTAGCAACCAAAGGATGAACAATAATGAGACATATTGGACTGAAGTGGGGTCAAACAATTTGCAGAAATATTTGCCCCAAGAAGCTTACTTTCCATACTGAAACACAGTTGACACGGATTAGTGTCATTTCTACTGATATAATTCGAATGAGCTAGGCCCCCTCTTGATGTGGCAACTGTCTATGGTACTCTGAAGCACAATACCTTGATCAGAATCACTACTACTCAAAAAATATTGAAGAATATCATTATATCGCAAGACATCAGTATCGGCATCACTAATATTTTGGTACCGCCTTGCACATCGAAGGGCCTGGTTCACTTTCAAAGTCTTGGATACTAGAAAAAAACTGATAGTTTCCTTCTTCTCCTTGGGGTGGCACATTTCCACCAAAAACCATATGTTCATGACCTGCAAGAACTACACCAGCTTCCAAGTTCATGAAACAACCCCTCACACGCAGTCAAATGAACATTAACCTTTTAAAGCCTAGCGGTAACTTTACATACGACCAGGTTTAACATTAAAAAATTCTTTGTGGTGCCCACATTGAGTTGATGTGTTACGTACGGATCTCAGAACAAACAGCAACTTTTGCCTTACAGAACATTAAGAGATTGGTTTTTATAACCTAAGTGGAGAGTGTTTACAGCGCGGTACGTACTGAGTCCTTATATAAAAAAAATACACTTCATCTTTAAAGGGTTAAATTAGTCCAAGTCATTCAAAACTGTTGTCACTTCATGTTCTGGTAGTTTCTTATTCATTTTTGTTGAATTATACTCCCATTAATATACACAAAATTTGCTAAGAAGCCTCACTGCAAGGATTATTACAACCACAGTAGTCAACATGGAAGACATATAAACAAATCACCTTTCTCCAAAACAAAAATGCCATGTTGAGATGGCAGTTTTGTTCCAAATGAGATGCCTTTAATAACCCAACTTATAGACCATCTGTCCGCAAAAGTAAACAAGGAAAACTTATCATGTGTGTTAAAGCCAAAATATGTAATGCAAATGTCTGTAAAGTGAGGGATGACTGTACTTAATAGTGAAGTTACAAATAGACAAAATTCCCAAACACACTCCTAATCCGTAGTCACAATATGACACTATACATGGAAGCAAAGACAGAATCTTGCCTTAGCCTAATGAAATTGAGACATACATGACTTAAGACACAATGAATCCCCTGACGTTCTGATGGAAATGACACAAAACTGTCCCTCAGGAGCAAGAAACAGAAGCATAACAAACAAACAAACAAACAAACAAACAAACAAACAAACCAAAATTCACAAGTTACAAACTTCAAACACATGACAGCCTTACCTATCAATGTTGGATTTGTAGTTAAGGGCTGCAACAGTGAGGTCAGCAGCATATGTAAGGAACTCTTCCTGTGTTTGGAAATTCTGGTGTGGAAATACAAGTGCAGGGTTTGAATGAACAACTACAGGCAGTCGGTATGTCAAGTACGCAGCATTAAGCCACCAGTCAGCTATCTGAAACAAACAACATAAATTTTACTGCATGACCTTCACTCACAAACCAAAGTTAAGGTTTTCTTGTGTGTTCTGTAATTCCAGCAATCTTTCTGTGGCTGTGATTCACATGTTCAACTTTTGCCCTATGACCTTGTACAGGGGCAGTCATCACACAAACCTGTTCTATGTAAGTCGCACACAACAAAATCTGCCAGCTGGGAGGCTACTACAGTGCACATCTTGGAAGCAATGACACATATAAGGGGCATCTGGAAATGATTTGGACTCACCTCAGTTGCAGAAATTTTATTATCTTTAGGCCGAACACTAAACAACTGCTCGCTCAAAATATTCCTCTCCTAGGTCTATACATTGCTGCCATCTCTTCGGGAGCTTCTGGATGGCACCACAGAACCACTTGTTACGGATATTGTGATGCCACTCATGGACAGCCGCCTGTGTAGTTTCTTTGCCACTGTTGAAGCTCCAGTGAACACAGTGCTGTGTGCAGGTGTTTTCTCTCCACAAACTGATAACCAACGATGAATATCTGGTGATTTAACACCTTGTTTACACAGGAACCATGTCGTCCATCTCAACCCATGATAGTCACTTTCCATTGTGCGACTCTTGTTGCTTCAACCACTAGACTTGCTAAAGACACAGCAGTTTTGCACAGGCATGCACGACTAGGGCCTTTTGGTGGTGGAATGTTGTACAAAAACAAAACTGTTCGATAATAATTTGTGCAATGTTAGACCTTGTAATTTGCCAAAACAGCAGCCCCTGTTAAAATCATTTCTGAACACCCTACATAAATGCAGAATGCTGGTGGAATGACTGACAGGGAAGGAAACCTGTGTACCAAAGAAAAACTTAAAATCCCACATGGAGTGCCATGGGCAAGAATAAGCCCTGCCATATATACAGCTGCTTAATTATCTGCAGATAACTTCCTTTGGCTCATTATCCTTGAGCTCAATAAGTAAACACTGCACAGGTGAATGATTTATTTTTCATTAATGTGCTACACACTTTGTCTTCAAATAGCACTGATCTGTATGGATAGAAGCCAAACATGAAATTACATGCAATGCCAGCCATATGTACTATATGTAACTGGCAAGGAAACAAGAATTAAGTCTAGACATATCTGGCAAGGATATAAGAATTAAGTCTATACATAACTGGCAACAAAACAACAATTCAGTCTATACATAACTGGCAACAAAACAAGAATTGAGTTTATACACAACTGGCAACAAAACAAGAATTAGATCTACCCATAACTGGTAAAGAAACAAGAATTAAGTCTACATGTAACTGACAATGAACAAAGAGTTACATCCATACATAACTGCCAACAACACTTTGAACTAAGTCTCTATATAACTGGCAAAGAAACAAGAATTGTCTATAAATAACTAACAAGGAAACAAGAATTAAGTCTGTACATAACTGGTAAGGAAAAAATAATTATGTTTGTTGCCATGATGACTGATGAAGAAACAATACCACACAGTAAGTCATACTGATTATGCTACAGCACAGTGTTTTTGTCAAACTAACCTTCTAACAAATATACCACTAATTATTCAATATTAAATAAATATTTCATTTTGTAGCACATGGAAATAAAATAATTTAACTCCATGATGCAGAATCCTTCTTCAGAAGCAAACCGTTAAAGAAGTCCCAAGTCATGGCCAGCAGGATCACCTGATTTGGGACTAATCAAAGAGCACAGTTTATGGTCACTGTCCACAAAATATTGCTAAACTATAGCTGAGAATTTTATACACACATGCACACACACACAAAAGTACCAGTCCCAGTGCATATTATGTGCTACATGATGGGAAATAACTACTCAGAGTTATGTGAGTTTTTACACAAGTGTGGAGGTCACCTTGAAGATGTGTTCAAAAAATAATCAGCTCTGTTGTATATTTGAAGATAGTATTTTTATAATTTTGTAAATACAGCACGTGAATCAATTACTGTTACAATTTTTCTGCCATATCAGGTACAAAGTTAGCAGCAAAAAATGGTACCACTTTCCATGACCTGAAAGCAATAATTTCAGTAAAAGCTTCAGCATGTGACTTGTTTCTTCTAAAGCATATGTTTATGCATACTACACTTCTCATTATAATAAATGGTTTAGATAGTGTCATACCCAGCTATCCATACTCTTGGCTCTGTTTTCTAGAATTTTTTGAAGTTTCGGCCCATCTCCTTCACCAAAATCTTTCACAAGACGTTCTGTAGTAGACAGCTCTGGTGATGAAAGAAGTGGTTTCACAGACCTGAATTGAACAACACAAACCAAAAAGTGGATTTGTAAGTGATACATGAAAAGCATAGTCAAAGCAAAGAAGAAATGGTAACATAATGGATGTTCTACAGTTCATATCAAGCTACACTGCATTAATATGAATATAAAAAGAAAATCCGATCTGCTCTTTACTCAACTATACACCAGTTCTTGTACCATAACTGCCTATGAAAATTTCTCACACAGATATCCTTGATCTTTGCATCTTCTATGGCTGATGAGGCAAAAACAACTTTTCCCTTTACCTAAAATTTTTTTAGCTAAATAGGTGCACAAAGTCCTTGAATGTTCCTGACTGAAGTAGTTTAATTTTCTTTTACCACACACGCATAATATATTCTTTTTTAATCATCCACATCAGCACTGTGTTGGACACTTCACAGTATCTATTCTTGGTCATGAGAACACTGTCACACGCCATACTTCCTGGTACTTGCTGTGAAGGGCCTCATGTGTTGCAGCTGCTGATGTATGATGCTAGATCCTGTTCTTCTTGGGTGGAAATGGTTTGGAAACCAATGCTGTACTCTTCAGTCTCTACCTATGCAGTCCAATCACAGGACCCATACACAAAAATACTATCTGCATACCCTTCACCTATGAACTTTGCATTCATATCGCCCATGACACAGGCATTTCTTCTCATCAGCAACCACACAAAGGCCTAAAAATCTTCTTTCAACAAGGACTGAACACTGACTGAACTACCTGCCAACTAGTGAGTGTGTTCACACAGCATGATCAAGTCTATTGTCTTGGCACTGGTGGGGATATTCCAGTAGAACAGACTGCAGCCACTAACAGTTGACATTTTATGCCATACTAACAAAACCTTTTTTGCTTACAATAAGCCACTGAATAACCACATGAAGTTTAGCAGATATTTCATGTGACACACACTGTATAATAAATGTTACTGAAATCATTATCAAAGAAACCAAGAACAAGTAACAAAAACCAATAAGAAGCAAGAACATTACAGCCCAGTGTGAGAAAACACAAATGCATCATTTCTGTGGCTGACACACTGCAAACACCTGTCAAGCCTATAGGCTTTTCATAAAGGTAGTGGCATCACAGACAGAGGTCAGCAGCCAGCAACATGGTAAGGCTACTTTACCCATACAAAGATGCCCTGGTATCTGATGAATGCAAGACCGCACAGTGTCAGAGCCAGTATGTGCATGGTAATGTTGGCAAAAATTAGCAATGGCTTTCCAGGAACCAAACGCTACTTCTCAGTCTGCGCATCACTCTGAGCCATTACATCTTATTCCACATGTCTACAACTACATAAATTCAAGGGACACAAAGACCAAACATACTGCACTAAATTCAAAATCCTTAGGAATACTTCTAAATTAACAAAACCCTCGGCAGCTTTAAAAATCAATACAAGTAACAAAGAGAAACAGGACTATTATTTCAAGTCCATTCAAATGTTTTGTTATAACAATATTGACAATTTCTGCACTGATGTATCATAAGTATATTGCCTTTATAGTCATCAGCATCAGCAGCTACAGAGCATAAGCCATTCCAGGCTTCTTCTGTCTTCATGGGTGTTGGTCGCTCCATCTTTTCATTGGTTCTTCTGTCACTTAAAGTGTTTAAATACACTGACTTGGGAATGCTGGTACCATTCATTCTTAATAAATGATGTATACATCTGCATTGGTAATTCACAATAATTCCATTTAAATTGCATGTATTTCTCTTGTTTCTTCATTTGTTTTATGGTCATACAGCATACATCCTGAAACTGACCTCGAAAGTTTCTTGTCCTCTGTCTCAGTTCTTCTTTCATCCCACTTTAGTAATAGCCCAATTCTCACACCCATATAGGAGCACTGGTACCAAATTATATTACACAATTTCACCAGTGTTTTCACATTACTTGTTCTAATTTGCACTGAAATGTACCACACCTATACACTGACAACTCAGCAGCTTGCTGTACATGGCACTATTATTTATATAAAATATACTACATTGTAAATACTTAAATTATTTTATGTGTTCAATAACTTGTTAATAACTACTCTAATGCACTCACTTCCTTTAAATGCCATTTAACAGTAACAATTTTAATGATGTGCTCCTTACAAATTACATTTAATATACAACATGCAATGCCAGCTGCAGTTCATCTTCTGTTTTAGTAAACAGTGCCTCTGGTTGACAAAAAATCTAGTCCCTTACCTACTGCAATTTGGGTATCTATTACAAGCTTCCTACCACTTTTATTAAGTGTTGTGGAAAACCTCTGTCAATCATTACTTGCCAGACTATTTCTGAAAACTTCACCAAAGGCTTTCTCATAATCCAGGAAATAAATCAGAACTTGTAAGTTAAAGTTAAACTCCCTGTTTCTCAGTTGAGTGATTAATAATGAAGACACAATCCCTACACTACCGCCCTTTCCCAAACCCATTAGGGGCCTCACATGACATATATTCAGACACAGTATGTATCCTTCCTGTAATAACCTTGGCATATGTATTTTACACCCACAATTATGGAGACTTACGTCTCTGTAATATTGACAATTTTGTCTTGGCTCTTAATCAGCCCAAGTTTTCTGGGATGTCATGTCATGTCAACTGGCAGATAGTAACCGACATTTCAGAAGAGCATAATGCCTCCAGTTTAAGGGTCAGGCAGCCCAAGAAGTCATGATTCTTGGGCTTCCTGACATCTAAGATTGATGCAATATGCTCCTCTGAAATATGTGTGACTATTTGCCAGTTGACATGATACGGCATCCCAGACAGCATAAAATTTCAGAAGACTACATCTTCATCAACAATGCTGTAAGAACATCAAATCTCATAGCAAAATTCATACCTAATTGCATCAAATATCGTATACGATATAACCAAAAAGTTACCTCAGCACCTCTAAGTGTGTTCGGTACTCAAGCTAACTCTTTAAATACAACTAGAGATCCTCTTTTTATGTCACGTACTGGATCATGCAAAACATGTAATTTGTTTGTATATGCTACAATTTCAGTGAGTAATCACAACGAACCAAACGGGTTAACACAGAAGGACTTACACGAGACTCTGTTATGGAATTAATAAAACACATAATTATACAATACAACCTGACAAATTTGGTCAGTGTATCCTTAAGTGGTGGAACTGGATGGCGAGGAATATCATGTTGAGTTGACACAGGTCTCAATGACAGTCGTGGATAACATGCAGACGCCCGGAGAAAGGACAAACCATTCTTCTGATGATTTGCCATATCAGAAAAAATGTGATGGAACTGCAATTAAAAGTTCTTTATAGAGTACTACAACACCTACAGCTTTATTCACTCAAAATTATGACATCGATAGAGTAGGTTTCCCAGTTTGACTGACTTCCAGTTCCTTTCCATATGCCATCATACTCTTCATCCCACACCACCATAATACCTAGTACATTTATAGTGTTTAGCAGTTTTAGTCTGTTTCCTACGTCTGAAGACTTCCTAAATATGACATTACTTTAAACCGGAAAATGACTCATCACCATCCTGTCCCTCTGTATTTATTGGTTTCCTTTGACTGAGTATTTGCACAAATGTAAACACTATACAGACTACAATATTACGTGATGCCAGTCTATTTCTAGTGCATATCTATTGAGACTGACCAAGGAGCTGTCACTATGATCCATTCTATATGTCAACCAGTTGATACACTGGTGGAAAACAAATGGGGAAACAAAAGACTGCTAGCGACACTGAAGTTGGAAATACAAAAAAAAAACATTCCAAGTGTAGGTTTTGTAGTCAATTGATTGAGTTTCTTAAACTTGCTGATTATCTGATACTTGACAATCTAGGGGTTTCTTGAACTTGCTGATTATCTAGCACGTGATGATCTAGAAGCTTTCAGACGTAACTTTCTAACTCTTGTCTGACACAGCACAAAGAATTGTTAACAGAGTATAATGGAAAGGTAGGTGAAACAAAGATGCAATGACTTTGAGGTGATCCATGCCACTGTGCATACAATGACCAGAAAAGACCAATATAACATACAATGACCTGAGGATGAGGCAAACATACACAGACACATCCGTAACTTTGAGAAGTTAATGCAGATACGTCAGGTGATGGTACAAACTCCTTCCCTTCTTTCACCCAGAACACATTCATGGATTTAATTATATAACCAAACAGAAGCAATCAATAACCGTGCTTGGCGGTCACACAAACAAAGATGCACCAGCATCCCTCAACCCACATTCCATACTGTGCATGGTACTGACAATGGAACATGTCCATTTTACAACATTCAACTCATTCACAGCAGTAACACAGATTCTTCACAACTTTCAGCAGCCTGTAATGGCATATGTGAGGAAGCCATCATCATCATCATCATCATCATCAGCAGCAGCAGCAGCAGCAGCACTACAGCCCTTGGTGGGCTTCACCTTCCTTATGTGAAGAAGTACTGAGATTTGAAAGTAGCCCAGCAGTGTCTACCTTTGCATCCTGCCAAATTCATCATAGGCATTTTACACCCCAAGGGAAGAACAGATATAAGACAACAGCGAACAAAATGCTAATGAGAACATCTACACCTGACAGACAGGACACAAGAATAAAAAGGGAGGAAATTACAAAAGGAACTTATAATCTTCAGTGACTATTATTAAGATAATTATGTACAAGAGACTTAGACCAGTGACACATGTACTACACATGCAACAGATAGAAATTAATACAAAAATCTAGCATAGATGGAGGATAATATCCAAGAAATGTTATGGAAACAGGATGTCAGTGGGGAGCGCATCAATCTGACAACAGAGTCCAGCATCAGGCTCTTCTCAACATGATAACAAACTTTCAGGTTCGATAGAAGGTGAAGAGTTTCTTAACCACTCAGTACATGTTCTTATGGACTCTGCTCAATGCTGTTCACTGGTTACTTGTTCACAGTTCTCCCACATAACTGATGCTACATCTTCATCCTGAGAATGCACTGCCACAAAAACTGACCCATTTTAACATGAAACATGACACTTGTGTGCACGTGGAATCTGATCCAGTATAAGATGTTACTCTGTTCCACAAATTCAATGGAAGAGCCAACATATCCGCTATTAGTGCATACGATTTTATAATGTGCAAGTAAAAACAAACATGCATATTATGACAAAACAAACAAAATTAGACATTTACTCACCATGAACTGGCCTGCAGCTCCTGGCACTCTCAGCATCTTGACTTATCCTTCCTCTCCCTTGCCTGTAACTATAAGCATTTATCAGGCAATTGTGAAGTTCAGTACATTTTTTGTTATTTTCTTGGTCAGACAGAACTAGTCTGTGTGATGCGAGGCCTCTAACTAACTGAATAAGCCAAATAGATTGTGTAAGCTAAACAAGTTACCACCTAAATGGAATTCTTCCTATCCACATACCCCATGTGGTTGTGAGGAGTGGCAGACAACCTTCCACTTACTAATAGTCAATTTTTACACAATTCATCCCTGTTGCATTCCCAGGTAATCAAAGATGCAGAATAAATCCGTCAACACAAAATATGTATAGTTCACCAATCAACTACGTGTTTCAACAAAACATGGTCATCATCAGGCTGGCCGCAAGAAAGAAAAGACAATTATATACACAGCTGTATTGGGATTGAGATCTCAGTGCCTTATATACGTTATTATGTAAAAAACTGTTACGTATATATTTTTTATATAATAACATATGTAAGGCACTGAGATCTCAATCCCAATATGACTGTGTACATAACTGTCTTTGTTTTCTTGTCATCAGCATGACGATGATGATGACCATGTTTGGCCAAAACACATAGTTGATCCGTGTACTATATATATTTTGTTCTGACTGGATTTAATCTGCATATTTGATTAGAAATGGTCATCAACATCATCTGCGCCACAACGCATAAAGAGTCATGGCCGCCTTCAAAAGTTCCCTCCATTCTTCACGATTCATGGCTGTTGCCGACCAGCTACTTTTTCCCAGCATCTTGCATTCTTTATCACATCATCTCTCCACCTAACGCATAGTCTTCCCACTTTCTTGATCCTTCTGGTTGCATATACATCAAACTCCTAGGTATACAATTTTCCTCCATTCTTATAACATGACCAGCCCATCGTAGTGTTGAAATTCTGATTATAAATGACAATTTGGGCTCTTTGAAAGGATCACAGGTTTCTTTATTATATCTACACCTCCAATGATCACTTACAAATGGTCTGTTCCTCCTTTTTGAATGTGCAATTGTCATCCTCCTGCCATGAGCTTCATGTAACTAATAAACACCATCTCTCTCTCTCGCTCTATTTCCCCATTCTGAGCAAATGACACTGTTCAGATCTTAAGAGCCTATGAAACTTTTGACTCTACCAGTATGAAATTTTCTTGTTTATAATCGGGCATAAAAAAATAAGTGATAGTTATACTGCTGAAGCCTGCATGGCAAAACATAATCAGTGATAACAGAAACAGATCATAAAATGTGGAAAACAGGATATAATGGGGTTTCCTGGTATCTGGTAACATATCCCATAGGTTAAAGTGGTTTTCCTGTTTGAAATAATCAAAGAAAACTTCCTGTGGTTACGCATCCTGTCCAGTCATAACAATTCTGATATGTCACACTAAATCAATATATGTTAAATGAAATCTGTATTAAATAATAAAATGTTATTACAGTTGTTAAGGGTGGCACAACACGCTCAACAGCAACACTTCAGTGGTCAAACAGACTTTTTATATAACATGCCACAAAAGGTCTTGGTGATACATTGTTCTGTGACAGCAAATAAGTGCCAAGGCCTTGATCATGACCTGTAAGGATTTTTTAAAAACAGTTTCAAACAGGTTGTGTCAGCATATGGCTTTCATGCTTGGAAGTCACTAAACTTTGCACTCTGCCTTTTATTTGGTGTTTATTATTTAATGTTCCTGACGACACAGCATCAAATGATAGCATAATTAATGAATTAACTGGAAGGGATGAGGAAGTGGCTCTTGCATAATCTGAGGCACAAATCTGCCATTTGCCTGGAAGGACTGAAGAAAATGATGCAAAAAACAAGTCAGGACAGCTGATCTCTTACCTGAGATGTGAACCACAAACCTTCTGAACATAAGACCACGCTGCTAGCCATTCAACCACAATGTTCAGTTGAAACTTTTAAAGCACAGTGTATTCTGGTCTAGCAGCCCATTCCTTGATATACATTTTGGGCAGTACTTTTTAAATTTGGACTTTCACTTTCAAGCCTACCTTATCAAGAACAAGATCCAACTTTCCAAATATTAAACAAAAACACAGATAAGATGATGACCACCTAGTTGCTCGAAACCTGTTGCCAATTAATTTTTAATAAATTAAGAATAAGTTGCGATGATGGCATTTATTACATTTATATTTATATTTACAGTTCACCCTGCAGATAAAAATTCTGATTAAGCAAGTCAGTATTGCAATAAACATCTATGTTCAGATCTATATCGTACAGATCTTGACCAGAATACCAGCCAGCCACACGTTTTTTATATTCCTCTGTATTGTTTGCCGAATAAAATGGCACTTGAAACCACATCTTCCATTAAGCATTTGTCTAGTCTTCATTCCCTATCACATTTCTACTTCGGAAAAAAATGTAACTTTTGCAGTTCAATCCACACTGTTAAAGAATCTAACAATCTAGGATATACCAGAACAGCTTTAAACACTATGTTGAAAACCTCTTACATTAACTTTAAATGTGACAGACCCTTGCAAACTTTGCACCTGTCAGATATACATCAACGTTACGTTTGAACAAACAAAACAATTAAAAATGGGAACACACATATCATGTTAACAATTACTGAACGATTACAGTAAATCTCATCATTCAAAATCAACTAACTGCACATACAGAACATATATTATATATGTATATGATATTTCCTCCCACACTTCGGCTGTCAACCACCACCATCAAAGGGTAACACCTAAATCTTACATTGTTTAAAACCTAATGAAGACGTTATTTATGTAAAATTAGTTAAAATAACACAACATAGGTAGTTTACATAAATAATGGCTCCATTAACTTTTAAACAATATAAGCTGTTGGTGTTACTGATGATGGCAGTCCACTGCCGAAACATGTAGGAGGGAATCTCGTACGTATATGTCTTGTATGTGCAGTTCGTTGGGTTTTAATAATAATAAGTACAATAAGTTGCACGAAGTGAAATATACTAAAATATTACTGTCAAGTTATATCATTTGCCTAACATCGCCCATTCATAAAACCTCAAATTTCACATTATTTGTGTAATGGGACTGGACATACTTTTAAGAACTTCTTTGCCCGCGATTAGCCACTTCCAACCACCAAATACAATACACGCCACACAACAATATTTCATAAACTCCTAAACATCACTCTAAAAATACCTTTCAATTCATGCACCTCATCCACAGACAACCATCCTTCCTAGCATAATCGACCACTGATAACAGACTACCAGCTAACGCCTGGCAGTATGTTCTTCCCACCGATCATTCTAATGAAAGACTGAACGAGCCAGGATTAACCACAGATTACATGTTATGTTGTGTGCGCCGTGTATTTTCCTAAATAGAACCAACCAACAAACGCACAAGATCATAGCCTAGTGTAAGTGGTATTTCGAACCCATACATACGTTGCGGAAAATGAAATTGCCATCTCCAAGGGAGGCAGGACAGAACTACAAGTCTCATTTACTTCCAGATATACAATATATTACTCGAAGTCCTTTGCTAATCACGCAAAAGGGGCCGAAACATGCGGAAGATAAATTATAGACAATTTGGTGTTTCTCGCTACAAAATGTATTTTGTTGGTTTTAATTTCTGTGGTTTTGCAGCACAAACATTTTTCTTGCTCCTGTACTGATTGAAACCCCGAATCACCGACCCTTTGTTTTGTCACTTCATGGACTACGCTCAACGACGAGCGTCTACTAACATGTGATGTATTTTGGTACTGCACAAATTTACTGCGTTTCAGCAGAGCCTATTGTCTCCGTTTCCTGTGTATAAGCCTGGGGTGCGGCATGACCCTTAACTCCTGAGCACCGTGGGCATGTCACACACCACTGATTCATGTCAGAGGGATATGTGATGGATTCACAGATTATAGCAATCCGGTTCCCGTACCAATTCGTGAAAAATGGTGAGTGGTGTGATAGGTGTTGCAATTGAGGGTTAATCGACTGAATCCTTTATCTTAATGTAGTGATGGGTATTAATGTGTGTCTTTTCTGTGAACAAAATTGAGTCTATTATTGTGTACTGCAGAAGCTTTGGAATGTTGTGCATGTGTTGTATGCTTTCGTTGAGGTTATTGTTGTAATAGATTTTGTAGGGTGCGCAGTTATTTACTAGGGTTTTC
The DNA here is from genome assembly GCA_013340265.1 of Coptotermes formosanus. Lineage (NCBI taxonomy): Eukaryota > Metazoa > Arthropoda > Insecta > Blattodea > Rhinotermitidae > Coptotermes > Coptotermes formosanus. Next base: position 1,604,419 of record BLKM01000110.1, read on the forward strand.
TTTATGTGAAGGGTAAAGTTAAGTGTTCCGAGCTTCGGACGAAAGACAAGAAAGAGCTGCTGAAGCAACTCGATGAGCTGAAGACTGAACTTACCAACCTTCGGGTCGCGAAGGTGACAGGAGGAGCTGCATCGAAGCTATCCAAAATGTAAGTTTGCCTGTTCGTGGGAGGTTTGCGGAACAAACTTTTGCCTTGAACGCCCGGGTTACACAAGTTAAGCAGCTTGAATTCAGTTTTTTTGCATGTTCAGTGCATGTTCACATGTAAGCAATTTAATTGTATGTGAGTGAAACGGGTATGATGTGTTGGTGTTCATTGATCTGTTTGTGTTTTGTTTGTGAGGTAAGCAGCAAGTGTTTTGGGAAAAGAGCAAATAGATTTTTTCGTTTATTGTAGGATGATATCAGTATTACAGGATATGTAGTATTTTGGTATGACAGGCATGTTGGAACTAGCATATAATGGCAGAAAGGGTTATTTTTCGCTTGTTGATGATGTGTTTGCAGTTTTACATTTTGCATGAGTGTGGAGTAGCATTGAGACTAATTTCATAGTGCTACGTGATAGTGGAGTCCATTTTTTTATACTTACTGATTTGTATTCACTAATACTTGTGTTATTCATCATGCTTTTTTTTGCTGTATTACAGGGGTATGTGATATGTAGTTTATTACTTCTCTTGTGTAATACCTTCCAAGCTATGTAACAAATTCAGGGGTTGCCAGCACAAACTGTCAGTTACCAGAGGTCAAGTCATGGCACCCAAGACACATGAGAAACAAAAAGGAAGCAGTAACTTTACACTGTCATGTACGATGCTGAGCAAAAGCTGTGCTATCCAATTACAGTTAGGCTTTTATTGTGGTACTTAGTTACTGTTCATGGAGAGGGTTTCGGTTTTTTTAGTGATATCAGGTTAGTATCAGTGTTAAGAGAAAGGAGTGCAATACAGTACGGGCTAGGGGGTTGGCTTTCATTTTAATGAGGTGATGTTAGCTACTGATGAATAACAATAATCAAATCAATGATACATGTACTGGAATCAGTAACATCCTGTTCAATGTGGTTATATCGGGTGACGATCACTCAATATAGACCCAACAAGCCGTGACTTCCCTTGACCTAGATGCACGTGTTAGTACTCAGCTCTCTGCCGAGCTGTACAGTGTATTTTTTATATATTTGTTTTCAAAAACATATTAGCTTAAGAGTACACAATTCTTATGTAATCTTTCGTTGTAGGTTACCCGTAATATCCTCACAAGGTTGTGCGGCCTAACAGAACCCTCCAACTTATACTGTCTAAAATAGTTCGAGACATATAGAGCTGAGTTACTCTGCAATCCCCGATTCTTCCACGTAGCTCGCACTTCTGCATCATCCTTCATGACGATATAACTGGATACTTTAGAAGAATACAAAAATGAAAATTAACTACTCTATAGTAACTTCAAGTTTATCCGTAATAACTTATGCTGCAAAATACACCTTGGGATGCATAACTGAATATATTAAATAAATGTTGAAGTTTAGCACGAATTTTAACTTGGTATGTTTTATAGTTTTACGTAGTATATTAGTGAGATCTCACTAAAAGTTTTTACATTGTGTACTTGAGGGTCTGTGTTTTATTGATTTATGCATTACCTGATGATGGTTCAGCTGAACTGAAACATGTCATAAAGCACACATGTGCAAAGCGATGTTGTAGTGTGCTAACATGGAAAATATATGTAGTGTTGTGTCTGACTGTGTTTTGTTTGTAGTCTTATGTTTAACTACTGATGGCTGAGTTTTTTATTTTTATTTTTGTGACATTGCAGTATTGTTCGTGTTTATGATCACATTATGTCTCATTATTTTTAACACACATTAACATGATGCAGAAGTGAAAAAAGTTGGGGTTTACAGTATGGGTCATGGAAACCGTATGCACCTTCACATTTCCCCATCACATACTCATTAGTTGCTGTGTGTGTAGGTAACCCTTGTACCGTTGCATCTCCTTTCTTGGAACTCCATATGGATGCCATTTCACAATGTGGATATTTACTGTTCACTTGTGCTTTGGACATATAAGTTGGGATTATGACAAGAATAAGATGAGTGATGCCCTTTTTTATAAGAAAGAAGTTAACTCTTCTGAATGTTTAAGTCTTGCGGGACATGTCATTTGCTTGGAGTGGGACCACTCGCCCAGTGACTCATCTTAACATCCCAGAAGCCTTGCATCTTCAGCAGGACTGCTTTGAGAAATTCGAATTTTTTAAGTTACCAATCTGTTAATTTTTGTTCCATTATTTCACTTTATACAGTTTCTTTGCTAGTCTCTGAGATGATATTTCTGTAACAAAGGCAAATATAATGATGGAATTAATACAGAATAGCATACACCCTGATTCTCCTCTGTTCACTGGACATATTGCTGTTGTCTCCTCCTGCATGTCATGTTTCCACTGTAACACTCCAGTATTTGTTTCATGCCATGGAATGTACATGGCCAGTTATGGTTAGTGGTTTTCGTAAGGGGCCCCACTTATGATGCAACCCTGTGATGAAGGTGAGCAGTCCCGCAGTCCACCCCTCCATTTTTCCGTGTAATGGGGCAGCAGTGGAATGAAACTGACAGGACAAAGCCACAGTACTTAAGGAAAAATCTGTCCCAGTGCCACTTTGTCCACTACAAATCCCACGTGGACTGACCCAGGATTGAATCAGTGCCTCTGCAGTGAGGCCAGGGAGAAACCACGTAAGCCGTGGCACATCCTTGGGGTTTGGTTTAGCAGTAGTACAGGTCACAGAAGTTTATCAGTTCACACACACTGTACACAAGCATTTGAGCAGTAAGTTCCTGTACAGCTGATTATTAGCATAAATTACCTGCAATTGGATAAAAAATATGAGCAGTTACGGATGATTTATACTAATTATGCAACTAACATTGATAAAGAATTTAACTTTGAAACTGTGTACCTGCTGTATTCAGCATCATATCTTACAGAAAACAGATTGTCTTGTCAGTATTACAGAACTTCAGTATTCCCTCTGATTTGTCCAAGTTTCCTGACAAGCTTATCTGCTTGCTGTAACTTAAGCAATGGCATTATACGAAGGAGGAGGTGTTTAAATTAAGGGCATATTTTGTGAAAAACGTATTATATGAACAGAAAAAGATAAAATTATGGGCATTTTGTGAAAAATAAAAATTATGCAGCATGTCTTAAAATGCAATAAATTTCCATTTTGTCTAAATGCATAAAATGAATTTTTGGGGGCAATTTTTTATGTTCATTCTTATATGAGAATGTAGGTATTTTGAAACGGGAATGGACCAGTTTCAGCTGGAGTTTGAACACTATAGTTACCCCTTTGAGTCTGCCTGACAAGCAGCCTTTTTACACATGTTTCTGTGAAGGCGTACACTTCATTCCTACTTGGTAGGTAGCTTTTTGACATGTCGCTCTGAAGGTATCTACTTTTCTCTCTTATGTGACAGGCAGCCTACACTTCAGCGTGTGAAGACATCCTTCACTTCTGCCTGATAGGCAGCCTTGTGGTGCACTTTGTTGGGAACAATCCTGTCACTACTGGCTTACAGGCAGCCTTTTAACACATCTCTGTGTGAAGACAGCCTTCACGTCTGGCTGACAGGCAGCCCTTTAACATGTCCCTGTGTGAAGACATCCTTCAAGGGGCCTTTTGATGCAGACTGCTCTGAAAATGTTCACCCTTCAGGCATAGTTGATAGGCAGCCTTTTAACACACGTCACTGTGAAGACATTTACCCATGACTCGTGGTTGACTGACAGTCCTGTGACATATCTCTGTGAGGACAGTGAGTAATCATTATGCATGCAGAGTCCCTTTACCAATCACCCTTTTACCATTAGACTGCTTCTTTCTCACCCCAGTCTCCAGATTTGTTATTCAAAGGAGAAAAATGTTGAAAGGCTATTTTACACTTGTGCACATTTGTTTAAATGTGACTGTTTAGAGCATTTTAAGTCACACACACATGTACAGATATAAAAAACAGGGTGTGGCTGGATAATTGGCAGTAATTGGCAGTTGACTGTACTGTGTTTAGTTATTGAAGTACTGCATTTTTATGCTTTCATGCCATTAACACTTCTGCTAAAGTCTGATTTTCTTGTTCTAAAAAATTGAGAAGAACAAACATATTTGGATGTCTTCATTCAGGAGTGCACAAGTCCCAGATGCCAGGTTACATGGTTGACTGAATTTTGTACTGTGATGTCGAGGATTTGTGGGTCTTCAATAAGGAACATGCTTCTTGTCACCCTTCTGGCACTTGGAATTTTGAAGTGGCTTATAACTTCGGAAAATTTGTGGACCCCTGTGTTCATTCATCTAGACACGGTATATCAAGATTTGAAGAAAATCTTAACTCTGTGGCTGTATGGAAATTTCAGTCCTCTTTGTTCACTGTCTGCTGCTTCAGGCTTTCTTCAGACGAGCGGTGTTCTAATATCTCGTCTACACAGCTGAACTGTTGAATGACTGAATTCATGTCAGTTGTACAGTTAGTTTTTCTGTTGTGTACTTTATGTCTTTAACATTTCTGAATGAATTGAAAGTGACAAAGTACGTGTGGGTACAGTATGTAAGTGATCATTGCAAATGCTAATTGTTTAATTCTGTCTCTTTCTTCTAGTCGAGTCGTGAGAAAAGCTATTGCCCGAGTGTATATTGTGATGCACCAGAAGCAGAAGGAGAACTTACGGAAACTTTTTAAGGTCAGTGCTCACAGGAATTTTTTTGGTATCTGTTGTGTCTAATATGAAGACAGCGGTCTGTGGAGCAGAGTCCTCCTTGAAAAGCTAGTAGTTACTCGCCTTCTAAAGAAATGCTGCTTTTATGGAACTGAGGGTTCATTATCCATTGAGATTTGAGGTTTCCACAGTGCTATCAACATTACAGGCATCTGCAGTCTGATGCCTTGTAGTTTGATGGCTACCAGTGCACCAAAGAAACCATCTTTCCCCATCTTTATGGTGGAAGATTGAAGATACAGACAGCAGGATTCATATAAATTTTGGTTCCCATCTGCTGAACTTGTGGCATCACAGTGCAGGAGACTATAATTTTGGCTTATTACAGTATTCAAGAGAGCCCACTACCAGTCCCTGTCCTGAGTTATTATGTGTGCAACTTGGGATGCTACAGAATTAGCATTAACTTTGGTACTGTAATGACTGATATCTTTTGTACATGAATTCTTATACAGATCACATGGTATGTTGGTGTTATTTCATTTGTGTGTGTGGCAGTTTCATGTTTATACCCAGTGTAGGGGTGGTGGTAAACAATGCAGATGTTAAAACTTTTGTATGTTTTCAGTGTCAAGTACTGTTTGTCACATGCTGCAGTTGTTGCACAATATGTAAAGAACTTGTTTGATTATTAGCTAGTTAGAAATTGTTTAGACTTGGTTAGAATGGAAAAGAAAGAAATCCAATAAAGCAGTGAAACCAAACATGATAAAACTGGTTATTTCTGTTTTGCACTTTTTATGAAGATGGTTTATAATCACTGTTGGTAATTGTTATGGTTGTAGGTTAGAATTCTGGCCTGGAAAATAATAAGTTTGAAAAAAGAAAGTAATTGTAAATTGAAAAACTGTGCCAGAAGGAGGTAGGATTATTCATCACTTGAATAGAGCAAACTGCTGATGTGTAAAGGCTTTATTGAGCAAAAAGTTTTCAGATGATAGTGTAATGCTGTGATGGTTGTACTGTGATTTAGCTCACATGTACTTTTTTTTTTTAAGAACAAGAAGTACAAACCTCTGGACTTGAGACCCAAGAAGACTCGTGCAATTCGCCGGGCACTCTCGAAGCATGAAAGTCAGATAAAGACTCTTAAGGAAATAAGGAAACGACGAGCTCATCCACCAAGAAAGTTTGCTGTGAAAGCCTGAAATTCAACTGACTGTTGATTTGCTATATCACAAGTAAAATATACATGTAAAACAATGTATTTCTTGTTCATTACATCAAATCCCTTGTTCTTGGAACCCTGCAGTGGAGCTGCTCACTTATACAGTTAAGAAATGGTCTTTCATTTAGGATTAAAGTGTGATATCAGTACAGTAAATGAAGTGGGTTTTGTGAAGAATATGTTATGGCCCATTCTGGTATTAATTCTGATGAGGTACTAATTAAAAATAACACCTGGTACTGTTTTATGTATGTAGTCTGTCATGAACCAGTTCAGATGCACCCTCTGTTACTGGAAACTCTGTATGTGTGTTTGTGTGCCACTGTTCTGTTTTGGCCTATGTTCTGCGTGCTCTCATCTTGTATTGCTTCCTCAGTGGTACATGGGCAAGTGGCTTTAGAGGGCACCCATTTGGCAACAAGGCTATGGAATTGGTGAATTTTATTAATACAGGGGTAAGGCAGAAGGTAAGGTGCCCAATTTTTTTTATTTTGAATATAAACAAGTTACAGTAACACATGGTTCAGATATAGGCATGCATATAGTGTGTTTTTTGACACTATAGTGGTATTTGTTGAGGCACTTGTTATAGCAGAGATCAAAAGGGTACGATGCTTCGCAGTAACATGATGCATGCTGCAGACCAAGCCATTGGTTGACTTCCACTTTGTTGTCTTCATGAGTTGAGAAGCATAACCTTGAAGGCACTTCATTTTGGGGAACAAGTGGAAGTCTTATGGTGCCAAATTAGGAATATAGGGAGTATGGCAAAGAATCTTCCACTACCAGGTGCTCAAGAGTTCGACTGTGGTGCGTGTAGTGTATTGGCTGGCATCAACATTCAATAGTGGTAGTCTTTACAGCCTCCATAATTCCAATTAGTGTCCTTTCAAAGGACAGTGTTATAACCACTCCTTTCCTGCTCGCTTCTTCAGTCGGTTAAGCATGTCTTTTCGTTACAGAGAATCTAAGTGTTCTGAAGCACTACTTAACACTTTGATAGTTAATTACACAAGTTTTATTGTTTCCAATCAAAGTTTAATCTGAATATATAAATTTTTTATTTCTAGATATCACACTGAATTAAATCATCACTTTTCGCTTGTATTATTTCGAATGTGTCTGACCACCAAGAAATACAAACAGCATCTCTTGTATTATTTCGAATGTATCCGATCACCAAGAAATACAAACAGTGTCTCTTGTATTATTTTGAATGTGTCCAACCACCAAGAAATACAGATAGCATCTGTTCTATTATTTCGAATGTGTCCGACCACCAAGAAATACAAACAGCGTCTCTTCTGGGATCAGCAACCACCAGCTGTATCCCTAGTTCAAATTCTTCCCTCTCTCAAATTTTCCTACATCTTCTAATTGGCCATACTCGTTTCTCAGCTATCCCTAATAGGTCAAAAAGTTGAAGTTTTAAGTTCTAAATTCCCGCTGGCTGACTATGACATGACATCGTAAACTGTGACTCAACCCGTGGGAACCCCATGCTCTAGGTAACGTTCAAAAGTGGGCGTATGACTTCGTTACCTCCTACCAGACGAGTTACGATGGGCAAAAGCTGTCAACTTCCCAAATTTCTGTAGCTGCAAAACACTCTTAAAACCCATTAAACCTGACGTTAACAAACTAAGATCCTTTTGCCGCAAACTAGCCACATATCTCTTCCCCATTCTAACTAGTGCTAACTCTGTCTACAGTCCTCGCCTGTCCCCTTCGGTCCCTCACAGTTGTGTACACCAGATGTCCTAATTAACTACATCCCTGCATCTAGCCAGATTCACAGTCTTTCTAACTCTCATTATTGTCCTATAAATGTAACGTTCCATAGAATTAACAACTAACCCCCTTATAAACAGTTATAGTGTCCTGTTAACAATACTGTTACTATACATAGCTAGTCTCTGCTCAAGCTAAGTAATTCAGCTGTTTTAGCAGAGGGTCTTGTAAGAAAGCCCTCAGCCTGCCTTTGTGGATGCACTGCCAGTACTCCATGTTTCCTAGCCGTCAAGTCCCCAGTCACCCCCCTGGCAACCTCTCCTCCAACATAAGTGGAAAAAAACACTTCAGTGCAGACTTGTTCGTCTTACGTAACCTGCTTTGACCTGTCAACTTACCCTTTCGTCACAGAAACAAAATTCTGAAATGTGTGCTGTGCTTGTTTGGCTGAGGCCTTCAAGCTTTTGAAAGCTACAAAGCATCTGGTTTTGAGGAAAGATCCAGTAACATTCACAGCAGTGAAGTTTTTATTGTGACAAAGCAGAAAACAGTAGTTTATGGGACACTTAAAACAGCTGAACCGGTAAGCGAATGTGATTCAGTGATCATCACTTAAACCTAAATATTTCAGCCTTCCAGTGTGACAACTAAGCAACTGCATACTTTAAGGTTTCACACTTTTCTTCCCCCTCTCTTGAAGTACAAAACTTGCATAAAAGCAATGAAAATATATGTGCAAAAAAAGCAGAATCTCGAAAGTTGTTTAGCTTCTGATGTTCTGGGTCAGGACACTGTAGTTTTGTTACAGGTTACCAATACAATGGCGGAAGATACTCAAGGTAGACTTGACGCTTCTGCCCTGAAGATGGAGGCAAGAAGTTCCTTTGGAGGAAAACCAGTGCTTCCCGAAAATGTGTCAAAACTGAAAAAGCCACAACATACACCTTAACTGCTGTGAAGGCCTCAACTCTAGTATGAAGTGGCTGTTCAAAAATGGTCCCAGAACGACATACCTTGAAGTTGCAAGTGTTGTACACTGGAATGTCTCAGTAATGTCACGGTTCTTTGGAATATCAATCTGAAATGAAAGGAAAAGTCACATTGTTCCTATAATACCATAAATTCTGTATCAGAAAACAAGACATAATTTTGGTCATAAAATCCTGCTTATTACAGTATAAGCTGTAATACACAGCACAGTATAATCCAGAAAGCTGTATTAAATGGAATCTGACTAAGAAGCCCATTACACTTGACTGTTCCATGAAGTGGCAGCAGTATTGTGAATGTAATAATTAAAACAGTGAAATACAATGTCTTCTTGTTTTCTGTTACATTACCTGTACACCATATTATGTAACCATTGACAAAACGGCAATAGAAAATGCAGCAGGGAAAACAGGAAACGATATTACCTGCCAAACGAAATGGTTACATCTCTCCATGAGGTTGGCAGATACACCATGATATGTGGTACGTATAATGTTGAAACATACAAAAAATTACAATATCCAGTAACCGTTGGGTCCTGGACGTGCCTAATATTGCTACTTCGGCTGCATTAATTAAATATTTTTCTAATCATTTTCACAACATTATTAAACGATTGTCAATAATACAAAGGAATGTGTCACCTTGGTATCTCCTGCAGTTCGGGCAGTACTGATTCTAAAGTAAGGTGGGTCAGGTGAAAGTAAAATTTCTACAAGGTCACTGGAAGAATCTAACTCAGCAAACACTTCTTTAAGACATTCTGATTGGAGAATGATTTTATTGAGGACATTGGCCGCACAAAAGTTAAAATCGAGTATCTCCCCTGCTTCTAATATCCTAATGCTGCAGTTTGTAATGATGCCACCTTCTTCTAACCTGCAATATTCGTTCTGGTAAATACATGCAGCTTCGCATTCCACACAATATAAGCCTGCAACAAACCCTTCAACACACTACTGTATACATAGGGCAGGCAAAGGGCAGTAGTATAATTTGATGCACTTGACATGAACTAATTTCTGGTGTTGACAATACCAATCCTAATTAATATTACTATTATATAAGCAGGCCAAATATATTTCAAAGAGATCACTTAATCATAACACTGTTTTTCTATTAGTGCTTCCTTCCATAATGACATGCAAGTTCCTAAACATATTTTTAACACTAACTTTTCATGCTAGACCAAAAACGATCACATATGTCCCCATGTAAGTTTGCTTAAGTGGTAATGTTTCCAAGTTGTGTTTTGGAGACACACAGTTCAAATCTCGGCAAGAACACACATTCTACTGAGATCTTCTACAGCTTTCCTCTGTGTTCCAGCAAATGTTTGTATAAAACCTCAAAGTCCAAACTAGTTTCTTCCGCGCTTTTCCAATTGGTTTTTCACAATCATCGTTTTATTCAATGCTATATAATCTTAATTAATATGTGAAACCTTAAATAACAATACATAGATGATAGTTGAGACCCCTGTGCAATAAAGAGCCCACATACTGACTTCCAGCTATGCTGTCACTTAGTAAGTATGTGTTTGTGTTCTCGTAATTCTAATAGCACGACAAGGATTAATTAATAAAACATTTTTACTCTGGTCAAAGGAAATAATAATAACAAAAATGAATCTGTTATTTTCATTTAGATAATATTTAACTACTGCCATGCCTGGCAAGTGGCACACGGGGAGTGGGCAACAAGCTGATGCACATCTATTTGCAATCCCCCGTGGATACGAGCCAGATGACCTGTGGTTACGAGCACCCTGTGGAGAGTAGGTCGGGTGAGGAGAAAACATTCAGCAACGTTTTTTTATGCAATGTAGTTTGCGCTTAGCATGTCTCACTACAGGTGGAAAAAGTGGAGCCAAACCACCCACAGCCTTGCATTAATTTCAGCAGGTAATGTATTTTTTAAAGGCGGTGATGTGAGTAAGGTGTAAGTGTCATAGTGCAACTTTCAGTGTGCTCTTACGTATATTCCGCAGGTTTACTTGTAAGAGGTAAGAGAATAGTAATGGTTGTATGTGTAAATATTGTGTTTAGATATAATTGTTCTAAAATCATGTGATGGTACAAGTTTCTGGAGATCATTGTCTCTGAATAATTTAAAATATCTGCTGCCAATGTGTAATGAATAATTACATAGGACATGAGTCACTGAAAGGCAGTGTAATTATATTCTGTGCTCTCTTTTCTTTTATACAGGGCTCAGCTGTGGGCAGACAGTTTGGGTGTGCCACACAGTTTACAGAGTCTAAGCATGCGGAGCCGAAAGGTCGTGTGCAGCCAGCATTTTTTGGAGGGCCATTTTACGTCTCCCGACTGTATCTGCCTGAATAGAATGATAATTCCTACTTTCTGTGCATCAAACTTGCACTCACATTCAGCACCATACCTGTAGAAGCTACCTACTCACTTAGAGTCAGCTGAATAGTATGTGACAGATGCTATAAAGAAGGGCATTGACTTCAATTGCATTAGGTCAGCTGGTTGTTCTCTTCATTGCTGTGGAATAGAGTATGGAATTGTGAGAGGTATCACAAGGTGGTGGAAGTGAAGTAATCAGTCATTGAATGGAAGTAGTAGGCAGAAGGCCATAAAGAGGAAGTGTCAGATTTTATCACAGCCAAGAATAGCAGCATGTCACATTCTGTCCCATCAGGATTGGGAGAGATGGGGACAGTCCTGTGTCTTGCAGGTCCAAGTACCGTCAGTAGTACGGATTTGTTCCATTGGTAGATGGATAACTCCTGCGAAAAACAAAATTAACACAATGACAGGAGTGCTGCCTTTGTGGTTGGGGGGGGGGGGGGGCCACCAGCATTGGTCCCAGGTTGTAGATCTTCTTCAGACACCCGCTTTTCCACATGAAACAGGTTCCTGCTGTATCCATCAGAATCACTGCCTAGGGCCAACTATCTTTCAATTTCAGTACTGCCAAGCTTCCTTTTGCTAACCATGAGTCAAGCAGAACAGTTAACTGATATTAATGATACAGGCAGCATTACAGTAAAAGCCCCCTTTACATTTATGGTATAGTATCAAAGATGATATACAACAACTAGAACACTTTTGTGTGGGAGTACACATGTGATGTTTGTGAATTTGTGTAAGGGACAGTGAGAGAGAGATGCCACTCTTGAAATCAGACGAACAAAAACATCTTGGAAAAATCATGTATGGTACAGTGTGGGCGACCCTGTCACATGACACAAAATACAGCCCCTACATGGACAGACATTGTTGATAGCCAATGCTAGACCATAAACACCTGCCTCGAGCATCTACTACTCAGCCTAATGCCTGCAGCTTGATTAAGGAATGACAAAGCATTCACAGTTATTATTACTGTATGGATATGTATTATGTAACTGATGATTTCCTCTAATGGTACAATACTAGCACACACATAAACACAGGTTATGGAAAATTTGATATTTATTACTTGAAGAAGAATAATGCCACTCCATCTCACCCACTGACTCAAGGAATATATGTAAGTAGCACATGACATGGCTTTTGGGACATAAGTTTAATTCCTTTGTTCTCATGTAGCTTCATACTTTTGTTTAAATAATTAACCATCTGGTACTAAAATGTACAAATTGCAAACTTCGAGCCTCTAAAAGCTAGGTTCTTAAGTAAGTTCTCATAACATAATATAAATAAGTAACTAACTAACTCCACAGAGCAGAGTCCTTCTTGAGAAGCTAACAGCTAAATTTGTGTTACCTTCCGTAAGTTAAATGCAACTAATAATTTGGTACACAACAAACAGCGTACAGTATACATTTGAAACAACAAATGTTAGTATACATTTTTAAGGTACTGTGTTTTGATGAAAATTAACTATAGTTTGTGTTTATATTAAATTATCTAGAATCACTTTTTTAACCAGTGCTCCAAGGACTACCAATATATTTAAATGAATACTAACATCCAAGTGTCTGTGCAAAGTATGGTCCTGCTTCTTGATTAACTTGCTGAAGAAGCAGGACCAAGCAGACTGAGCACTTGACTCTGCCCACCAGCCTTGTTGGTTCGCAACCAGCTATGAGCCAAGGGTTTGGGCAGGTATGTCTGTGTAATGGACTGACATTTTCTTTGGCGGTGAGAACACAGATGGTTCTTGAAATGTCAGTTTACTTGCCATTCATCCACCTGACCCAGTTGCCATGAAGGCTTTATATTAGACTGGTCTCTTTTGGAATTTGACACCATGTAGTGTTTTAGGTAGGCACCAAAGATTCAGAGGAACATGATGCATACATTTTCTGCTCTGAAGATGGAGGTAGCACATTTCTCTGAACCTTGCTACCAATCTTGCACCTGTTGTATTGAGCAGAGTAATGTTGAATAACTGGAGCCAGTTCTTGTGTTTTGTAATGTTAGTGGTACTTAGCATAGATGAATCGTAACCTTTCAGCTGTTCTGCTGTAAGTTGTTGGGCTTTATCTGTGCTGCTGTACTGAATGGCATGCTGTCAAGGCTCTTTGTTCTGTACTAACATCTTAGATGACTACTGTGAATCGTAAGAAATGTTCTGTTGCTACCCGTTGGCTGAATACTCACCTGAGAGGTGAGAATTTAAGTGGCAAACTGCGATGGCTTCTGTTTTCCAGATAATTTTAAGTTTCTGTTTTGTAAGGAATAGAGAATATACCTGGAGAAGTTCTGCAAGTGGTGGTGCCTTGTAAGTGATTTGCGGTATGAATTTGTCTTTACAGGCAAGAAGCGCAGATTTTAAATAATTTCTGCTTTTTTTAACTTCTGCTCCACATCCAACATGTTATATGCAAATCTGTCTTTATCATTCAAACTGCCCTTTCAAAGGAAACCGTAAGTAATGTAAAGCACACAGTTGAACCTCACCATAGGAACCAATTTTTTACATCTGTACCAGCTCATGCAGCGCAGTCTGCTGGAATGATCTGAGAGACCATTTTGTTTTACATTAACATGGAACTTAGATTGGGCACTTTTATCTTACTGTTTCATTAATTATCACGTACATCGATGTAAAACGTCTTAATTTAGTTACTGTACCTTATAATTTGACATTACACATAACATATGCATTTAAACTTCAAACAGTAAATGTTAAATATCAAATATGTGAATTTTTAATTTATTTGCACCCACATTCATGCACAGCAAATATCCTCATCCACTCTCACTGAAGTGCGCTTTGGAGCCATGTTAAAAATCAAAGACTGCAGACATTTCCAAAATTGAAACAACACTGGAAGCTGCACTCTCATATGAAGAACACATAACTTAAACACGAATATTTTGCTGCTCTGCGTATCTTACTGTCACTGACCTTCATATTTTTTGCAGCAAATACCGTCTGCTTTTCAGAGCTAGTCAAAACCACATTAAATATTTTCCTGTCTGCGATGTTAAATATGCACTATACCAAGCATTAGTAGAGGTATATGTAGAGCATCGAGTTTGTATTGTTAATGCAATATTATTCAGATGATCAGACTGATGAGGGTTAGATAGGTTGGACATGTAACACACATGGGATGACAACTTTACAAAAAACATACCAGAAAACCTAAAGGGAAGGGGTCATTTGGAAGACCTTGGCATCACTTGCAGAGCAATATTAAAACTGACCTTGAAGGAATAGTGTGGTAGGATGGGCACTTGATTCATCTGGCTCAGAACAGGGCCAAGTAATAGACATTTGTGAACACACTAATGATCCTTAAGGTTCCATGAAAGGGGAACTTGCTCTGTGGAGTAACTTATTGAAGAAGAGTGGAAATGTGTACATTTGTTTCCCAATTTTGTCCTTTGAAAATTTATGTTCCTTTATAAACTTGATACATATTTATTACAGCTAGCTAGACATGCAATTTCTTTTATATTATCCATCTGTTGCTGGATCCTTGTGGCACAAACAAGCACTACAAATATGTGCTGTCGACCAACATTAAAGTCTCTTGTTGACAAACCTATTTTTGAAAGTATGTAGGTGCAGTGTCATGTAGTATTGTGCTACTATATTAAGAAGCAGTTTGTTGTTTGTCTTATATTTGAAGAATTCATACTTTGTTTTGACTGTGAATTTGATGGACGACATTGTGTTGTGCTTTCACAACCAACACATAATCAGTTAGGTCACTCTGTTAAGACACTTATCTGTTCATGGACCACATGCAAGCTACATGTTTCACTCCTTCTGGACCATTATCAGGCTTGTATATAAAAACTTTAAATAAACATGTAAATATATATATATACACACACACACACACACACTTTTTGTGAGATTTCATATTACATGTTGTCACAATTTTATTAACTGTAAAATGCCTTCATAGTAGTACAGTCTGTAGAAGTTGTATTTTGCTGTATTCTCGCTGTCTTTAAAATGTCAACTACTAATGCCAAATTTTTATAGAATAAATGAAACTCGAAATGACTACAATAATTTTTTACGTGTTGCTGAATTTTACAGAGTTTTTAAGTCCTCAAACATGTGTGAGTTGTCCGTAGAAGGAATTTACTTAAATTTTACATTGTGCATTCCATATGGCTCATATGATCTGTGTATGGTAACATGTACTCTTATGAAGTATGTGTAAAGTACCAAATGCCTTTTGTCACACCTGTTTACTCTTCAGGACAAACGCGCTTCACTCCTAAGTTAGTATCACGGTCAGTGTTTTCTGCAAACATAGGTTAGGTTTATTTTATATTATTCATGCCGTGCATCTTGTTTGCAATCGTTACAACAAAATCATACACTGGTAAGCTATATTTTTAACATAGCTTACGACTGTATTTTATACAGTACATGAGTTGGCTGTTGTAGTTACAGGTAATGTTTATCCCATGCTACACACCCGCTGTTATACAGCACTTAGTGCCTTTTACCACGAGTTCCCACATCTATGACGTTAACTTCGCTACCACTATCGTCTCCAAACTTACGTCACACGCCACATGATTGACAGCAGTGTAATCCTTCGCGTGGCAGCACTGATCTTCGACTCACAGTTGAAAAAACAGGAATACAGCGCACAATGCGTGCCACTGCGGTACTTCTACCAGTGGAAACCGGCGAAAGTGCACTCTATCCCCAGTATTTGGAACCTTTACAAGCTTCAATTACTGGGATATGGTACAATGGAAAATTGGTAAAATAAAATATTAATAAACCTTATTATTGGTCGTTCTTTTGTATGAAATTATATTTAATAGGCGGAAAAAAATGTCCGCTACCAATCTAAATAGATTATATAATGCACTGGTGTCATTCAAATGTCACATTGGGTGGAAAGAAATGTTATAGCTCGCTGACGGATTGCGCCCACCAATCGTAACTATATAATGAACACGCAAGTTGCATATGAGTAGGGTTGGCTGGTTGGTGGTAACACAGCGGTGGCTGGACCATGCTTGCTTAGCACAGGTTGATCCTAATGGGTAACCGGGCTGTGTAGTAGATGTGCTGAGATACCTCAATGTGACCACGTGAAACGTGCAGAGCAATGGTAAGTGAGTGATGGTGAATGGTGAAATGTGCACTCCTGTGGTGTAGTGAGTGATGAGATGTGAGGGAGTGTGTACTAGATCTGCTGAGATACCTCATCGTGAACAGGTGAGATGTGCAGAGCAATGGTAAGTCAGTGACAGTGAGGTGAATGGTGAAATGTACACTGTGGTGTAGTGAGTGATGAGATGTGCAGTGCAGTGGTGATGTGAGGGAGTGTCTGCTGAGATACCTGATCGTGAACAGGTGAGATGTGCAGTGCAGTGGTAAGTGAATGGTGAGATGTGCAGTGCTGTGGTGAAGTGAGTGATGAGATGTCCAGTGCAGTGGTGAGTGATCCAGTGTAATTCCAGAGATGACACACTCATGCAGACAGTGAAACGCCTTAGCACTAGTCCGGTTCATCCTGATGGGTCGCCGGTGCTAGCACAGGTCAACCAACCAACCAACTATGTATTTTTTAAGAATTACGATAAGTCCAGTCAAAACACACAAATGTATTCAGTTTTTTTATATTATTGTGTTTGACTGGTCTTGTCGTAATTCTAATTTTTGAATTACACGACGCGGATTAATTCTCTGTAAGTAATTAGTGTAAGTAATGATGCACATTATTTGCCGTGGTTACGAGCGCCCCGTGACAAGTTGGTTGGCAACAACGTTTGATGCGACGTAGTTGGCACTACACATGGAAAAAGTAGTGGCAACTACACGGAGGCTGCTTTAATTTCGGCTTGAGTGCACTTTTCAGCCTTGCGTGGTTGAATGTATGTTCAGCAGGGTTACATGTAAGAGGTAAGAGACCGTTATCATTGTATTGTATGTATAAAGATGTGATCAGTTGTAATTGTTGTTCTGGAGATCATTGTCTTTGAATAATTTAAAATATGTGCTGACTGTTTTTAATGAAGAGTGATATTTGTGAATGTCAAATATGAATGGAAAGCAGTATGCGTGACAGCCTGTGAAGGAAGTGGCAGCATTGAATAGCTGAAATACTTCAGGTTTCCAAGGGATCCTGTACGTTAAGTGTGATGATTTATGTTAATACTTTGTGAAGAATGAGGCTGTCTGTTCATAGAACAAACAGTATCATATAGTGGGTCTTATACACCAAAATATGCATATTGTTTATGCAGAATTAAATGAAAGTGTACCTTTATTTGACATTGTTTTTTTTAATTCTGTGAATATGTAATGACTGATACATTTATCCTAGTTGCTTTATGTAATTTTTTCAGCAAATTTACAAAAGAATGTGCGTAGTGACTACATGCACTGTAGTCAACATGGTTGAGTAATTTGAATCATAGATCAAATGGCGTAGTAAATATAAGGTACAACATAAGCCAATGAATGGCAGTGTAATTATATTGTGTGCTCTTTTTTTATACAGGGCTCAGCGGTGGGCAGACAGTCTGGGTGTGCTCTACAGTGCACAGACTCTAACCATCCTGAGGTGAAAGGTTGTGTGCAGCCAGGTTTTTTCAGAGGCCAATCTTACGTCAGCTGATTGTATCCACCTGAACGGAATGAGAATTCCTACTGTCTGTGCATGAACCTCACACTCACATTCAGCACCACTCCCTGTAGAACTTACATACTCACTTAAGAGTCAGTTGAGTTGTATGTGACAGATACTATAAAGAATTGTGTTGACTGACTGGATTAGGTCAGCTGTTTGTTCTCTTAACTACCAAGGAACACAGGATGCAATTGTAAGAGGGGTCACAAGAATTTCAATTCCTTGGTGGTGGAACCAAATTAATCAGTCCATGAATGAAGGTAGGAGGCAGAAGGCCATAAAGAGGAAGTTACAGATTTTATCACAGCATATCATATTGTCACGGTGGGGAGAGATGGTGACGGTCCTGTGTGTTGCAAGTCCAAGTACCATCAGTAGTACATATTTGTTCCATCAGTAGATGGATAACTCCTGTGAAATACAAAATTAACAGAATGACAGGAGTGCTGACTTTGTTGATTGCGGTGGGGCGCTCTAGCATTTGTTCCAGGTTGTAAATATTCTTCATGTACCCCCCTCTTACATGTCAAACTGGTTACTGCTGCACCCATCAGAATCACAATTTAGGGCCAACTGTCTTTCAATTTCAGTACTGCCGAGCTTCCTTTTGCTAAGCATGAGTTAAGTAGAACAGTTAATTCACATTAATGATACATGCAGCGTAATGGTAAAAGCCCCTGTACACTTATGGTATAGTATCGAAGATGATATACATCAACTCGAACAGTTTTGTGAGGGAGTGCACATGTGATGTTTGTGTATTTGTGTAAGGGACACAGAGAGAGAGATGCAAGTCTTGAAATCATACAAACAAAAACATCTTGACAAATGATGTATGGTACAGTGTGGGTGACCCTGTCACATGACATAAAATACAGCCCCTACACGGACAGACATTGTTGATAGCCAACGCTAGACTATATACACCTGCCTCGAGCATCTATTACTCAGCCTAATGCCTGCAGCTTCATTAAGGAATGACAAAGCATTCACAGTTATTACTGCAAGGATATGTATGTAAAAGGTGATTTCCTCCAATGGCACAATACTAGCACACACATAAATACAGGTTATGGAAAACTTGATATTTATTACTTGAAGAGGAATAACGGCACTCCATCTCAACCACTGACTCAAGGAATATATGTAAGTAGCACATGACATGGCTTTTGAGACCTAAGTTGAATTATTTCCTTTGTTCTGAAGTAGCATAATACTTTCATTTAAATAATTAACCATCTGGTGCTAAAATGTACAGATGGCAAACTAGGAGCCTCTAAAAGCTACATTCTTCAGCCAGTTCTGATAACATAACATAACAGAACTAACTAACTAACTAACTAACTAACTAACTAACTAACCAACCTACAAACAAACTAACTAACTAACTAACTCCATGGAGCAGCGTCCTTGAGAAGCTGACGGGTCCTCAGCAAGTCAACAAATTCCCCGCATTTAATGGAACCCTTAAGGTTCATTACAGCATCCACAAGAGCCCACCACCTGTCCCTGTCCTGAGCCAAATCAATCCAGTCCGTGCCCGGCGCCCCCCCCCCCCCCCCCATCCTGCTTCTTGCAGTCTGATAACATAACTAATGTACTTAAAATTATTTTAAAATATTGTAATCAAATGTGGTTAATCTTTGGGTGCTGAGGAAGATACGTGGGCTAAAGAGGGAAAAGGTAACGAGGGAGCAGAGAAGACTACATAACAAGGACCTTCATGATCTAAAAAAGAGGAATGAGATGGGTGGGGTATGTAGGATGCATGGGGAAGTGGAGGTGCTTACATGGATTTGGTGGGGCAACCTGAGGGAAAGAGACCACTTGAAAGACGTAGGTGTAGATGGGAGAATAATAATAATAATAATCCTGAATATACGGGAAGAGTATATACAACTTCACCATGACATTCTAAACTGCAAACAAATACAACACTTTACACAAAATGTATCTACAGCTGTCACAAAATGTCATTGTTTGCTGAATCACTGGCAGCCATCAAAATTTAAGTGTAGGATCTATACTGGCCTCACTGAATAACAAAATAACATGTGGTGATGATGTAAAATATGTCATGTAATAGGTAAATATGTAGCATAAATAATGTACTTAATATTATTTTAAAACATAATCAAATTTGGTTTATATTTTATAAAACAAATGTGAATTAATTTGTCTCTCATTAAGGCAGAATGATATTGTCTATTTACATGCAATTACATTTATCTAAGCCCTTTCCTCATATTCTTACAATCTTTGCTCAAGCAATTTCCATATCAGACTGCGCCCTCCTTTGCTCCTGTACAGCAGAAACACACTTCCTGATCTCAAATCCAATGGCAGCTTCCATTGGTGGAGGAACAGCCTTACCAATCTACAACAAGACAACTGGATTACTACAGGTTGCATTCAGGAAGATTTGCAAAAAAAGTGTTCACACTGTGACAAAAAGCTGTAGGTTACATAGTAAGTTATTACTGTTTATCTAACTCATATTTTACTGACTATGTGAACTGCAGGTTGCCCTTTTTGAATCATTTACATCATGGACTTTGTACACTGTCTTATATTATACATGATATTGAAAAATAAAATGCTACATTTCAGGGACCATGGGTAAAGCTGTTCTGAACCTCTGAGAAGTAGTTTTTTTATTATTATTTTTACCATGAGGTGATGGAGAAAGTCCATAAAGTATATGATTCCAAATATGAAATTCCATCATCAAAACTTACATAAATGCACATTATCCTGTTCTGTATGGGTTAACATAACCGGATGTGATCTATAATCATTCTCCAAATTCTGAACAACGCTGTACAAAACAGTCGGATAGCATGTAAAATGGACGGAACTACATTCACAAATGAACTTCATGCAGCACAGTTCTTCTTTAGAAGATGGAAGTGGAAAGTTCATTATCCCTTTCAGAAGTGTCCATCATTGACCATATCCTGAGTAAGTTGAATACAGCCATGAAAAAAGGGAGGAGAAAGGAGTCGGGTATTAAAAATATCCACATAAAACATCAATACAAACAAGAAACATAAATGAATATGTGTTAGAATAACAGAGCTAATGGGGTCAAACAAGCTGCAAGAAATCAAATAAAAGAATATCAAGTGTGGGAACACCTTCCAGATCCAGCAACAGGCATATTACTAACCTGACGGTGTTTGTCAAGAATGGTTCCAAAAAAGTGATATGTCACGGAATCCTTGTGACCGAGCACATTCCTGTACACTTACAACTCTGGTCTGTTCTGGATGTAGGACACAGCCCTGAAAATGAAAAAGATGTCTCTTTCCCCACAGAATGTGTTCGTTCATACTTCAGTTTTTATATCTTCTTGTAGTGCACCCTCATTTTCATCTTTAATTTCAGTATCACTCTGTCAAAAAGGATGAACACAAGGTTCCAGTATCCCCTTTACTGTGGTCACTGTGCTAAGGAATGTCAGTTTCTTCACTGCTAGTATCCTTCACATAAGATGGTTTTAATTTCTTTTTGGTGTCTTGACTGTTACATTCTGCTTCTTTTCTTCGTCCTGAGCATGTAAAATATCTTAACATTTCCTGAGAGATATAATACTAGTGCCACTTAATTGAGAATAATGATGTGATACGTGGCAACGGATTGTAGAAAAATATGCACCTTGTTTTGATGCAATTTGTTTGTGTCGGACATAAAATGACAACATTGTGGCTATATGAAAAGTTCTCTTTAGCTGTGATTTCACGTTTCCGCCACAATGTTGATGAGATATGTGCTCCTCTGAGAGATGGGACTGAAATATTGTCCCCAAATATCAGTAAAGGATTACTGCTCGACACTGTGTATACATGTCATTTCCCTCTGTCAGCAAACAAAATATTCCTCCCACGATGAGGTGGCATGGTACTTTGGAGTATGCATTCACTATTTTTAAGAGATAAAATTTACTGTATTGTTTATATGCACACAATGAAATCTTTTGTACAATATATAACAACATGAAATGTTTGGTTTGTAAGTCGCAACCTGGGATAAAGGGAAAGCCAAATTGGCCAACTCACACAAGAGTACAGTAGCACATCATCAGTGATGATGTCTTCAGAGTTCACAGTTTTGTTCATTTCCAAGTGTGCTATGGTATATATACAGTTAAAATCAGGAGTAGTGTAAAGACAATGCTCAAAAATTAATTGAACTGTTGTGTTAATAAACAATATGCAAGTAATGTATCAGAGCAATATTATTGGTACAGTTGTTTTGCATAATTAATTAAACATTAAGAGGGCACTGTTTTTCCTTCTGATGTTAATATGTTTTTATTTGATCACAAGTAAAAATACTCTGTCACTCTTTCTATTTGCCAATCCCTCATTTTTGATGGGTTAAACACACTTATGCCTTGGCGTCTTCATTACAGACACCCACTCTGCTATATTTACTGCTTTCTGCTGCAACATTTTCAAGGGTTCAACACACTAGTAATAACAGAAAAGGGGTAGGTGATTTGGGTCCAGTGTCATATGGTAACCATTAAACCTTCCAAAGTATGTTTTTCTTAACCCCAGCACGAGATGGAGTTAAGTGGTCAGTATCATGCTGTGGCTGCTTTACCCTCAGGAAGGACCCCCGGCACCCATAGCCAGTCTTGAAGTTTTAGAGACGTGAAAAATCTCTTCCTTGTGCTGGGATTCAAACCCCTGGTTTGTTCAGCCCACAGGCTAGTTACTGTACTGTTTACACTACCCCAGCCCTGATTTCTCTGTTTTGCAGTAAGACATTTCCCATTGCAGGAATGAATTACAGTATTTCTGTCTCACATGTGACAGGGTTTGTAGCTCTAATATTTTGACAGAGGCATGGTAACAAAATTAAACATACAGGATTTTGGTCAGTAAATCTGAAAGGAAGACCCAGATTTATATGGAAGGATAATATTAAAATGGATCTTAAGAAACAGGTTGGTAAGCTGTGGACTACCGTATTCACATGTCTCGGGACAGGATCCAGTGGCGAGCTCTTGTAAACAGTAATGAACCTTTCGATGCCATGAAAGACAGAAAACGTTTGACTGAGCACCTACAATGAAACCCTGTTAAGAAAATTTTGAAAATTCCAAGAAAATCCTACTTCTTAAGTGGGAAATTTCTTAAAAGGGTAATTTTAATGAAATGGGAGAATTTTGGTGCTTTTTTATCCTGACTTCTTAGGCGGGAAATTTTCATAACCAGGTTTTTCTTAAGCAAGTTTCACTGTATTAGCTTATCAAGAAGGACTTCACTGTGTGGAGTTATTAAATGAGGTCTATTAATATTAGGATTTACTAAATCTAATGGTAGGACAGCAAAATGTTCAAGTGAAGGCTTTGGATAACTCAAAAGTAATAAAATGCATTGCGCATACTGAGAATGGTACAAGACATTGCGGAGTTGGATGGAGTCAAATTTTTCAAAAATACATTACATCCATTGTGTGTTATGTATTTATTATCTTTAACTTAAAAATATAATACTGTAAATTATTATTTTACATTCATTACTTTTATGTACATAGAGTGACAGGTAACAAGCAAAAGTGGTGCAGACATGGCACACTAGTTCGGGACTAAGTGGCAGCTAAATGTATATCCTTTGATGACAATTATAATATCAGATCCTCTCTTCAACAAACTGTGTTTGAATGAAATGTGTGCACATGCACACAGCCAGAAAGCAGGTCAGTATTGCAGGAAAATGGGAGTAGAAGAGAAGTACTGCAATTTTAGTTCTGTACCCAAACAGATTTTTGGATTTAATTTTCTGAATTTTTTCAGCATGTGATACAACCCACATTCCAACATGAAAGGGACCTGCAGAGCTGCATCCCTGTAGAAGCTGATATATCTTAAATACTATTTTATACATCAATCCAAAATACATATGTTGTTTAGAGAACTGAGATAAATAATTGCTTACGACAATGTGCAATGCGACAGAAGGAAATGATTCATTTTCCCTTAGTCCACTGACGATACCTCTCCATTATCACTAAATGTAACTGAAGGCTTAGTAATATAACAATGATCACTGCTACTGGTAGTGGTTTTCATAACATCAGGTACAAGAGCAAACATTTTTACAGTATATAAGCCCCTTGGGAAGTTGTTCTGTTTCTCCTGTTTAATGCAACGCAATCCTGCCTGCTTGAGCAGGGTCTGAAGAAGAGAGACTGGTCGGGTAATAGATGAATCTTCCTTGTCGACTTCAACTTTATCAGATGATGTCAGGTTTTCCTTCACAACTATAATTCCATTGGGTTTTAATCCCCTCCTGTGAAAGACACCAGATACATAAATTTATAACATTTAAAATTACACTGGTGATGTACCATTAGAATGTTGTATCTTAACTCCCTAGTTGGCTAGTGAAGGGGAGAACAGCAGAATTGTTAGTGAAAAGAGGTCTGTATTTATACATAACAATTTCCTGCAGCTTCTAAGCAGAATACAGCCAACAATTTTTCCTTGTGGGAAGAAACTAGTAGTTGATATATTGGTCATTTACTCAGTGAAAAGAATAAATAGAAAAATCTAGAAAGTCCTAACATAGAAAAGGTGAAAGGTGCAAAACACAGAACAATGGAGGAAGCATTAGGCTGCTGATAGTGCATTTAAATGCAATAATGTTATAGCAAGGGATGCAGTTATTAAGGAAAGGGCAAAGATTTGCAAGTGTGTGTGCGCTGAGTCACAAGCTGTAATGTACCAATTTGTGTCTAACACAAGGATTTATAAGGATGTTTGAACATAATGACTTTCACATCTCCTTTGACATTACCAACACAGCTGACTCTGAATGAAAACTTGTGAGTGAAGCATTTAGCAAGAATGGCAGTGCATTCCCCATGCCTACCTACCTACTGCTGGAAAACAGACAGACATCCACCAACTCGCCAGTGCGCCCAGTGCCCAAAATTAACTTGGTCTCCTGAACACAAAGTGCAAGCTGTAACCTTGGAAGAAGTCCTCATAAGGAGGGTTCAAAACAGCAAGGTTTCTGGGGTAGCATTCACATGTACAGTAAAACCCTGTTACAACATTTTTGAAAATTCCAAGAAAATCTTCCTTAAGCAGGAAATTTCTTAAAAGGATAAGACCAAAAAGTTTAATTTTTTTAATCTTTTGTGAACTTATAACATATATGTGCTGAATTTGTACAATTTGCAACTGTCTTACCACATTCTCACTCGTATCTGACCATTTAACCATTTTGTCTGTAACCTTTCATTAACAGTTTTACTTATACCTTTATCTGTACTCTCTGTGACTTTTCATTCACAAGTTCACATTCCATTCCAGATGTTTACTTCTCCTTGAAATATTTTTCAAGCATGGGTTGTCTTCCTCTTTTTCCAAAACAGTAGCAGTATACATCTTCTGATTCTATAGGTTCACTTTTAGGTAGACCATCAGGGGTGGTCAGCAGTTCCAGTTACTTTCACTAACTCTGCAGTGTCTTGAATTTATTTTCTGGAATTGCTGATGTAACTTATCTGCACACAGTCACCACACATTTCACAATCATGCTACATCACGACCCATTTAAATTACCACCGATAAACTATGTTTAAATGAGTTGTCGCAATCGACAGCCCACTTATCTCATATCAAACTGCTGTCCCCCAACAACATGGAACATCAGGTCACTTAGACTAGCATGCACCTAAACTTCTTCAAATGTTATTGGCTGCCTTCGTTTCTTCCAACTCCCAGGCAGTTGATGGGGCAAGTGAGCTGCTACATGCCAGCATTGCCAAATGGAGGCTTATGCAGGTCACGGAATAACTAGGATCTGTTTCCAGCCACCCGATACAATTTTTTTATTGTTGTGAGAGAGCGAGGAGTGGGGACTGACTGACTGCAGTCTCTGCATCGCGGAAGAAATATGACACCCCCACGTCGGCTGTGAGATTACATCATTCTGCTGCGTGAAACGCGGTGGCAATTAACCTATATGAACTGACCACGCCACTTGAATGCTGCGTTTTGGAAATGGAACGAATGGAAACTCAGGGGGGAATTCTTCAAGATCTTGAAACAGAGAATGTATTAAATGGGTAAAAAACATTGTTTCGCTGTCAAATTTGTTACTTCTTAGGCGGGAAATTTCCTTATGTGTGGCTGTATTAAGAGGGCAATGTGTAATGTTAATCAAGTGGGAGAATTTTGGTGCTTTTTTATCCTGGCACGAAATTTTCTTAACCAGGGATGTCTTAAATGTGTTTTGTATTTCAAAGACATACTTGCATGACTTGAGGAAACCAACAAAATCTTCATCTGTGAGATGCCCTAAAACCCACTGGCACCATATTACGTCATACGTTTTTGGTTCTGGTGAGAAGTCCTGAAGACCTGCAACATTATCAGTAACACATCACAGAACATCAGTATAGGGAACAATCAAACTTGGGTGAAAGTCCAAAAGTTTAAACACTTTCACTGTAAGTAGGGTTGATGTCGGTTAATGTGCTAATGCACAGAAGAATTATTGCAGTAAATATTACAAATCTGGATTACTGACTGACATATTTATTTATTTACCTGTTAGGTCAGTCTCTAGTCCACACCACTGATCAATGAAAGTTACGTAGTGTGGCCAACAAGCATTAAAGTGGCAACTTGGCCAAGCAGAAAATCAACACTGTGTGTTGGGTTCTAACACTGAAAGTCAAAAATGTACTGAAGTGGCCCAGGGTACAATCCAACAACAGTACTTAGTCAACACAGTAACAAATATTCTGGTTCCGTTAACAGACTTCTTGAATGGTTACAAAAGAATTCTGTGTTGTGGGCGTATGTGGTATAAAACTAATACATTATAAATAAATATGTCAGTCCATATAACTAAAAATTTAAAAACCTAAATATTCTACTAATAATAAAATTTTTCAATACAAAGTCTTCTGAATAGTACAGTTTTCCAAATGCATACCCTGTGACAGAACACCAAATTCACTACTACTATCACAAAAGCCTACCGCAGGATCCCCTTGTAAACACAGTATCCTGCTCTAAAACCTATATAACATTGCCAGGTACATACATATCCACTCCAGCCACAGGGCCAGTCATTAAGGAGAGGTTCTTCACGTTAAGTTTGGACTGATGAGAAATTCTGTGATGGCCATGAATCAGAAAGGAGAAGGGTTTCAGTTTGTGTAATAAGAAGTTTTCATGGATCAGCACTGCAAAGATAAAAGAAGGAATCTTCATTTGTCCTCACATAAAGGAGCTTATAAATGATGGGAACTGGGATGCAGTCCTAGAAGGAACTTGAGAGTGTGGGAAGCATTTGGATTGGTTGTTGACAACTTTCTGGGCAACCACAAAGCACCCAACTGCTGGCATTTGATTGAGAAAATGATCCAAGCCTACAGAATGATGGGATGGAATGTGTTGCTGAAAATACACTTCCTTCATCCTCACTTTCGATGCCTTTCCTACAAACCTTAGGGACATCAGTGATAATCATGGTGAAAAGTTTCATGAGGATATTCCTACCCTGCAGAAAAGCTACAAATGGAAATGACATGTGACTAGGGTAGCTGACTGCTACCAGTGGCTTTAAAGAGAAGCTCTAGATATGCACAAGAGGAAATTAAGTGGAAAAAGATTCTGAACATGTTACATGTAAACATGTATTTTCCATTTCTGTTATGCATTGTTACAATGAATGAAAGCAAAAAGAACTTCTTATAAGTTTACTCTTGTTTCATATGTTTAATTTTACCCTGAGCAAAAGTAAAGAAACATTTAATACTATGTTTCTGTATCAGCTGTGGAACATTAATGTCAATAAGAGTTCTTGTTCATAACATTTGGACTTTCATTTTCTTATTTCTCAAAAACCCTTAAGCTACACAATTTCTGTTGCCAGATATGGAATAAATAGCTCTAAGTATGTAAACAGCAGAACATACAATTCAGGAAGCAGAGAGAGAAGGTTAAAATTTGTTGTCCAGCATAATTATTCAAGGTGCAGAACACAACAGGTTTTGTGCCAGTCAGCTGCAGCTGTACAGATGCTTCATTACTGACTTGATGGCAAATGTGTTAACATTACCTCCCACCTACACAATAATTCTGAAAATTCTTGCCCCATGTTATTGTAAAATGCCCTTTGGAATATAAATTTGCTTTCTCTTACCAGCACAGTACAAGTTTCCAACTTTGTGGCACTTTCCAATAAAATTCTTTGATTCTTCTAGGAACAAGGCATTCTGTTCCACTAAATCAACTTTATCAAAAAATCGAAGAAGCAGATGTTTTGTAATTCTTCCAATTCCAGCTCCACAATCTAAAGCTCGTCCATGACCTGGGGGATTCTGTAACTATGTTAATGTACAAAATTATGTCAACATGATTTTTATTTTACTTAAAACATTCTTTAATGCATTAAAGCAAATAAAGGATACTCTTCATTGTCTTTGTTTAATGGCAGGAAGAGAAAGCACGAATGAATGAAGAATATACATGCTCAAATGTTACTCTAATTGTAAATTGCACACATGTTGTACGTGATTGTCATAATAATCATTTTGTTAATTATTTGTTTTGAAATACCTCAACAGGAGGTTGTGTAAAATATTTAAATTTAACAAGAAGCCGAAATTAAATGTAAGAATGTGCACAGACAATATTTAAATTGAATAATTAATGCATGAATAATCTGGAGTGTACTGTATCTTGCATGAGCAAATATCATTGCCTCTCATGAGTCTGTCATGACACAGAGACTACTGCAGCAGCGTGTGATACTGAATGTTATGGTGATATTTACAAGTTATTTATCAACGCTTTAATTACACTGATGCCTGTATAGAGTCAAAGGCAATGTGAGGGTGCTAATGAATTTCCAGTTTGCAGTGATTTGGAAGGGGATATTTACCTGGAACACCTTAGGTAGAACATAAAATATACAGGCAGTCGCTCTAGTAACATTTCCAAATTTTGGGTTCAAAAATTAGAAATGTAATAAATGGCATCAAGGAATGTACAGCTCAGGATATTAACAAATATACACGACATTTTAAGTTAGTTTTTACATTTTGAATTTGCTAGTATATCATCATCTATCTTGAGCAGTTAGTTTATGAAGAACAATAGCTGATATTTAAAGAATTGCTCGATGAATGGGTTGATCAGCTTATACAGTCCTCACCGTAAAAAAAATCTATACATACAAACGGTGACGTAGTAAGGTTTTCAGCACCCAGGGTCACTAACCGCAAAATATGAAATTTAAAAAAAAATCACAACCATTTACTGAATTTCCTTTTATTTGGCTCGGAAATTGAAAATTTTTTGATGGCAGTATATCAATTTTTTTATTTAAACTATTCATTTTGCCACCTGGGTTGTTGACACCACTTGCTCACCCCACCTAGGCCCAGCATACAGAATCTGTTCTGAAATGCAACTCTTATGTTGGATGCAGCCACAGTTTCTTTACCTTTACTACCTGCAGGTTCCCACATTATCAATACAGAATGAGAGACATCTGATGCAGAACACATCTGATTATTGCACTATAAGGCCAATTAATTTTAATAGCCATTTCTTTATTTCAGTGGTGAAATTAATGAAGATATAAACATCACATATCCAATTTGTATAAGAATTCAGAGTAGTTCAAAACTATATCATGTAACTAAAAATGTAATTTGAAACACAAAGTTACTGTTTAAATTAAAAAGGCTGTACACTGTACCCATATTAAACTGACACTGACATGGCTGCAGTGGAGACAAGCACTGCACCAAAAGAGGAATATGATGGTCCAGTTAACACTGAAACTTTAAGAAGTATAATTGTGAAAATCAGAACAAATGGATTAAGGAATGAAGACTTGAAGAATAGAGCAAAAATTCATACATTACAAGATATTTTGAAACTAATGGACATGTGTGGTTTGATCATGTAGAGTTAGTGGAGACTACCCACAATGCTAATGGAAATGAAAGAAAATTGGAAGAGTCCTGTGGGAATACCAAATTAGCAGAGACACAAACTGAGGTGA
The DNA here is from genome assembly GCA_013340265.1 of Coptotermes formosanus. Taxonomy (NCBI): domain Eukaryota; kingdom Metazoa; phylum Arthropoda; class Insecta; order Blattodea; family Rhinotermitidae; genus Coptotermes; species Coptotermes formosanus. The sequence continues at coordinate 1,634,192 of BLKM01000110.1, forward strand.
CAGATCTGAAACTATGGGAGAACTGACAGTGACAGAAGCTTTCTCTCATCCTTAACTCTTACAAATAAGGAGTACAGTGAATAACCTGCAAATATGGTGAGCTTTCTTTATCCTACCTTAAATAGTTGTTTCAAGAAGGACAGTGATCCTTGTATGTCTGTCTGGGAGATGAAGCCAAAACCACCCAGCACTCCATCAACAGTTGCAGGAACTGATGACCAGTATTCTGCTGCATTGCCATAGAAGGAAGTTCTATACTTTCTTTTAGTTTCAGCATTTAGATCAGTTGGTTGCACGTCAGCCATTACACACTAAAACAACAATATAATCCACCCATCATAAGGGTGTTACTGATAACCATGTCTGCCTGCCATTAAACATAATTCATTCCTACACTCAAAAACTCCAAATCATGACAGAAAAGCACTAAAAGAGTATCTCTTTTTCTACTTCTATAATCCGTTGATAAATTTACATCCATTGAAAATTCTTAAGCTATACACAGAGTTATGCAAAACATTTCTTAGATTGCTTATATTTATAATGGTGTCAAACAATTATTTCAGTTCCTATGTGGAACAAGTTTTGCACTTGCATTCTGGTATGTTCTGCATCCTCTGGGTAAGCCCAGAAAAGGATCTAAGGAATATAAATAAACTCTGTTCTATTCCATTCCTATTCTATTCTCTTCTACTCTATTATATTCTGTTCTATTCTGTTCTACTGAGCGATTATGAAAAATGAATCTGGAGCAACAGAAAGTGGTCATGGTCTATTCTGAAATACTGTCACAGTACTAAGATGGAGAGACTAGGAAACTGCATAGGACCTTAATTTCAGGCTTCCACTGCGATGTTGATGAGATCTGCGCTCTTCTGGGATTTTATGCAGTGTCGTGTGGCAATTGTTTACTGACATTTCAGGACAACATATCAGTCCCATCAAGGTCAAGAGTCCTTCAGAATAATCTGAACTTAGATATAGTCTCCCAATGAATAAAGTGTTGTGTAAATTCACAGATGAAATTTCATGTACCCTTAATAATAAAATGCCTACTGCTACTGTTTGAACATCTTGTCTCAATAACTTAATTGCGTGAATTACTAATTATGGGTGTAAAAACTATTTTCTTGTAATTTTGAGGTACAGCTGGACAGTACTTTTAATCATACCTTAATGGTATAAAACACAGTCGAAATAAAATGTCCAAATTCAAACTGTAAACCCTTTCAGACCAGAGTACTGTAAAACATGCACATTCATGAAGCTTCCATATTTGGTCCTCTGTGTTTTCCAGTCTACATCATATCATCAGTCAGCTACCAACTATCTGCTCTTAGACCAAACCTATACTGTGATGATGATGATAAGAGTATTACTGTTTTACATCCATAAATTTAAAACTATCACAAGTACACAGAATGATATTCATTCATTCATTCATTCATTCATTCATGTGCATTCATTGAGACATCATTAGTACATGACCATTAGGTATAGAATTTGTCAGTAAAACGTCATTCAAAATATTATATAGAACTCATCATTAAGTGATAATACAAGTAGTATAATGTATATTAATTAAATCTAATTAGTTTGATCATTATTTACAAGACAGTAATTATGATATAATTGTATTTAATAATTACTATCTTATAAATTATGAGTATACTAATTAGATTTAATTAGTATACATTATACTACTTGTATTCTTGCTGTCGTAAACAAACAATTTAACACTCCCTCTATTTCACTTAAAACACTATGTTTGGTACTATCAGCCACAATTCTTTTACAGGCATTAAAATTTTAAATCACAATCCATACATTTTACTATGTCCAGGGTGGCAGGTCCTTCAAATATTATTAGGTTAGCAGAAACAAAGGGTTAAAGCCAAATAATGTGACATAAGTTTGTCACACCAACAAACTTAATGAAATTAGCCAGATGGGTTAATAAAATCATGTAGAACAATGGAAGCAGGAACAGCTGAATTACTTGGCCTAAAAATTGGTAATAACTAATGATAACATATTGAATACATTATTGCTGAACTAAGTTCAGCATATCTTGCGAGGAATACAGTCACATTATTTATGCAAAATTATACTTCAAAATTAGTTTATTTTGCTTGTACCCACTCCAACCCAATGTTTACAGAAATGCAAGGCAGCAGTAAAGTATTTAATATCCATATGATAATCATTAAAATATATAATGGCAGGCATTCAAATGGATTAAAAAGGATTACTTCAAAACTATAATATACTTCCCTTACAAATTATTTAACATCCACAAGAAAATCCATATATGGCTTTATCTTATGAATCATCCACGTAATTTTGTACATTAAAATTTTAATTGTACTAGTTATCAACCGTCAGGAACTGATTAAATTATGAAGACTGGAGACTTTTAGAATGTTACGCCATGTGGATTGGTAGTTACTCGAGCCTGAAGATAAAGGCAGAACCCTCCTTCGAAACATCGGACCATTTTCAGTTTATCCTGAAGATTAAGACACAACACTCCTTCGAAACGTCGGTAACTACTTACAAGTTGACACGGCGTACCATCACATAAAACATTAATCTTAACACGGCTGTTAACATCGTCAAATCTCGACTTAGGTTATGCTTCCCAATATAAATAAGTCTCATCAATTATTAGTGCCACATTGCACAGATCCCTTTAATCACGAATATCCTTAGCATATACTATATCTGACATGTTAAATAAAACATTATATTTTCATTACTCACACATTTAAAAGTAATGTAAGTTACGAACCATGTGATAAACAGATGACGAGTTTCATTTGTCTTTTTACGCAGTTCTGCCAACTCCGTCCCCAAAGTGCTGACCATGACTGCCCTATAGAGCTTTCTGCGAACCAACAAAACATAACCTCATATTCTACAGTATAATAATTATCCATCCACAATGTGAAGCAGTTTTATCTTAGACAACCCGTTGTGCTGCGTCAATTACAAAACAGCTATTATTTACCATCAATACAACCATGTATGTTATATTATATTATATTTAAAATACGGCTACATTATTCGACCATTACATGGTCGGTCATAACCATGGAATGGTTAAAACATTTAGCCGCACATTTATATAATGCAAGATAATTGGTTGTGTTGATGGTAAATAACAGCTATTTTTCAAGTAAATCAGCATTACTTTCAGCAGGTTTGGTGCATTAGGACAATTATCGGTACTGTTTGTACTTTAATTGAAACCCCACTACATATACCTACTAAGCTGCATACGTCAGCATCGAATTCCAACACAACGTCGATGGAGGTCGAACTGTTACGTCAGGAGGTGACATGTTCAACAGTGATCCCTGTAGTGGATCCATGATGTTGTGTATTTCCAACATGGCAGATTCGAGTAGAGCGGAGAAATTAGCAGCAGCTAGAAAGATGGTGAGTGATGCGTGCAGTGAATTGCTTTAAGTGGCGCAGTAATAAGAAACAATAACACAACGCTCATAATTGATAAGGGCGCTAATAAGTAAATATTTCATTGCCTCGTATTTGTGTTTCCACTGCAAGTCCGATACATGGTTTCAACTGACGGATCGAGGGGGCGGGCGTAGGTTCCATGTCGACAGCTGTAACCCACAGTTATTATCTGCTGTTTCTGTATGGTGTATTATTTGCACAGTACGGCATGCTGGACTTTCATGTTGTACAGCACGCTGTTTTTTATGTAACTATGTACGAGTATTATTTGTTTTCCTATATTGCCAAATTATCAGCAGCAGGTATAATAATGGATAGAGAGAAGAAGAACCTGTTATCGATTGCCTCTCCTTCCAGTTTTCTGGACCCTGTTATTCATAAGATGTCTAGGACCCGGCATTTGGACAGAAGTGATGTGAAACGATTGTGTGTTGTGTCTATTCCTTACGTAAAAGGTGTTCCTGAAAATTGTAAAAGGATTAGTGAACATTATAACATGAAGATTACTTTTAAAACTAGACATACCCATGGAAGGTACCTGAGAAAAACTAAACCTATTAAGGATGTGCAGGAGAGGACACAGTGTGTTTATAAGATTACTTGTGAATGTGGGAAATTGTATATTTGTGAAATGGGTGGACCATTGGCAGTAAGACGGAGGTGACATAGAGGTAACTTGAAAGAAGGACATATAGGCAAATCAAAATTGTAACAGAATGCTTTTGTAGAAGGTCATATGATTGGCTGGACGCAGTGGACATTTTACAGTTTGTTTAGAACCCTATCTATAGGAAATAAAGGGAAACGGTCCATGTACATACTGTGTTCTGATAAACGTACAAGCCAACCTAGTTTGAAAATTTCCACCACTTGTTTTCCATTGATAGGTGAGGACTTGAAATATGAAATGGGTTAGGGCCTTCTTTTAGGTTGTTTGTGTTGTTTGTTCCTGTCCTCGCCAACCGAGCATGTGGTTTGTTGGGTGTACTGTTTATTCATAATATCAGATTGTACGATGATTTCATATTTTTTAGGTCAATGTGACTGCTGGCTCTTATTTTAATTATTGTCATATTGACTATGTTTGTTTATGTGGGTTTTATCAGTTTATTGAATATCTTACTTAGTCCGATCCTCTTCTACTTTGCAGTGTAGAGGTTTTATTGAATATTTTTGTGTTATTTCCCATGAATAGTTGTTGTTGATGTATTAGTTTTGTGGTGGTTAATTTGTAACATGTAAGGTCTTGACAGTGGTGTCACATAACTAAAAAAACATTCCCCAGGTCTTTTTCCATTGTCACACTGTATTTAACAAAAACAGTGTTGTAATGGTATTGTGTGACAGTGGAAAAAGTTCTGGTGAATGTGAGTGATTTTAGTTAGGTGGTTAATTTGTTTTGAGATTAGTGTTACGTGACTTGCAGATGGAAACATTGTGTGCTGTCATGTGTTGTGACAGTGGTAAAAGTCCTAATAAATATAAGTTATGAAACTTACGTGAAACCATTATCAAAGTAATTTATATGACTCAACAGTAACGAGTAATATTTTACAAACCTGGGGTGGACCGTATTTATGGTGATGACAACATAATACTAGTGTGATCAAGTTCCGTATGTCATACTTAAAATGATAATTGACCTCTTGCCATCTTTACCCAGGGTCAGTGTTAGAAGGATGGTATTTAATACATTTTGAGAATTTTTAAACAGCCACCATTTCACAAAAACCAGTGGTGTAGTGGTTAGGGTTCCAGTTACTTTGTGCTGGTTGAAGTGAGCAGAAAGTTATTTGTGTGCATCTCATGCAGGTATTTGTGGGGGCATGCATTCTTAACCTTGGCACTTGATCAAAGTGAGTTGTCAGCTTTATGCCATTGCTGCTTTATGTGTGGGGAAAGAGATTCTGGTGGTCACTGAATGGTAGAACAGGAAGCTGGGTGAGGCTGAGGGTGTTCAAAAATGGGGAGTGGAGGAATATCTGGAGAAAGCAGCTGAATGAGAATTTCATGATTTCTACCCTTTGTCAGATATTACTGTGGTGATGAAAGGAAGGAAGATGAGATGGGCAGGGCATGTAGCATGCATTTGAAGACCTCTATAAATGCAAATGCAGTTTGGTTAGATATTTTAAAGAAAGAGACCACATTGAAGACCTGGGCATACAGGAGAGGATAATGTGCAAATGGATGTTAAAGAAATAGGATGACTGGGTGTGGACTGGATTTATCAGGGACCAGTGAATGCATTAATGAGCCATGAATTCCATAAAAAAAGGTGAGTTCCTGTCTACACCCTCAGTGTATATAGGTGGAGTAGAGGTATAGCTGTCCTCATTTTTAACCTTAGCACTAGCTGGAGCTGAGTGGTCAACTTCATTCACACCCCAGCTGCTTTAACCCTGGGAAAGAATAGAGGGCTGGGTGTACAGCAGCATCAGTCTGGATGTTCTGGATCATAGAAAAGTTTCTTGCTTCTGCCAGGATTGGAACCCTGGACCTTCCCGCCTGTAACCTTGTCTCTATACCAACTACACTATTCCACCTCTTGAATTGCATAAAATATGGGGAATTGTTTGACTAGCTGAGGGTCCTTTGCCTTCTGCAGAAGAACAGTGCTCCAAGGAGTCAGTAGTTATACTTTGTACTGTCAGAGTGTAATGTGTGTTACATGAAGTTCTCAGATTTGTTGAAAATTTTTTAAGTTGTATAAAAATTTGGCATGATGAATGTCACATGTTTTAGACCACCCATTAAAATAACAGTTGTCGTTATTGGAAATGGCTGTACAATACAATTTTGAGTTCTGTTGTTCAGTAGTGTCTGTTAGTGGTGACTAGGACAGGACATGTATGAAGTATGAAAGGGGTGGGATTTGTGCTTGTTGAGCCAGCATGGGTCAGTGACTAATATATACCATTATCTGTTCAGAAGCATTAGTCACTAACACTATAATGGGTGTATGAGCTTAATTAATGCCTGTGTCTTTACCTGATATGAAGCTGTAGTGACAGTTCCTGTGGTCATTGATATTGCTGCTTTGATGTTAACTATCATTGTGCATTTAGCTGCTACAAGGATAAGCTGTCCAGTTTAATTGGGTCATCACTTTAGTGTATCAAAATGAGGGAAAATTTAAAGAAAACATAAAATTTAAAAATGCTGTATCTTTTCAATTAATGGGCACAGAATTGCAAACAGTTATGTATGCAATTTCTTGAAGAGACCCAAGAAGCTTGCAAAATGTTATGAGGCTGGATATGTCATGAAAATCTTTTGTGTGAAGATAGTATGTTTGTTTAAACTGAAGAGGAATGAAGTAGCAGGAGACCAGAAGAAATTGCATAATGTGAGCTTCATGATTTGAACCCATTTGCAATGTAGTATTCCAGTGATGAGATGGAGCAAAATGAGATGGGTGGGGCATGTGGCACATGTGGAGGAAAAGAGAACTGCCAACATTGTTTTGGTTGGGAAACGTGAAGGAGAGAGGCCACTTACATGACCTAGGTGTGGGTGGGGATAATATTAAAATGGATCTTAAAGACGTAGGATAGGAGGGTGTGGAGTGGATTGATCTGGCTCTGAATAGGGATGTGGCAGGCTCTTGTGAGCACAGTAATGAACCATTGGGTTGCATAAAATGCAAGAGCTTCTCAATAGGGGCTCTTGTCCATGGAATTAGGTAGGTAGGTAGGTAGGTAGGTAGGTAGGTAGGTGGGTGGGTAGGTGGGTGGGTGGGTGGGTGGGTAGGTAGGTAGGTCGGTCGGTCGGTCGGTCGGTTCAGGGGTGACAGATTTTACAAAAATCCAGGAGCCACTTCAAAATTCTAGGTACCAGCTTGGTGACATTAAGCAAGTTCCATGCTGAGGACCCACAAATACTAGGTGCCAGTATACAAAATTTAGTGGCCTGTGTCATCTGGCACCTGGAATTTGTGCACCCCTTAGTTAGTTTATGTAGGTAGGCAGGCAGGCAGGCGGGCGGGCGGCCAGGTGGGCAGGCAGGCAGGCAGAATGTATGTTTGTTTTAATAGCACATGTGGCTAGCCATTCAGCAATTCCTCCTACATAATCGTGTGGATCTTTCATGTACAGTGGGACCTTCAGATTCTAATATGAGTCTTGTTTATACTACTCTGCCCTCATATAGAAGTTGTAATGGTTCTTATTCTTCACATTATTTGCCAACTTTAATGGAAGTGTACATACAGTTCTATTGGTATGAGGATGAGAGTGACTTTCTGTTTTCTTTTTTATTTTGTTTTAAGCTGGGAGGGTGTGGAAATGGAATATCTCAGTCTAGCTTTCCTTTTATATGTTAGAAATAAAGTGAGGTCCTGATGCGTGTTGTGTGTTAAATACTGTAAAATGTAAAATGTGATATTTGAGGTTCTCAATGAAGTGCTGCTGAAGATTCAAGTCTTTGTGGATGTTCTTCTGTGTTGGTGGGCAAATAGAACTATTGGCTTGGTGACAGCAGGACATCCCAGAAGACATGTATCTTCAGAATTGAGTGCTGAGTAATGTGGTAAGCGATCACCATTTGCATTTAATGGTATTTGTAATATAATGATATATTCTAATCGATAAGAGAAAATGTGATGTTATTTTGTGTTACCATGACTAAGCTTGTAATATTAACACCTGAAAAATAAAAGAATTTTATGTATGTGAAATTCTTGTATGTTTTCCAGCTTAAACAATTTCAACAGAAGGGCAAAGATGGTCAGCCTACTGGCATAAAAATCTCAGGGAAGAAAATTGCACCTAAGACTCAGCTTGTAGAAGACGGGAATTCTTTGGAACAAAATTTGGTTTTTGTCTCAGGACCTATGAATTCTGAATGCAGCAAGGTACACAGTACAATAAGTGTAGTTAATATGTTTAATTGCATTTACTTATGGGTTCCTAGGTGGTATAACTTTTTCATTGTTTTTCATTACAGACTGGCATTGGAACAAGTGTTAATAGTGAATTACAGACTTTCATTGAACCTTCATTACAAATACAAGGAAACTTAAGTGAGCCAGCAGTCATCATAGCCGAAAACACCAATACATATAACTGTACAAGTCATGATAAAATTAATGAAGCAAATGTAAACGAATCTGATATCTCCTACAGTGTATTAGGGAATGGAGTGGCGAAAAATGCAATTAATTTAATTCCTGAAGATGTACCAATTGCCACTTTCCCTCCATTGACAGTTTCAGACGGGATTCTCTCGGATATTTCTAGAGCAAAGGATTTCTTTGACAGTTTCTCTTCTTACAACCACAGTCCGCCATCTGATGGCAGTACTGACATAATTTTAGGTGAAAAGGAATCAGAACAAGTCACAACACCTCATCAGCTGTTTCCAGTATCCAGTTGTGAAACTGTGGATGTTGCAGATGATTCACAAATCATTGTGTTGTCCAGCATTAAAAGTGCAGAATCTAGCCCAAGTGTAGAACTTCAGAATTTTGACACTGCTACCTTCAAAGAATTAGTACAAGTCATTGACAGTAAAGTGGACCAGAATGTCATTGATAATCAGCATGTAATACAAAACACCAGTGTTGTGTTATCAACACCAGAACACTCCAGCAATGCCAGATCTAGCACTGAAAGCCTTCGCCAGTTGTCGCTGCAGATGAATGGTCTTATCGAAGAATCTGCACGAGATAATGCAGCACATAGAGAAGACAGTGAACTTGAACGCAGAAATCAAGAATTGGCTGCTTTGTTGGCAGCTGAATGTCAGAAGTGTGAACAGCTTAATCTGCAGTTGAAAGAATATGTGAGTAAACCTCATCTGTGGCAGATTTTTGCCATTCAGCTTACATTTTCAGTTTATTTGTAGTCAAACAGTGACTGTGTCTTTACCTCTGACTTCCTGCTTGCAAAGCAGTTGCTCTGTCTTCAGTTTTTACCATAAACTGCAGTCAAAGTATATTATACCTGCAGTCTCATTAAGGTGACTTTTGTTTGGATTTAGCTTGCATTTACTTCCATTAAACTTACTGCCATTTTAACATGCTTAGTTTGAGGGCAATAAAACCGCAACTACTGATGCTACTGAGATGAGCATGTGCTTGTTGAAAAGAGCACACTGTAGTAGTCACAACCACTTACTACTCATATTTTGCTAATCTGTTTTCAGGGCACTCAAAAAGAAATCAGTCTCTTTATTTAACAGGCACACTGTGTGTGTGCACTGTTGATGACACATAAATAAGTAAAGAAATACTTAGAATGGACAGGTTGTGCATTTACATTTTATATTCTAATAGTCTGCTAATATTCAAGGCCCATTATTACAATGTATATGTGTGTGAGGTGAAGCAGCTTTGTACTTGCAGCAATCAAGAATGTGCCAGCTACAGGTGGAAATGGATCAGTTGCGGACTGAGTCAGAGGCCAGGGTGACACGAGAAATTGGACCAATACAGGAACAGCTACAACTGCATGTGCAGACAGTTGGAATCCTTGTAGGGGAAAAGACAGAACTCCAGGCGGCACTCATGAAGAGCCAGAATATAGCAAAGCAAAAAGCTAGTATGTACAGTCACTGATTTCTGTTGTAACGTTTATATGTGCCATGGATTAAACCTGTGTCCTGCTCTGTTTATGGTGATTGTTGCTCTTAGTGCCAGGTGGTTGATGTGCTGGCCACTGGTACTCTTGCATGTTGTGCCAGAGGGCGATCCATCAGTTACCATTTTAAGTGCATTAAGCTTCCTCATCATCCATAACATTTCATATGCAATCACTTCATTGAATAGTGGAACTCTTGTATTTGCTACACGTCTCAGTAGGTCTGTATTTCCGCAGCATATCAAATTTTAGCATACCTATCCATACAGCCTGACTCTATAAGGGCTGAGACCGTGCCTTCCACCTGCTGGTTGGACATTCCTGGCATCTGCTTCACTTCAGTTACACAGTCTGACAATTATATAATGTGACTGAGGTTATAGAATAAAACTGGAACAAAAGACTTGAGTACTATCTGTATTTTATTCAAAGTACATCCCTTCTGCATCGATACAGTGAGTGGCACGATCTAGCAAAGACTGGAACAACCTCTGCATGTCTTCTTATGGTATGGCCCGAAGACTCGATGTCACAGCTCCTTGGGTGTCTTGAACATCTTCAGAGAGGCGCCCTTTCAATGGTAACTTCATTTTGGGGAACAAAAAATAATCACAGGGGGATAACTCAGGGGAGTAGGGCGGATGATTGAGCACGCACACTTGTTTTCGGGGTAAAAATCCTTGTACAGCAACTGTCCGGTGAACCAGTGCATTGTCATGAAGAAGAAACCAACTGCCTGGTGCTGAATTCTGGGGCTGAACAAGGTGAATCCTCTTCCATAGGCGTTCCAGAACACTCAAAAACTTCCAGTGACAGTTTGTCCCTCAGGGACAAACTCGTGGTGAATAATTCCCTTGCTGTCCTAGAAACACACAAGCATTGTCTTCACTTTTGACTTTTGAAGACAAACTTTTTTGCGTTTTGGTGATGCTGGTAACTTCCATTCAGCACTTCGACATTTAGTTGTGGGATCATAGCGAAAACACCAAGTTCCATCCTCTGCTACAATCGAATTCAAGGAATTTTTATTTCTATTAGCAGTTTTAATGATGTCTTTTGCGTACTGAACACGCTCATGTCTCTGATCATCAGACAATGAATGCGGCACAAACCGGGAAGCGACCTTTCTCTTGCCCAAGTCTTCCACTAAGATTTGACGAATCATCTCTCTGTTAACACCAAACTCATCAGCCATCATTCTCACAGTCGCACAATGTTCTTCTTGTATTCGTTCTCTCTCGCAGTGAGTCCCTTGTTATGAACAGAAGATGGACGCCCAGGCCTGGCTTCATCTTCAGTCGTTTCCACACCACTTTTGAATCGTGCATACCACTGACTATCTGTGCACGAGATAAACAATTAGCCCCATACACTTGTCTCATCAATTCCACAGAAACAGAATTTAATTTTCGCTCTCTGCTGCATGCCACTACTGTGACCATGTCCTCTCACTACCTGCACAACATGGTGCCATATTTCCTGTCATGCTCAGCGTGGGGCATTGCGGTGTTGCCAGATTGCAGATGAAGGTTGCGCACATGGATGGCATGCATTGCTTCATAGATGGCACTTCTATCTTGGTCAAAATAAAATCAGTCGCATTATATAATTTTCAGACTGTGTTCCTTCGCCCATGTTGGTAACTTACTTTGAAGATGGTTTATGTTAGAAAAGATGTGAATGGCAGGGCACATACTCAGGTTATTCAGTATTGCAAGGACTTAAATCTGTATTATTTGTGAAGTTCATATACAGAGATGTAGATTTATCATGTCCCTAATTGTAGAAAAATGTGATATTAGCGTCTTTAGGTGCAATAGCTGTCATATCGTTGTTATTGCCTTTGGTGCGTGAACAGCTGAAACAGGCACTTATTTGTTAGTCATATCCTTTTACACATTTATAATTTTTTTATTTATTGTGTGTAGGTGAAGTTGAAGAACTGCAGGGTCGGCTGAAAGCATCCAGATACAGGGTTATGGATCTAGAAAAGGAAGTTTCTTCTTTACAAGGAACAAATGAAAGTTTAGAGAAAGTTACTCATGAGCTTTCTTGTGAGTGTGATAAACTGAAACTTGAACACGGTACAACCAGTAGGGAGCTTTTAGAAAAAGAGGAAGAAATATCAGAACTACATCAAAAGCTGAATGCCAAAGTGAATGATTATGTGATATTACAGCAAGAACTACAAGGAAAATTGTCTCAGCTATCACTGACACAACTTCGAGTACAGCAGGTATGTTTATTTCCTTTCATAATTTTACAAAAGTGTATATGTTTTATATTTTATTGTAGGCCTATGTTATTTTGTGAGATCTCACAAAAATTTTTTACGTTGTATTGAGTTTTCATATATTATACGCCTGATGATAGTTGAATGACTGAAGCATGTAGTATAAGAATAATCAGTGAATACAGGTTGTGTTGAATGGAACATATAAGTAGTGGGAAAGTTGTGTATTTGGTAACATTTGTGCCCCCCATGCTGAATAATATTGCTCCCAAGTCAGCATTTTTCAGTCACTGGAATGTTTTCAGTAGCCAAAATTGTGTTGTAAAGGTAGTATAAACACAAAGTCCTGGAATTGTATGGCATTCACGCCAGATTTATTAAAAATTAAATTGACTCAAACATCACTGTGTTACACGTGATAGCATACATGCATGTATTTGTCCTTTTTGAAAGTGAGATAAATATAATAAATAATAAATACAATGAGAATAGTAATCAGTAGAGTAGAATGGGGCAAAGGTGGGGGTGGGGTAAAAGTCCTTTCTGTCTTACTTCTTGACTGTGGTAAGATATTGGCATCACTGAACTGGTTGCAGGAAGGCTTCTGTGGAGAGAATTTTTTGCACTAGTTATATGATTCTCTGTTGATTCATGCTTGTGCTGTGAGGTCCTGTTAACTTTTTTGTTACTTGATGTAATTTTGAGCACATATATAAGCTGTAGCATTCACAGTCAAGTTCAGTAAGAAATTTAAGGTAGGATGTGACTGCTGTCATTAGTTTTGTTTCTCACCTGTGTTGCTGGAAGCACCTACTGATCTAGTACCTAAGGACACTGAAGGGCAAACCTATGTGCTGGTTGTGTGGCAAATGTCTGCACTCACTGGCATAGATTTAACAGATTTAAAGCTATTGCCATAGATTTAACAGATTTAAAGTTAACAAGTTTGTAGAAAATTTGAGAGAGTTGTACCAAAAATTCAAATTTTCTGGAAGCACAGTTTTTAACCTGAATGAGAGTGGTCTCTCAGCAGAGTTGAATGAGGTTCCTAAAGTTGTAACTGTTAAGAGACAGAAAGTTGGAAGAGTGACATCTGGACAAAGAGGCAAAAAAGTTACGTGTTGTTTGTGCTATGGGTGTGAGTGGAGTCTGTCCCTCCTGTCATGTTTGCTCACAAGAGGATAAGGAGGAACTTTTAGCTGGAGATTTTCCTGAAACAATCACCATGTGTTCTATCTTGGGATATGGTACTTCTGCCCTGTTCATATAATGGACTTGTGACTGTCAGGAGAAAATAGGGCCTGGTACCAACCATCCTTTATTGCTTTTATTGGATGACTGTTCTGCTCATGTAAGCCCACAAGCGATAAAATTGTGCTACAAACGTAGCATTCACCTGATATCGGTTCCACCCTATACTAGCCCTAAAATGTGACCATGGGGTAGAAAGTTTTTTTAAAGTTATTAAAAGGTTTTATGCTGATGAACACAATAATTTGGTGGTGATGTAAACTGGAAGAAACATAACACAGTAGCAGTTTTTAAGTTATTTGGCTCAGCTTATCAAAGGCATTCTATAACAAAATGGACAACAAGGGCTTTTAAGTCGTGTGATATACGGCCTATTAACCCAAATGCCTTTGAGGTGAGGGTTTCCACCCATCTAGGGTCACTGACTTAGCAGGAGCACGAGAGGACTATGAGGCCATGATAACATTAAGGATGCTTCCAGTCACACTTGAGAAAGAGAGTAACCCCAGTTCCATACATTTAACTTTATTCTCCTCCGAGAAACTCTCTAATTCCTGTATAGATTCCAGCCATGCAAGTGGCTCAGGTGTAAAAAAAAACTTGGGTCTCGCCAAAAGATAACCTTGCAGTTCCTAAAACATCTGAGCCAATGAAGTGAAACAAGTGACAGGACAAGGTCTGAAGTATTATCATAATTTCCATACAAAAAGCAATTGATGTTAGAATGGGTGGAAAAGGGGGGGGGGGGGGGAACAGAATTGAGAGAAAATCAAGAAATGACTAGCCATAAATAAACAAAAACACAAGATGAGGCAATCCAATCATTCACAAGCAGTAAAATTTCCTGGCTATGATCAAATTTGTCATGATCCACATGATGATGAGGATTGGATTAGGTGTGGGTTGTGTGAGCAGTGGTGGTGTGGAAAACAGCTGTGCATTTTAAAATAGTACAGAATTCCTATGCGGTTTTTGCACTTGAGTAGTCAGGTTTCTTCTTTGTAAATTTGGATTACTGTGTTTTTTTGTGGGATGTCTGTAATTAGTACCTCCATGTGATATCATCTGAACATTGTTCTACCACTTTCTTTTGTATTATATAAGTCTGGTGAAATAAAATATTGTCTGCAATTGTGAAATGTGCTGAATTTTACATGCTCATACTGTGGATTTTTGCCTTGCATGGCTGGCACCTTTCACTTTTGCCTCATTAGAGGTACAAAGATCCTATCTAGCAAACTGACAGTTAACATTAACTTGTGACAACTGTTAATCGTAAGGATGGTAGAAAGACATGACTTCAGTAAATATGGATTTTGTAGATAGTACATATTCAGCTTCCTTCTAAAATATATCTGAGAAAAATCATATGAAGCCTTAAGTGCAGAACATTTACAGTTCAGCTTTTACTGTCACCAAGAGTGTGACTGGACAAGTGTTGGAGCAGTTCATTTGAGTGATAGAGACAGCATTGGCTTATGATTATGTGATACTGACTACTGATTTATGTAGTGACTAATACTTGTTGTGTGTCTGGGATGAGAACAGTAGATATTTATAAAGAATTTTGAATGCTGACTTCCTCTTGGGCAACAATAGAAAGCTTTCCTTCGATCACCAGGTTCAGACATGCTGCCCAATGGATACTGGCAGTAAAGTGGTCACAGAATAATTGACCACTCACAACTAATGCAGATATCTAGATTACATGGTGGTTTACCTACATGACCTTGTGTGCTTTTATGGCCTAGTTCTTAGACATGTGGGCAGCTTTCTCAATACATGTGGTTTGGTTAACCCTGTGGCACTGGCATTAACCTCTTAACTAGGCATGACGTATATGTGCGTACTCGTATTGCGCTGTTTCAGTGGGTATGACATACTATTACATCCTCAATCTTTCATGACTAATGTCTCCTGGGTATGATGAGATATGATTTAGGTATGAGTACTGTTAAGTAGTCAATGTTTTTTCCTCTAGGAGGCACCACCAACCGCCTTCTTCTTGGTGGCCAGTGCCATCCACTACAATTATTTGAAACACTGGTGTCATGACTGTGAGAAGGCCGTATGTGTAGTACTGTGTTTTCAAGTCTACCACACAGATAGCAATTTAAAAATAAAAAAAGTCATAAGTGTTGCAATAATTATGAATAAAAGCTGCATTTCATCTTTAAATCAGTTTCTCTTTACATATTGAAAGAAAGCCCCATTATGTTTGCAACCCGTCTCATGCTTTATAGGAACTATGGAAAACGGGCAGGATTAAATACCCGGGGGAGGTTACACCAGCAGCCCAGAAAAGACCCAGTTAACAGGTTAAATGCCCAGTATGATGTGCAGGAGACTGGGCTTTAAGTGAGAGCTGTATAAGGAGGCGATTAAGTGGCTGTCATTGATATGTGACATTTGGTGTTTCCAGCACCACACTGCATGATGGGTGTGCCTGTTGCTAGGTGCCAAGGGGTTAATGTAGGTTCACTGGAAATTTAATTTTTAGAGCTACAGTCATATATGGAATCCTTAGTTCATTATTCTGTACATGCCTTAGCACTAGGTGACTATTCCTTCATCAGGTAATTGCTTCCTGCTTTTTAAGTTTTTATTCTCATGTAAGATGTGCTTAAGCCATCTAACATAATCATTTTTACATTTTATTTGGTATGTGGCAAGAAATTAACCTTTTAAAGACCTGTGTTTTGCATATGCGCATGCATGTGGGAAAACATTCCTAGAAATTCATTTGTTATGTTTAGACAACAAGGACATTACTGCATTTTTAAGACATACTGCATAATCTCTATTTTGTTTTCTACAAAATGCCATTTATTTTGTAATTTTATTATTTCTATTCAAGTAACATGTTTTTCATAATTAATGCACTAAAATTATATACCCACCCCAGTCGGATAAAGGTTAACACTCAAGAAACGTGCTTTTAATGTTTATTTTTCTGATTACAGTTGGTTACACAGACATCACTGTCCAGTGGTTATTAAATATCTCTCTGTGATGTTTATGTGAAAGTAATTTTATTTGTTGTTGGCTTGGTGTTAGCTACTTAACTTTGTCATTTGCAAATTCACTCACCAGCTAAGTTCAGCAGACAGTTACGAAGTAGATGGACAGTTGGAGACAATGCACCAACAGAAGGTCTCCCTTGAGAAGCAAGTTGCCGATCTGCAGCAGACGGTAAAGACAGTCGGATTGGAACGAGATCAAGCAAGCCAACAGTATCAGCAGTATGTACAGCAGTTGAATGGCCAGTTGCATAGCTTAGCATCTAAGGTATTGACATACATGTTGGTGAATATCATCATCATCACATCGTCATTGTCATCATTGTCATACATTTATGTACATACGAAAGTTCCATGTGTGTTAAAATGAGAACTTCAGAAATTTTCAGTAAAACTCCTTCCATTTACCAGGTTGAGTCCTTAAGCTCTGAAAATGAACAGTTGGTAACAAGGGAACAGGGTTTGGTGCGGCATGTATCGGAACTGGAGAAGCAACTGCAACAGCTGCAGCAAAACCAGAAGAGAAGAGACTCTTCTCCTAAACAATTGAAGGACTCATCTATGGTGCAGGATCTTGAAGCCAAACTTGAACTTGCAGAGAGAACTAGACTAGCTCTCATAGAGAAGCTGGACTGTCAGGTAGTGACTTGACATAGCAGAGCTTTTTATCTCCATAATTCACACACGGCACATCTTGAGAATTTGGTAACTGCTTGCTGTGTCATATGTAACACGAAGGTTTACTACCATATTCACAAGCACCTTCTACTGAATGCGATCCTGAGCCAGATGAATCCAGTCCATAGTCTCACATCACATTTCATTGTTGTCCCCCAGTATGTAGCTAGGTCTCCCAAAAATTTTGTAATACCATGCTTATTTGTGGAGCAATTATCCCATTTTGGTAGTGACTCAGACAGAAGTGGGAACTTGTTTGTCCCTAGTGACATGCCTGTTGAAAATTCGGTAAGCAGATTTGATAGTTTCCATCTTTTGAAAGACCAAGTTGCCTAAACTGTATGTACTGGGTTTGAATCCAGTTTGTCTAGTTCATCTGGATGGAGTTTTATTGCAGGCATTTAAAACTGTTCTTTATAATAACATGTCTCAGGAGCTACTGGATGAAATGTGACAAAATGACAAAATTTATAACTCCGAACCAAATGAAGAATATCACGAAGTTAGTCATATTCTGCTGGTTAGTGTCTTACGTATGAAATGTGGGACTGAACTTGAGTTTGTAGTTAAAGAGAGTTAAAAATATATATTTTATACATTTTTTAAAGTTGCCATACATATAAATAAATACCAACATTTTGAATTTTCACAACATGAAGCTGTGTGTGATGTTCTTGAAAGGAGGATACTCACTGTTCCGTTTGAATCTTCAGTCACTGTTTTCCACCTGCCTATAAAGGTGCAAGTAAACAGACCTTAAAACTGTTATTTGACTTGTTAGTGGTGCACTGTCTGTTATGGCCACACTTCTGTGATAGTGGGATGACATTGGTTGTGTGTTTGCTAACTTTATGTCATCTTTTGGCTCCAGACAAACATCTTTCTTCTGCTTCTTTGTAACTATGCTTTTATGCAGAGTGAGCAACAAGTCTCTATGCAAGAAGGGTGATATGTTGTGCAGGAAATGGTTATGTCCGATATGTAAAACACTTAAAGTAGCATATGTGATATCTGTCATGTAGTCACTAAGCCACTTCCAAGACTTATTGTAAGCATAAATATTGTACATTTATTCATTGTGGCTTACGTTGTAACCTACATCCTACTTCTGACGGGTGCACAGTGACTTTAAATTCACCCTGTATCTTCTGCATGGTATGTAAGGTTCTAACAGTGTTGACTGTAGAATATGATGCCATAGAGTGTGGTAGAAATGGACCAGTGTTTCAAAGGATTCCACTGCCATTGGGAACTTTGGTATACTCCTAGCAAACCACACAGTGTCACATCCAACAAGTCAGCAGTCTGCATATTCCCTATGATTTTGTATTCTGTATTTGCTAAATCTTAAAACTGGAAGAAATATGTGTGGTTTCCTTATAAGATCCATATGTCCTGCATATGTTTGCTGTAACCACTTGATCATTAATAAATATATTTAATGTAATGTACCGTATTAATGAACTGATCCTGTGCAGCTGTCAAGTTTAGTCTGCCTAAGTCATAGGGGTTTCCAGCCACAGAGTAGCTTTTGTTTCTATACCAGTTTGGTTTTATCTTCTTCCGATCTTAGTAGTGTTTCAAAGTCTTGTCTTGCAAATTTAATCATGTTTGGTTATAGTGAGCAGTATAGATTGCAGTATGAAGTTATGAAACATTGTTCTTTAAGAACAAATATTCATGTGAGGAGACCTGTCTATAATGTAGATGGAAAGTGTGTGTAAAACCTCTTCCACTTTCACTTCTAGAACCCATTTATACACTGCTATGAGAATGGTGCATTCAGTACTTCATCAGTGTTGTTTCTATAGATCTGTAAGGACTGCCCAGTTCTGTCTGTGACCATGAGAGTATTCTAGATTAGTAATTAGGAACAAAAATAACATGCATGTATGATGTTTGTATCCCATTTCTGCTATTTGGATTTGTTTTTAGCACATTATTCAGTTTCCAGTCAGATTCTTTAAGTAAATTCTGGTTGATTTTCCCATGTTATATCTGTCTTGTACAAACCCCAGGTATCTGTAGGTGTCTTTATCGTCCATAGCTTCAATTATTTCTGTTTTATCAGTTGCAGAATTTATTAATATGCAACTTTCATGTTAAATATTTATATTTCTGCATTTTTCAAAACCAAAATCCCTCTTAATGTCATGTTAAATTGACTCCCCTGTATTTATAGGCTGTGTTGTTTGGTTCTTAAAAGAAAGGCACCACATTGAAGGCCTAGGCATAGGTGAGAGAATATTATTGAAATTGATTTTAAAGAAACAGTGGGGGGTGCTGACTGGATTCATGTAGCTCAGGTTAGAGACAAGTGCTGGACTTGTCAACATGGTAATGAACCTCCAGGTTTCACAAAACATGAGGGACTTGTTGAATTAGCTTCTCAAGAAGGATTCTGCCTCATGCAGTTAGCTGGTTAATTATATGATTCTTAGTGCCAGCATGCTTTGATTCAAGTATGCTTCCAGTTAACATACCATGCAGTCTTGTAGACAATCAGCCCATTGTCTGTTGGAAAACTTACTGATTAGGCAGGAGGTCTGATATCATTGCATATTATTCAGTGCTGGTTTGATGAGGTTTTGTGGCCTTTGATTATGTAAAATAAGGTTTGTATATTGTTTGTGTAGTTACAAGACAACCAGAACATACAGAAAGAACTTGAAGAGAGAAACTGCAAAATAGAGGAACTAGAATCGATGTTGGAAAGGTACGAATGTGATCAGCCGGACAAAGATAAACTATTGGCGGCCATGGAGAGTGACAAAGTAGCTGCAGCACTTGCCGTTGGTCAAAATCAGCAGCTGAAAGTTCAGCTTGAGGAGCTGCAAGATGGCTTTGTTAAAATGGTGAGTGAAGCTGCACTTTTGACATAGTGGACAAGAATTGAAAGTAAGTCATTTTCAGGTGTGGATGTCATTGAATAGTGAGTAACGCTGTTATTTTCTGTATTAGATACCATGCCATTCCAGGGTATGCCATGGCACAGTTGGTTGAGGCACAGCGCTACAAGCCAGAAGGGTGTGGGTTCAATTCCCGATGGGGTCATTGGGATTTTTCATTGACTTAATCCTTCTGGCCACACTATGACCCTGGGATCTACTCAGCCTCTAAAAGAAATGAGTTCCAGGAATATCTCCTGTGGGTAAAGGTGGTTGGTGCATAGGTCTGACAACCATGCCACCTTCCTGTGCCAATTGTCGGGAAATTCTGGGAACCTCAAACTCCTGGAGCTGTAAAGGCCTGTTCAGGCCTGTAATAGGATAGCTTTATCACCTTACCATGCCATTCCATTGTACTGAACATTATTTATTGCTGTTTTGTACGTTGTGTGTATTATGCTAGCATATGGAGAAAACAAATTTTTTTAAACTACAATAATGGCTGCATGATGTAAAACATAATTGCACGTGGTATATCTGTATGTCCAACATGTTGCACTTAGTCAATTTGTGATTTCTATTATTACATATTATTTATCCTACATGTTTTGGTGCATCTGAGCCATCATCAGGGAGAGTGAAATACAAGAGAATACATGTGTGAAAATATTAAGATTATAAATGCTCAACAGGCAAAAAATATGTGAATTTAAGAAAATAAATGGGAAAAATTGTTAAAGACAAATGCAGCAATATGATTCAACAGCTAATGTTCTCATGCATGTTTTCTCTTGTATTTGATCCTTCCAGATGATGGTTAAGACAAGGCAGAACATGTAGGAGAAAATAATATGTAATGATAAAATACACAAATTGACTCCAACTGTATTTCATTGGATTTATGTATGTAATTGTGTAATGCGTGGAAAACTGAAAATATTGAGGTATTCACACCTCTTTATTTGTAGAGCAATGACAAACTAGAGCTGACTGAGAAATTGCAGTGTGAACGACATATTTGTAAGGAACAAGAAGAGAGACTGGCAAAACAGGAAGAGGAACTGAATGACTTAAGGTAAAAGGTTGTGAAGTTTGGTTGACTGAATTGCTGTCAGGTCCGAAGTTAGCAAGGAGATCCCATGCTGTGGTTGTAACATGAGCCAGCAATACTCATGAACATCATCACTACAGTCTGCTTCCACAAATGCTGTATTGGTATCATTGTGAAAATGCTCATTTTAACGGGTATTTATAGTAAACTTTTCCTTCATAACACCAGCAAGTGCACTTTTGGTATATACAAATACAGTCTTATATTGCTCCTACATGTTTTGGTGTGATTTACACCATCTTCAGGGAGCTCTATGCCAAGATTTAAAACTCACTAAAATATAATAGATTACAAAAGTAATTCATATTATACTGCAGTATTCTTGCAGCTCAAGTTAATCATATGGATTTCACAAATTGTAATGAAAATAGTATTTTTAAAAGTATAATATCCTAAACCAATAAAGCAGTAATATTTATTACGGTGTTTTCATTAACCTTTTAAAGCCTAGCGGTAACTTTACGTACGACCAGGTTTAACATTAAAAAATTCTACGTGGTGCCCACATTGCGTTTATGTGTTTTGTATGGATCTCAGAACAAACAGCAACTTTTGCCTTATAAAACATTAAGAGATTGGTTTTTATAACCGAAGTGGAGAGTGTTTACAGCGCGGTACGCACTGAGTCCTTATATAAAACAGATACGCTTCGTCATTAAAGGATTAAAAATGGTAAAGAAGTTGTATGTTGGTGTGTTGTAGTTCTTTCTTTGTATGTAAACATGTAAGTTATCTTTGATCCCTTGTGGATCTTGTTCCTGTATGATGTGTAGTGAGTTCCACGCAAAGGGTGTCCACCCTTTACACGGAACACTCTTTGTATACAAGGAAGAAACTACAACATAGAAACATACAACTGGTTACTATATTTAATGAAAACATCTCATGAATATTGCTGTTTTATTGTGTTAAGATATTATATTGTTAACATTAGCTGTAAGAATACTGTAATATAATATGAATTACTTTTGTATTATTCTAGTAAGTTTAAAATCTTGGCATAGATGGCATAGATGCCCTGAAGATGGCATAAATCATGCTGAAACATGTAGGAGTGATATAAGACTGTATTTGTACATAACAAAGGTGCATTTGTTGGTATCATGAAAATACAGTTTAATTCAATCAAAATACATGGTGTCAGTAATGTCAAAAAAGGTATTTGTATTATCCAAAAATGGTTTAAATAAATAATCTTTAACTCAAATTTCAAACTTCACACATTGTAACAGTGAACTACTGACTGTCAACAGTAATGGAGGGGGAAAGTAGTATGGAAAATAAAAAAAAATTATGATGATAAAGTAAATTTTCCCTGTGCATGCCATAAGTCATATGGAGGAGTAAGGTATGGCTGTACTCTTTGCCTTGGCACTAGATGGAGGTGAGTGGTCAGTTTCATGTCCTGGCTGCTGTACCCCCAGGGAAAGAGCCACATGGCTCATCAAAATTAACTGTAAGTTATAAATCTGATCCATGTGAAAGGAGAAGTAATGTTAAGTTTCTTGCATGTCTGTTGGATAAGGGTGACTTCATGTTGTTCCTCTGTACTAGAGTTATCAGTGCAAGGTTCTGTGGTTCTCACAGTGGTACTACTGAAGATTAAGTTCTTTTGGGATGTGACTCTGTGTAATTCAGCAAGTAGTTCCTGACCTGTCAAAGGATGGTGCCTTTATCTTCAGCTTCAAGCAGTCTAAGATATATCAGACTTTGAAGGCAAGCTGTAGGAGGTAATGGGCTAGAATAACTTTACCCGTGGTGGGAAATTCCACATATGGTTTCTCTTTACTGTTTTAAGTGTTTCCACTTACGTGTGTATCTGTTAATGTAGGTAGAAAGTCTGGCCAGTGAAGTACTGCTTGGTGTGTTGCAGAATGCAGCTGTTGCAGAAGGAGCAACTATTTCAACAGAATTTGTCAGAACTCTCAACTCAATCATTACAGCACAGCCATACTATAGATCACACAAGTCAGTATGAAGGACATGGCCATTTGAATGAGCTCCTGCAACAAGAACTAGAGCGGGCAAAGGTAACACACCATGATCTAAATGTTGTAGTAGTTTGTTTCTGATACGTTGTTATATTTGTCTGCCTGGGCTATGAGATTGCAATGACCAAGTACATACAGGTCCTGGTTGTAAGGCCCCCACCTCATTTCTGTTGAATGTACTTGATTCTTATTTGTGCTTAGTAACTTCATTGGTGTGTTTGCCAGGAATGTATTCAGGCATTAAGTGTGCAGAACAATGAACTGCGAACCCTAATAGCGCAGCAGGCTAGTAATGACTCTGGTAGTAGCAGTGGAGATGACACGCTGTCTCGCAAGGGTGAAATGTTGGCAACTCTGTCGGCTAGTGTCAAGCAGCTGGAGCTAGAGCGTGATCAGCTGTTGGAACAGTTGAAGCATGAAGAGCAGCATGAAAGAGAACAACATTCCTTGCACCAAAACTTGCCAGGTGAGTAATAATTATGAACTTGTTTTAATGAAGAAAGAAATGGCTTGTTGAGGTTTGTGATTCGTACAGCTCACCCAGTAATGTATGGGTTGTGAAAAGGTGTTCACGATATAATGGACATGTAATTGAGATGGGAAAACAAGAAATGTTTACAACTTTATGGGGAAGTATATTGATAGGTAACCACTTGCAATATTAAAAATAAATTTGAGGATAACGAAAGAAGAATTTTGTAGAAATGGAGTATGAGGCTGGGGGGTGGATATAAGTGGTTCAGAATAGTGTATACTATTAACAATATAGAACCTGTGGGCTGTTACCACAGAACGTAAGAGTGAGGTAGGCCACACCTTTACTGGGTTCTGTTACCAGAGAGTGTATGAATGCGTTAGGTCACCATTTATAAGTGACAGGTTGGTTGCTATTAAAATAAATATGGCTAGAAGCTACAGCTGCCCAGCCTTTATAGTTTGATGCAAAGTTACATGATGTATCCTTATATGTAAAATTATTTCATTTCAACCCCTTCTTCCAGCTCTGCTGTGGTTGCTAGGTTGATAAAACCATTACTGTGCAGCACTACAGCTGCATTGAACAGGGAAAACATGTGATGTAATGTCCTTTTGCAGTATGTACAGGGGCATACCCAGATGTTTCCAGACTCACTGCACAACGGAATATACACACACATCTTTTATTGGTCATTTTTAACACCTTCGAAGTAGGCCCCTTCCAAGTTTATGCAATGGGCCCAGTGTTTTTTTCCACTGCTGGAAGCACCACTGGAACTGACTTCCAGAACAGTAGGACCCTCAAGGATTGTTCCTGAGTGTGAGGGACTTTCTGGAAACAGTTCTGTTGTTTGTGCGACTTGATTCTTGGAAATGAAGAAATCACAAGGAGCCAGATCAGATGATTGAGGAGGGTGGGGGCCACAGTCTTGCTTTTAGTGGCCAAAAAGTGCTGCACTGACAGAGCAGTGTGCACTGGTGCATTGTCATGTTAATCAACCATCCCCAGTTCTGCTGTCATTCCAGACATTTTCAGCAGACTTGCTCCCTCATATGTAGCATAACTGTCCATAATAATGCTGGTTAACTGTTTGGCCTGGAGGAAAAAAATTTGGTGAACCATTCCCTCTGAGTCAAGAATGATCACCAGCATGCACCAACATGCCCTTCATGTTTGACCTGACTTGCCTTGCTTTCTTTGGGCATGGAGAGTTTGGATTTTTGCACTGATGTGACAGCAGTTTGATTTCTGAGTCGTAACAGTATACCCAGGTTTTGTCTTCTGCATCTTCAGTGCAGTTTTACTGAGTTTGAAGGAAAATTTATGGCAAATGCATTTTTCCTTCATGTCAGCGATTAGAAACTCAGAGCTCACACTTCGCATATACCGGCACGCAACCCGGGGGGTTGTGGTTGCAACACTCACTAGCCCGACTGTGGCACCAGGTGGTTGAAAGCTATACTACTTGCCGTGCTCTGTCCTAGCGACCAGTTTAGGAACTTCTGGACACACCTTTGTGTACTGTTTTTTCTCATGGAATATACATTCGTAAGACTATAGTAATATGGGTCTAATACCATTATTTCAGAACAGTTTATTTTAAGGCATCCAGGATAACATAGTCAGTATAGCAACTTGTAGTGGGCTGAATGGTCTGGGGTTTGAACACAAGGGAGAACAAGAATTTCTGTACCTGTCCAGACTGACCCTGAGGCCCACCTAGTTCCTTGTGCAGTGGATACAGGGTCTTTCCAGGGAATAAAGTGGCTGGGGTGTGGCATTGACCACCCACCCCCTTCTAGTGCCAAGGTCTGGAAAGAGTAGAGTTATACTTCTACTCCCCATCTCTGCCAACATGGCATGTTATGGGGTGAGCTTCACTTTTACACTTGAATACATTCTGATATTTTGCAGTTCTGGAGGTTACACCTCACATGAGTACAGAGGAAACTGATTATAGTGAATCCAAAGGTTCTTCACTCTCATACTGTTCAAAACCTGATATTATATGAATCAGAAAAACACATTTTGCCATCACATTTTGTTTCACTGCATCCTGTGTACAGTACATAATTTACACTGTCTTCCGAGATACTTTTTCTTTCCTTGCCAAACAGCAACAGTTCTTCAGTTTCTGTTTATTGCGGTCCCCTGGGTAGGAGGGGGAGCAGTTTCCTACGTAGTTCTCCCTGATACTAGTTGCCTCTCTGGCAGCTGTGGTTCATCAGAACTGGCCTCGGATTTTTTGTTTCTGACATCCAAGACATTTCTACCATGTGCAGAAATTTTTCTGTTTGTGTTGTTTTGTACACAAAGAGTGGATTGAACAGTGCTCAGTTTGCAACAGTTTTCAACAGTTGACCAGTGTTCTTTAGACTTGTGTAATATCTGAGGCACTGACCTATCATAGGTACACCTTTCATTATTATATTATTGTGAAGAACCCAGTGAAGTTTGTGTGTTTCCATGTTGGATTTTCTGTCTTTCCTGTTAGTGTTCACTGTGTCAACCAATTTTGGCTTATAGTTTATTGTTTTCATTTGCACAGGTCTTTTATCTTTTTTCTTTTCACACTGGAACATTACATTACCTTGCCTCTGGAATAATGCCAGCCCTGTTTTCAAGTTTTTGGCTCTTGAGTGAGTCCTGTCATTCCAGGGAAGTGTTTAGTGACTGCTTTTCTAATAAGATTCACGTAGCATGTCACTTTTTTCATCATCAGAATGATCACTGATATCTGACTTTATTACTTTCACCCTTGCCCATATTTGTTTTGTTGTCACTGCTAAAAATTAAGGAATGGAGTTGCAGTTGTTTACATGGACTAAGTCTAGTGATGTTACTATCCACAGTATGTTTCACACTCCTTCACATCATACAGAGTAGTGACATACTAGACAAGTTATTGTCATCTATAAGTCTCCTGTACAGAGCCCTATTTAGCATTAATAGAATTACAAAAGAAATCAAGGCACATTATTTTGAGTATTTATTATTCTATAAACATGGTATCAGGAGGGGTCTTTGTATGTTGTTTGGAGACAGAAACATCATGCTTCAAGCTGTTAATAACCTACAAACTACAGAAAAATTCTATTAATACAACTTGCATGTGATTGGACAGATGCTGAATTATGGAATATTGTCCTAAGTTCTTACAGGTTATTTTTTGTTACTGCTCCTATACTTGGGCTCTAGAACTAATCACAGGAATATTCCATTTGGATATTTCCTTCATCTGCTGGTTCAGGGTCATCAGGGTCCTGTTCTGTGTTTTATGGAGTCTTCATAGCTCAAGAAGTTGATAGGGTGGGACACAGGGGTTCAGGAGATGCCATAACAGTTGGTGTACAAACATTCTTGGAGGCCTTTTTGAATATGTCCCTGAGATATGCCCATTTCACTGATGAAGCTTTTTTTTTTCTGGTAGAAGCAAAACTTTTGCTCTTGGGACTGGGCTGCTGGAGTACTGGATTGTCAGGATTTCCAGATTGTCGGACTCCAGATTAAAGGAATTTTGTGGCACTAAGTGAACCAGATCAGCTGACACATGTAACCAAACAATACAGCTTAAGGAAACACTGAACTATATGACCTGTGAATAGTACACTAGATAAAAATCATGTCTATGTTACCAGATGGCAAAGTGTTAATATATGTGTTTTAACCTGCTGCATTATTGTAACCAGTATGAACTGTGAGGCCAAATAGTGTCCACTCTGGTCAACAGAGCCAAAGTGAAGGCTACTTTTCGAAGAACCTGTTGTTCGTAGGTGGCATGAGGATCTTGCCGTGGATCAACACGCTTGTATATCATTTCAGCAATTTCTGTCTTTCTGTACCAATGCAAACACAGCAGTATTGATGTTAAGTTAAACAAACGACCATTTTCTGTGCCATATTTCAGTTTGGTTTGCTTTATATATTTCAGCACCAAAGTAACTTACCTACATGAACTGCTGTGTTTTGCTTGGAAATGTTGTGAATTCATTTTCTCAACATAGGACATCCTTCAATAAATTCAGTTTTATTTATAAATTCTGTCAGCATTTTATGTTTTAAAACAATTCAGTTCCAGGCCACTTCTTTTTAGTAGTTGTTTTCTGTCATTGTCATTATTGTCTTTGTCGCCGCTGCCTTCATCATCATCATCATCATCATCATCATCATCATCATGTCGGTGGTGGTGGTGGTGGTGGCGGTGGCGGTGGCGGTGGCAGTGGCAGTTATAGTATAGTGTATGTCTATATCATAAGTGCTTTGGTTAGTTAAATAATGATTATTTGTAGAGATATGTAAAGTAAGATGGGAGACTACAGTCTTGGAGACAGTGTTGCAGCCTAAAACTGTGCATTTGTAGTATTGTACACAATGTGTTTTTGTTTTGTTTTGCAGATTCTGACAGTGTGAGTGCAAACCTAAGAGTAGAAGTGAATCCCAGAGAATATGAATCTGTGAAGGCAGCCATGGAGAAGTTGGAAGACAGATTCACAAGAATAATGAAAGAGGTTGCTGACCTTACTGATGAAAAGCAGAGGTTGGAGCATCTTGTGTTGCAGTTACAAGGGGAAACAGAAACCATTGGTAAGATAACTTTATCATTTTGTGTTTGGTTGTTGGAAACTAATATTGCATTTAATTTTTTGAAACTGAATGTCATAGTGTAGCGGTTAGCATTCCCAGTCTCTATTCATTACCTGAGACTGGCAGTTGTGATGGGGTTTTCATGGTTTCCTCATTCTGTCCAGGCATCTGTTGGAACTGTACTTTCTGTAAAGTCATAACAGCCTGCTTATATATCCTATGATGTCATGATTCACAATCATCCTGCTACTTGATGCCACGTGATAAACATGCTCATAAAAGGCCTTGTGATGTAGGTTGGCAGCTAGTTACTGGCATTTTCCTCCATGCCCTGGTGGCTGTCCTCTCTTTCTTTATTTCTTTCCCTGTGCCCAGGTGGCTCTCCTTCCTTCTACATTTTACTTCTTCATTTTTGCCCTTTAGTCTAGCATCTCTTCTTACTGTGCCTTTTCTCATTTCCTCATCATTCTGCTTTTGCTGTCTCGTCTCCCCTTCCATGCGTCTTTGTTTTCCCTCAATGTTCTGGTGGCAGCTTCATGCCCCAGCAACCTGAGTGGCCCCTGTGCTTTCACTGAGAACCAATCACCGCCTGCACCGTCCCCCATATAATAATGCATCCTCCTGTTTCTGGCATTCTTCTTTGACAGCTTGACCCATAACAATGGGATGCATAGTCTGCCCCAAAATGTCAGTAACCAGCTGCTAACCTATGCCACATAACATCCCAGAAAAGTGAAGACCTGAACTACATGGCAGCAGAAGCCTCAAATCTTGCGCAGTTAATAAAGTTCTATGAAAGACACCAGGAGTCGATCTTATTATTATTAAAAACCAGCTAACTGCACATACATTGTATGTGAAATTAGTTGTTTTTAATAGTAAGATGTATAATGAGTTGCACGGAATGAAAAATATTAAAACAAGGGTCGATCACTTCTCTCTAAATGTTATGTCCTGTATCCTATGTTGCTTTCCTGACATCTCATCCAGCAGGCAATAATTGCCACTTCAGGATTCCAATGGTGTGTCTATGGAAGGTACGCATCCTTCCTGTTACACTGTGCATTCTGCTTTACTTGAGAAGAGGTAAGAAAATAGACGGGCATTATGGTGAGTAGAAGTGTTCTGTCATTATTTTACCCTTATACTAGCAATGAAGTTATCATTCAAAAATTATTGGAATAGCTGCAGTAGCTACATTTACTTTGACAGAACTTTAATTAGTGAACAGTTTAATATGACTATCATGAGCAAAAACTAAATTATATTTCAAAAATAATTGTAGAATAAGTTTTCATGTGTTAAGTACTTGGGAAGTGACATTTATAATGAACTTAACTGTAATGTAAGTGATAAAATACAGTAGAGTTCCAGTTGTCTCTCTCAGTGAAGGGGAGAAGATGCATGAATAATCAAATATGCGGATAATTCAAAATATTTTGTTTGGGGCATTTGCAAAACAATGCAATTTATATGTGTGCATGTAGCAACTTGAAATCTGCTGAGTGGATTTTAACAGAATTTGATATTGTAGAGTTGCACTAAAGTTTGTAGGTACAATCTGGTTTTGGTTAAACATGGACAACTGTTATGATGGATGCTTTACTCATAAATGTGTGTGAGTGCATGTGTGCATGTGCACTTTTATGAATGCGTATATGAGAGTAACTACCTAAGTGTTTATTAGAGCAAAATATGTTTTAAATAAACATAGAGAAAAATGAAACATGGTTATTTACAGTAGACTTTTTCTGTAAGTTTCGCAGCTTTTAAATAATTAATCAAGGAGGGGTTATGGTATGATTACACTTCATAACTTGTTCCGTAGAGTCATACTAGAATTTCTTCTTAAAATTATAGAATGTAATTAAAATTTCTAGCTAGTTCAGTTAGCACTTTTTCATTCATTGTAGATTTCATACATTGCAGAATACAGGTTGCACTGATTTGTGGCATAACAGGACCTGTGTTTGGTGTAATTACTGATTACATTTATGGAGGTATCATTATTTCTGAGAAATCGTACTGAATATTTTCATTAGGGAATACTGGTAGGTCTGAACAGACCCAACCAAAGCTGAGTTGAGTTGAGTTGAGTTGAGTTGAGACAAACATTATCACAACAGAATAGAACCAGTACATACCCTCCATTCGTCTTTAATTTTGATCTTTTCAAGAACTATAGTGCTGAATCAGTACAACAGATTTTCTTCTTTTGTTGTCTGTTTTTGTAACATTCTAGAATAATTTTGTCACTGTTGATTATGCACCAGTTATGGAGTTGAAACAGTGTCATTAAATAATCTAAGAACCTATCAATTTTTAATAGCCTATATCAGTTATACAAAGTGAAATTGATGGTTAGTATTTTTATGTTGTGTTCCTTACTGTTAAGCTAGGCACACATTGAGACACAGGAGCGGGGCATGTTTTAACTTAGTCCTCATCAGGAGGTGCAATTGAACAACAGAAAACAGGCATAATCATCCCTCTGTGGATAGTCACATTATATTTCATGTGGGAAATCTGTTATGTCTTGTTATACTAGTAATACAGTAGTCAAATTGATAGATTAAAAATGCAAGTTAATGTGCTGAAATGTTTACATGTATTTGCTTTTGCATTCAAAACAACTGTCACATGTCTGCAGTTACAATCTTAGAGCAGACAGCAACGTTTCAGTTACAGAGTCATGTTAATGATGTGTAAGAATTCAGGGATCAAATAATTTTTTAAATTTTAATAATCTGATATTGCTATAAGATACAATCACAGATATATGACCATTGTGTTTAATGTAGAATGAAATACTTAGAAATGTTATATTAAGTTTGCTTTTATTTTTAATGTATCAATATTAAGATTATGTTACTAGGCGAATATAAACCATAACAGAGTTCACATATGAATTGTGATGTGATTGTGTGAATATTTATAAGTATTTTGTGCTGTTAAATTGTACCTCCTGATAATGACCTTAGGTCAAATGTCTTTGAGGTTTGGGTAGTAATCTCCTGTTGTTGATATATATTGCAGGTGTACTCTGATAGTTGCATTGTTGAATTAGTAGCTGTTACTTCATTGAGGCTGTGCATGATTTTCTCCATTTCTCTCAAACAAATTGTGAGGTGATACTTTCAGTAAAGTCATGCATTCCCTTGTTAGTGTAGTCAGCTTTATCTTGCCATGTAATCTAATGTTTTCCCAAGGAAGTGTATTGTAAGTTGGCACTTCTGTGTGATATTTCTGTGATGTTTGATTATTTGCAGGGGAATATATTGCTCTGTATCAAGTACAGAGGACCCTCTTGAGGCAAAGATCTCAAGAGAAAGATGAACAGTTATCAAAACTTTCAAAAGATAGGGAAGAAATGAGGAACAAGCTCAGTGAACTGACTAAGTTGGTGCAACAACTTGTGGCAGAGAAGGAAGCCCTTTGCAAGATCAGTCATGGTATTCCAGTGGAGCATTCAGTTGAAAATACATCAGTTAATTATGAGCCACAAGCGGAAGAAGGTATTGTTAAAATTACATTGTAACTGAATTATTATAGAATAACATCTCTGTTCTGGTTACATATTTGAAGCCAGATTCTTTGTTGTGATGTGCATATTTGTTTCCATGTGTGATATGTTTTTTCTCTTGATTTGTAGTTTTAAGTACTGGTCTTTGAAAGCTGTGTAACAGTGTAAAGCATCCAAATCATAATGTATGCAACATTTGACAGTATATTATCTCTACAAGTGAAACAATGTAATTAAATAATTGGAGAGTGAATCGCCTGTTCCTTGTGTGCCTTGAATATTGTTTCACAAAATAATCATGAAACATAATGACATCTATGTTACATGTGGACAAAACGTCCTTTATTCCAGCCAGCAGATGCTTCTGTTTAGTATTATCACAGCAGCATTGTTATGTGCTTGCTGGGAGTCATCGTCAGAGCTGGATAAGTGGCGCAAGAGAAACTTTACACTATTCTTTATCCAAAAAACATCAGTCCACTTGCTTGCACTGTAGAAAAACACTGCCTTTGTGCCAGCATCACAGTTAAATGCGAATGAATGCAATAAAGAGAGCACCAATTATAGCAGAAAACTGTAGTTATTAACCCTTTAAAGACGAAGCGTATCTGTTTTATATAAGGACTCAGTGCGTACCACGCTGTAAACACTCTCCACTTCGGTTATAAAAACCAATCTCTTAATGTTTTATAAGGCAAAAGTTGCTGTTTGTTCTGAGATCCGTACAAAACACATAAACGCAATGTGGGCACCACGTAGAATTTTTTAATGTTAAACCTGGTCGTACGTAAAGTTACCGCTAGGCTTTAAAAGGTTAACTAGCACAGACATATAGCACCTGTGTGTATGTCGGACAGGAATAGTTTTCAGTATTTCAGTAACAGAGTACTGCACATGAGCATAGTTACCATCTCAGCCCATTTACATGCTCTTCATGCCAACTCATGGCATGCACATAATATGTGTGATAATCTGTGCACAGATAATTGGTCGTATACTGTACTTCATGTAATGGGCAATAACAGCAAATTGTGTCAGTATCTAGTAATAATGCTTTTGTATAATCTATATGTGGAAGTAGTGTGCAGTATATAGGTTCTGTGTGAATCACATCCATAAGGAATAATGCTTATAAATATGGTGGGTCATGCAAGAGAGTATAGAAAGTAAAAGTTTGTTAACTTGCAGGTATAGCAAATGGTGAGATTGTGGAAATTGAGGATTCAGTAGAGGTGAGTGAGATGACACTGCTAACTCCACCACCAGGTGACAATGTTCCTCCAGTGTTGGAAGCAGACACAGCAGGCAAAATCATGGCCCTACTTTCTGAGCTTGGTAGCAGGAGTCTTTTGGAGCCTCAGTATAATGAGAGCTTTCATCCTTGTCCATGGTGTTCTGGAAGACTTATTACAGTGTGAAGTAAGTTTATGCAAATACTGCATGTTTGTACAGTGGAATACTGATTGTGTGTTTGTGTATTATCTGTGTGTGACATGCCTTTACCTACATATCGGCATGTGTGAACCAGACCTTGGTCATCTTTCCATGCTCTACTGTATGCTTTGGCAGGGTTGGGGTTTGGAGTGTCTGCAGAAGATACATTTGCTGGAGGGGTGGGGAGGTTTTTTTTTCCAGTGGTCATGGCTTAGGTGAGAGTTGATGCTAGACATACTTCATGGGTTTTTAAAGTATTAACATCCTATTATCCATCCCTTTACATAGTGCAGAGAATGGGCATCAGAGTTAACCAAAGATTATGGGATGAAAATGCATATCATATGTGACATAAGGAATGTTAGAATGAAGTTAATGATACTGGACCCCCAGCTACAACAGTATGACGAAGTCTTGCTACAAAAGGTGAATGCTGCCTCCTTTAGTGGTTCGACCAGACGCAAGCACAAGAAACATCAGTATCTGCTGCCAAATGTGCGCAGAAAGCCAAGTAGCACCATGAACGTTTGAGAACTGAAGAGAATTCAGTGCCTCTTTGGATGGCTGACCAAATGCAAACAGAATGGAATTTGTAAAATTGCTGTACAGGGAGAGAGACTTAGTGCCAGTGATGCTGTAACCAGCATATTTCACATAGAATTCTAGGAATTTGGACAGGAATGAAACTTGAAGCCAGATCAGATATTTAGCATCAATGGGTGTGGGTCATATTTGGAAGGCTTACCAACAAGAACCTTGCTTTTGAAACAGATAAGTGTGTTCCTGAGCAGGAATTGTCTGGAAGAATGCCTTACAGTTACATGTTGCGGAAATGCGTCTTGAAATCACAAACTGAAACCCGTTATCATCCTCAGCAGTAGCAGTAGGTTATAAGCCATTCCAGGTTTGTTGTCTTCTGTCCATGTATTTAGCAGTTCCCATGTAGATTGTCAGTAATTAAATGTCTCCTGGATTCATTATGAGTGCTGTGTAGGCTAGGTCTAGATTTGGGGTTGCCACCTCACTGCCAGTAGGTGTGTTACTGCTGGTATAGCTCTTAGGGTCATTAGAATACGCAGTTTCCTCACCATGGTATGGTAGACTGGAAAAACCAAACACCCATCATCATTCAAGGGTACTGAACCAAACTGCATTTCTGATCATTCTTACAACCAGAACGAGCATGGATGCGTACGGGGATTTTTGTACATTGAGTCTTCAAGCATCCTTTTCCAGAAGTTGGTGTTTTCCTGAAAGAGAGGGGATTACCACAGAAAGCAGAGTTGGTGCTAGATAGTGACCATTCTGATCCATGTGAGAGCATGATGACTTTTCATGATAGCCTCATCAGTGTTCACAGCTCTTGTGTAGCACATGGACCAACAGTGACTGGACGCATGCAACAAGGCTACTGGGCTGATGTCAGAACCCTTGCCAGTGATTCTGGCAAAAAATGGGTGGTGCTGGGTGAACTGTATGTCTTCTGCAAATTCAGTGATGTTGTATCAGGCAGGGAGAAAACATCTTCCAGATCTAGAATGAGACAAGTTCCAAGGTTTTCCTAGTGAGGAACTCACCAAGTCTGAAATGCTTGAAGTGGTGTGTGTTATGAGAATCTTTTATAATGTTGATGCAAGAGAATGTTGAAGAATGGCTGCAAAGTGAGGCATGTGAACCAGGCTTCCAGCAAGACAGATGCAGGCATTGCCTGTGCTGCCGCAAAATATAAGGCAGATGAAGGGGTTTGGGAGGATAAGAGTGTGCAAGAAGGAGAAAGTAGTGAGTGTGAGTCACAGCATGGTGCTACAGTATATTGATACTTTGTGTGATGGCATTGGTCATGGAGGGTTTGAATGAAGTGACATGGCAACCTCCAGGTACATACCACACTGCTGTAAGGAGGAGTCGAAACAGTTCACAAAACAAGTAAATGGTAGAAACTTTCTCATAAGCTTCATTTGTGTAGAAAACCTGTTAAATTTTGAATTTTTATGAATGTATTGTACAGTTTTGGACCATCTGTATTTTTTATTTTTCATGCCTCCTTTCCCCTTGGGTAGCCCAGATCATAGGCAGGTTGCTGTACTTGTTCCACTAAGTCAGGAGTGGAACAGATGCTGAATGTATCTGTGTTGCACTTGAAGATGAAAATGATGCAAGATGCACAATAGCCTGTCAGGTGGTTGTAAAGGCATGTCATTTGAAAATGCCTGCAACAGGCAGAGGCTGGTAGTGTAACCAGCAACAACATTTCCCTTCTCATTATTTAATCTCTATTTCTTATCCAGACATGATACTTTGATTTTGCCAAGTGTACTGACATTCATCTGTAATGTCTTTAGTTAATTTCACCACATTTAGTGAATTTGTTGTAACTTGATGTGCCCTGTGTGTGACTGTACTTGGTGACAGGATATTCCATGTTTAAGGTATTTCTTTGGTAGCACCTAGTGTTAAGAGTGATTTTTTGTTACTTTGCTTTTTTAAATACAAGTTAGAGTTGTGTTTCGACTGAAAAGTGTTTGTATTGAACAGTTCATAGTGCAGCCTATGGAATGCCTAATTTTGAATCACTGCAAACATCCATTTTTGGCTTGCTTCTTATTATCCCACCTGTGTTGATATGGGACTTTGTCCTTAGCAAACTGGCATACAAGTGTGTGTACTGCTGCAGTAATTCCATCATATAAACCAGCACATGGCTTTGAGTAATCAACAAGCACATGTTCCTTTTTCTCATTCAGATCTTTCAATAATACTTTTAACCCAGTGGTAGTTTTCACCCAGTTTGTATGAATTTCTGCATGTGTCACACCAATGGTGATTTGGTGATCTTCAGCACGTTCTCACAATCCTGTGACATTGCAGAAGCTGTAGCTTGTGTTCCAAGAAACAAGTTCCAAGGTACAAGTTTTGACTCTACACATGGCCGTGCCATGGTTTAGTATATTATAAGTAAGGAAAGTGTAAGAAAATCTTGTAACTTCTTAGTTTAGATAATGTTGAAGGTGTGGAAAATGTTATGTGCCATGTGTGTATTAGTTTGTGGTGTATTATGATAAGTGTTAATGTGAAGCTGGACGACAGGCTTGTAGTCACATATTTCAACCATTTTCTGACCTGCCAGAATGAGCATTTTTTTTTACAAATTTGATAATTTGTTGATACACTGATTTTACACTGCTGTAATAAATGACAGGGCTAGAATAAATTATTGGAACTTGTTTGTGTGTTGTTCATTCAAGGCTACTGCTCCTGAATGCATCAATTTTTCCTCCTTTTTAATGGCTACAGAAATGTAGATACAATGCTTTGTTTTTCTTTTCAGATTGGGAAGTGACCAGAATTACGCTGTCCTGTATTCTACGCAACCAAAACAGGGGGGAGGGAGGCTTGGGGTGCGGGGGCATAATTTACAATTAATAATACGGAGTTGAGGTTTTGATACGTCATTTATACATATGAAATGCAGTGTTGAGCTGACCCTTATTAGCTCATTGTACTGGACCAGCTGCATTAAGTTAGCCTCATTCAGTCTTCACTGAAAACAGTTCATGCAGGTATTTTACATTTATTTACAGTATGTGTGTGTTGCAAAGGTCTGGCCTTCAGACAACTCTGATTTTGAGATAATTGCTGACAGCAGTGTTGTTCTAAAGTTCAGATATTCTGGTAAATAGTTACTGAGGTTTTGGCAGATCATGGTGCCTTCATCTTCAGGGTCAAGCAGTCTGTTTTGAATTATTATGTTGGGATTTTTTCAGATGTGTTGATTTTGTGCAATATTAAAATGTGATGTAAGGGGTTACATCTATGCTCAGTTAAACACCATGCAATGAAAACACATGCGGAGTGCAGGCACAGCTCCGTGCCCTGGCTGCTTCACACACAGGAAAAGAGCCGTTAGTGTATATTGGATACGAAGCCAGTGGACCACAGAACTGATGTGGAACATGGTAATGAAAAACCCTACCCCTGTTGGGAATCAGACTGCTGTGATCCAGCCTGTAGCCTAGTCACAGAGCTGCCCCTTTTACACAGTATTAGAATATTTTGCAGTGTTAATTTGGTTACAGACATGCCTTGGCGAAGTTTCTATGGATCTGTGCGTCACAAAAATTATAAGCTAGGATGCAAATAAAAAGAGTGAATTGTAAGTATATTATTCTTAATCTGAAGGACTCTGCTGTGTGGAGTTTGTGATTAAAGTGCACATTGTTTTCACAGAAATTTCGCACTGTGATAAAAGGTATATAAAAATGGTTACATCTGTAGTTGCCATAATATTTAAAACAGTATGATAAATGATAAAATTGGAGTGTTATTTATTTATTGGTACATTCATGCATGTGTACAAACATGGTTCACTGTGTGCTAAGAAGAAACATGTACAGTAACTTGTCCTAAACAGACACTTTGATACTTCAATGCTGACTGGTGACACAGCTTCCAGAGACATTGGCTATTTCATTTTGCACAATGGAACCAGAACAAGGCATGTGTATTAAAACTTACAGACATATATTCATGAAAGCTTCAGTACAGTACTTCTTCAGAAGAAGCTAGCTGCCACGATGAAAATTTTAGGCACTATGGTTATCAGGATGTTTTCAGTCTGGTGATAGAGGTATTTGTCCTCACTGTGAGCATGCTGTTGTGTTTGTTAACAAGTGTACACAATGATGTAACAGGTCATTCCATCGGCAAAACTATATTTTATTACAATTAAATATTGCGCTAAAGTAAAAAAAGTTGCATATTGGAAACACAAACTGGAGTTGACAACAACAGTGGGCATTACAGGACTTCCGCACACCGTTGTTTTTCATAGGATACTTCCCGATGGTGACCACGACAGCTCACCACATGTTGTAATTACATTAATACACCAAAACATCAATACAGTTGTGCCAACTGAGTGACCTTCATGTTATTTGTATATAGACTTCTTAAATCTGAACTGAGTGATATCAGTTAATGGAACTATTTGATTCTCTTGTGCAAGAGGGCAAATAAAGTTTATTATATAAATCAGCTGCTGTAGGTTTGTTTTTAGAAAAGTGAAATATTAAAGATGCAAGGTGTGTCCCAGAGTTGAGGACAGGCTTCCAGTATCTTTTGCAGTGATAATTTACAATATCCAGAATAGCACCAATTCCAGACTCATACACAGAACTTCACAATATATTGTTATTATGTTGCTTTCACCTGTTTTCCACATCAGCTGCCATTAACAGAATATCCTCTTTTTACCATGGAACAAATTTCACATATGTTCTAATACACTATTCATTACAGTAATGTTCAGTGATTAGCAAAATCTGGAATTTTATAAACATGTGTTCAGACATCTACTGCATTACCTTGAGTCTTGCTGAATGTTGCTGTCAAAAATAATTTTCTTGGTAACACACTTAATGGTGGCAGATTCCAGAAAGAAATTTACTGCATAAGATTTTTCACGTGCTTGTTAGACCAGGGTTTAGCCTATTAACAGGAAGTTTTGTGGTATATTATCAGCTTTGTTGTTTGGTGATTTTAAAATGGTGTGTAAGAGCCATGCCCTGGTGTCCTGGCGTTTTGATCTGCTGGTTTGTGTATGCCTGCCAAGGATGAAGAATTCATGCAATGCAACTTAGCTGCATGATTCAGTCTATTCACATTTATAAAAGGAGAGAAGATGGCGTGATGTAGAATTTGACATATGGTGTGAGACTTGTATACAGCGTGGTCAC
The DNA here is from genome assembly GCA_013340265.1 of Coptotermes formosanus. Classification (NCBI taxonomy): domain Eukaryota; kingdom Metazoa; phylum Arthropoda; class Insecta; order Blattodea; family Rhinotermitidae; genus Coptotermes; species Coptotermes formosanus. The sequence continues at coordinate 1,673,179 of BLKM01000110.1, forward strand.
AATCTTATGGCACTGCGTGAACGACCAATTTTTAGTCTGTCCACTTGGTATCTTCTGCAGGCGGTACTAGAGGGTGTCAGGTTAGTTGGTTACAAGTCATTACAGAGTGGAGATCGTTCTGTGTTGCCAGCTATTAGCCAAACAAAAACCTTGTCCTTAGAATAGTGGTACTGCACCATGGCTTTGTCTAAAATAGGAAACCATGCAGACAGTCGTGGAATACTTCCATTATCATTGGACTGTGCCTGAAGAAATGATATAAGAATGTACCAACACACACGCATGTTTTTAGAGAGAGATGTGACACACTGTAGTCACATTCTCTGCCCCTCACTGCCCACCTTACGACCCCCACTACTCTCATATGCTAGGCTGCTTGCACATCGGAGTGCCACAAGATTGCGATTATACTGTACTACAGTCACACATTTTTGACTGTGTTAAGGGTTAGGAATATGTAAGGCACAGAGAGTCTGGATTGGATTCAACCAGTCTTGAACCAGAAGAGTCTGTGCTTTACCTTATGCTTTGTGGAGCACAGCTCAGGATATGGATAAGTTGCAGGCTCTTGTGAAATGTGGTAATGAAGCTTTGGGTTCCATAAAATATGGGGAATTTTTTGATTAGCTGGGACACTGTTGGCTTCTCAGGAAAGACTGTCTGTTCCATGGTGTCAGTTTGGGGAGCACATGGTATTTAATGTATGTTTTGCATTTCTGCAATAGGGCTCATTTTGAAACAAATCTCAAACAGAATTTCCAACAAATATAACTGGTTTCAGCTTATATTTTCTGTTACTGAAAGGTCGCGGGAACCCATTCATGTTTGTACTTAATCAAGATTATGGGTCTCTGTTTTCTGTCTACAAGATTTTGTGTGTGAACAGCCCACATTCTGTGTTAGTTTCATATGTTTATTACATCTACTAATGTCACAGTAGTCAGCCTGATGAACTCACAACTTTGAAATTACTCACGCAATGATTCTACTGAACATTTTATAAAAGCAACATAATGTATAACAATTGCATTATAGGTTAGGTACACTCCTTTATGTTGTGTGATGCACGAGTTTGCCTAAACTGCAATGAAAGTAATTTCACAATTATGTGACATCCCGAGATATTTGAGGTTATCTCAGCAGTGTTACTGAGAATTCAAGTCTTTTGGGATGTTCTATTTCATAGGGTGAGTGGTTCCTGATATTTTGAAAGGTCACAGCTTTATATATATATATATATATATATCATGAAGATGAAGGTACTGATCCTTTGAAACATCAGGAACCACGAACATGACAGTGCCAGATACCAGGAAACTTGAATACTGCATATAACATATTGTTAGCAATACATACGTTCAGTTCTTAAGTTGTTACACAGGTAGGTTATCTGTGTGCAGATTAATGGTTATATTTGGTTAGTCTGTTCACAAGTGCACAACCTCTTTAGCTGCTGATCTCTGATAGTTGTACAGTTACAGCCCTCTTCAGAAGTCACAATAATTTGATTCAATTTTTAAAACATATAAGATGCTCATGAAGGGATGAAAATGCTAGGACTGCATTAAGTTTTGAATGTAACCTGTAGGTATACTGGAATCTAAACTTTAACACACAAAATTTTTCTTGATGCACACATACTTCTGTGTGCTTAGGGCATGCTATAATGTGTTGCACTGGAATTGCCCGAATTTCATGAGAAAAGAGAACACTATGTGAAACAGTCCTGTACTTACTGCCTCCTGCCATATACTCTGCACGTAGCTAACTTTAACATATGAATAACATACTGTTAATATTTAGACACAGAATGTTTTAGTTTGTATTCATAACAGACCTATTGTGTATGGGCTATGTTAAGTGACAAAAATATGCTTTGTATAATATCAGGACTCAGGAAAGAAATGACACGGTAAAAAGGTAAAGTTGTCCCCTTCTGTGCCATAAAGGCAGGTGCAGGGAGAAAAGGTGTAGCCCCACTCATTCAAATGGCGGTGAGTGGTCAACATCACGCTCCGGCCGCTTTACCCCTGGGGAAGTACCCCATTGAATAGGTGGCTGAGTGGCCCCCAAAGCTGATCTGGAAGTTCTGGAAAAGACAAGAATCTCCTGCCCCTGCTGGGATGCCAACACACAGCCCAGTTGCTGTACAGACGACAACAGCCCAGCAAATATATTACTTCCATTCCACCAAAGTACTAATATGCTTAAGATAACAGTACAAGTGTTTTTAGTGACAAGATACCCATAGTGCTATGGCCGCTTTGCCATATCTGAACCCATGCAATTTTTATTTGTGGGGCTTGTTAAAGGATAAGTGTTGGCTTATACTGAAGACGATTTGGAAGAAATTTGACGTTTTCAATTCCGCCAGCAGAACGTTATGTATAACGAACGTGCTCCTACGCGCGTTCCCAAAATTGCGAAAAGCGGCCATTAGTTTCGTCATGTGTCTCCGTTCTGCGCGGAACTCGGCTCCAACTGGACGGATTTTCATGGAATTCAATGTTTGAGTATTTTTCGAAGAGTCGAGAAAAGTCAGCGTTCATGAGACTGACGAAAACGGATACTTTACATGAAGGCGTGTATACATTCATGCTACCTCGTTCAATTCTTATTAGAATGAGACATTTTCAGACAGAACTTGTAGAGAAAAGCAAAACGAACATTTTATGTTCAACAACTTTTTTTTTTCGAAAATTATGCCGTTTGCGATATAATGTCGAAAATATGTTAGCAACAGACTACCCCCAGGGGACAACATAGTAATACGCATGCGCACTGCATGCTGCATACCTAAGGCTATAGACACATATTGCGCAGAAAACTATACAGTAAAACACAGACAACACCATCGTGTGTGCTGTATTAGCACGTTATAACATTACTATGTATATGTATTAGTGCATTACGACATGTTTCGGTACGACTGAATCATCATCAGGCAAGTGTACGTGACAGTAAAACACAAATCTTCATATATCAAATGTAAAAGATATTTTAGTGAGATCTCACTACTTCGCTATATAAAACTGTATAACGTCCAAGGTAAAAGTTTGTGGTTACTGAAACGTTTCCATCTGATATATTGTTTCCCACAGTATATTATTAAACTTAAACTTTACGGACTGACATCACGAGGCTAGACTAACTCAATCTTACTATGAATGAGTAATGTCCGTCTTACAGCCAACAAATTCTTTATTAAAATAAAGGTTAAAAAAGTTAAAAGTTGTATATGCTACCGGTTTCGGCACTAATGTGCCATCATCGGGCTTTTTTCAAGTAACACAATTATTCAAGTTACATTGGTTGTTATAAATGTATGTGCAAGCTAATCACTTTTTTCCAGAGAAGGCCTTCTCTATAGGTTAAAATTTCATAAGATTCATTAATATATTGTGTTTAGATATTAAGTTTGTGGGGGTTTTTTGTGTCTTCGGGTGTTGTGAAAGTTACGATGATCTTACCTCTTTGGTGTCCTGTAGATTTCCGTGGATGTGGGCTGTTTATGTTGATTGGTTTTTTCTGCTTGGTTGGGCTACTTCTTTGGTGTCCTGTAGAATCCGTGGATGTGGATTGTTTATGTTGATTGGATTTTTTACCGTCTTCTTGGTTGGAATCCTTTTATTGCTACGGTGAATAATTGGTTTCTTCTTATATTTTATTTCTTCTTATATTTGCGGCGAATGTTGTGGTTATGGTTTTGATGTTCTTGTTTCTTTGGTGTCTTGTGCAATTCCGTGGGTGTGGTGTGTTTACATTGGCTGGTTCTCTGTCATCTTGGCTGGAATATATTTTGTTATGATGATTATTTCAGTGGTTGCTTGTAGCTATTTTTTGAGGGCTGGCCGATCTTGTATGTTAGTGGTATTTTCCTTTCGACTATATCAAAATAATAACATCAAAATAATAACTCAATCTTATTTCGTTGTGTTCTGCTACTGTTCACTATATATCGTCTCGAAGTATGATGTTGAAGTCCAGTCTATATACATACATACATACATATATTTTCACATTTCGTAAGTCCAAGATTTATACAATGGACATATGGGTTAGAAATCAGGGGTCGTAGAGTAACTCAATTCTATATTCCTCGAGCCATACTGGAGTAGTTACACTCAAAATATGTAATATTTATTGACGATACCGAAGAATACTTATTGCTACTCAGCGGCAATAATGGTTAACCAAACGCGCCTCAATGTTACGTTATCCGTACAGTGCCTAGCTTGTTTTGATGCGAAGCACCTGCTTTAAATATTACGAACAGAAACTAATTATGTATGGATGTATGTACTAACTGGAATACCATTTATATATGATCTTTATGGTCTGAGTGGAATACTCGAACCACAGTTCAAAAACACACGGTCCCCACTTATATCACAGTGGGACAGCGCTAGTTTCTGTGGTGGTGGTCACAGTTTGATACCCTCTGGGACGTGGTTGAACCGTGCCTGTATCGATACAACCTAGAAGTATGCCTGTCCTGTTTGTGGGTGCTGACCCACGTTTACCGTACTGGAAGTGTGGAGGAAAGGGTTGGGGGATGTGTTAAGAGCGAGATGTTATTATTTTGGAGCTTCTTCAGTGATAAATGCCAGTGAATAATATGCATGGTTGAATAAAGTCTCAATAAAAAAGCAGTACAAGTTTTGCTTTAGTTGGGAATAAAGTAAGCTGTCAGTTATGGTGTAGTGCTAATTTTGTATTTGTATGTATATGACATGAGGAAATGCAAAACGTTTTCTTTTTTTGTTGCTTGTTTTGGACATTTTTGTAATTTGTGAAGGAACACGCTAATGCGCAAGTAATAACGTTGAATTTAGAAACTTGTTAAGTTTGTTGTTAGACTTACGTAATTGATGCTTTTAAGCGTTAATATAAATTTTAGAAAGTTTCAGATTCTCACGGCGTTTGAGTGCTAATGTGAATCCAGTCTCTGAAAAAGGGATTCAGAGTAATGAAATACACTAGAAGAGGTTCAGGAAGTTGTTTTTCGAATTTCATTCACACGAATTTTTCTCTAAGTCAAAAACGTCGTACTTAGAGTTTAATTTTTGGTAATGTGTGCACATTTCAAAACATCACCTATTATGAATTTGCTACGCAGAGCATTCAGTGATGGTATATTTATAAACACTGCAGTACTGCAAGATAGGTTGGCGTTGTTTCTTTCCTGGAGAGAAAAGATGGAACACAGCTTAGTACCCTGCATAGCACTATGTGATGGTCTGTCAGGTATTTACTATTCAATAACAAGAGATTATGTACCCCATGTGAACTTAGCCTTAGAAGCCTTAGAAGCCTGAAGAACCCAAAAGTAGACCTCCTCATGAAGCAATTCGAACATAGTTCTGAATTGAAGAAAAATATTAACATACCAAATGTAAAATATTATACATTTTGGTTTAACAATAGGTAGTTTTGTATAAATCACGGCTACTATTTGGCACAATAAGGAAGCATATTAACTAATTTTCCATAATTTTTGAGCTCTCACAAAGACAAATGAAGTGTATATGTTGTATACACGTTCACATTTTTTAAAAAGTTTTTGTTTGACAGCTTGACGCTGATTCTGTAGTGGACCAAAACATGTAGATGTGCTGCAGTAAAGTGAATAGTCATGTTAGATGGAAAGTTTGTGTACTTACATGTGTTATTTGTTAATGGGTTGCACACTGTTTACCCTTCTGTGTATTGAAATTTGCAGTCCACACTCTGATGCCACATACAATTTGGAGAGGGTTAGAGGAATCAGAAAATGGATAATTTGGTCTTCACCATTGACGTTTTGTGTGTGGTTGAAATGTCTTGTGCTGTCTTCTGATACAGTTACTGCAGTGACTTGTTATATGCTGTGCCATGAGTTTACAAAAGGGTTTTGAAGGTATAATAAGTAAGAAGGACTGCTTCACAGTTCGAGGCATAGGTGTGAGGATAATTGACTGGATTAATTATTGTTAAAGATGACTGACTGCAAGGTGTGGCATTCTCTTTCAGAAGCTTATAGTAGTTTCATTGTCCAATAAATGCTGCATGTTTTAGAAACTCTTCTGTGTTCACAAGAATCATCCTCTGGACCTTGTCCTGAGCCACTTAAATCCAGTCTACACCCTCACACCATATGCTTCCTGAGCCACTTAAATCCAGTCTACACCCTCACACCGTATGCTTCCTGAGCCACTTAAATCCAGTGTACACCCTCACACCGTATGCTTGCTGAGCCACTTAAATCCAGTCTACACCCTCACACCGTATGCTTCCTGAGCCACTTAAATCCAGTCTACACCCTCACACCTTATTCCTGCAAGACTAGTTTAACTTTTACCTGTGCCTAGAGTTCTCAAGTAGTTGCTTCCCTTCAGGTTTACCAGGAAAAACTGTGTACAGTACATTCTCTAGTTCTGCATACATGCTACATTACGTTCCCATCTGCTATTCCTAGTTTCATCACCTTAATGGTATTTGTAGCATGCATGTCACGATGCTGCGCTTATCCAGTTACCCTATCCTGTTTGTCTGTGTTATGTGTGAACATATTTCTAAACACCCTGCCCACAAATAACTTAAGTAATGTGTACCCCTTAATGAAAGGGTCCATGCTTTACACTGATACAGAAGAACAGGTCCACTTGTAGTTTTGTAGTTTTCATTACTGAATGTTTTAGATAGGAAGTGGGCACTTTAGATCCTAGAGTAAAATCTGCGATATCCAGCATCTCTGGGACCAAAGGTTTGCCGGATATCGCAGTTTTCTGGATATCAGAATATTATACTCACTATGTATCTTAGTGTACTTAGCAACTGCCTGGACAGACCTAACCATATAACTTGTCACTTGATATCCTGTCCTGTTTTCCATGCTGCACTTTCTAGTCCTTTTCACCACTAGTAACATAAGAAGGTGCAGTGGTATTTGGGCAACATAACACAGTAAGTCGCTCCTTATTTAACTTAAAACCCTTTGTCAATTTGCCGGTTAATAGAGATTTCCGGATAATCCAATACCAGATATTGCAGATTTTACTGTACTTCCTATGCAGTGGTTACCGGGGGGGAGGGGGAGTGCTCTTACAGGACATGAAGCTTGTTACTTGCCTCCATGTAGACAAGAAATTAAAAATTCCTGGAACTTTATGTCCATTGGCAATACATCTTTTTGTGGTGTGGTTGTACTTAAGCAGAAGTGTAGCTTAACCTTTGCTCTTTGAGTGATACAGGCTTTTTGAAATTTATTTGCTTTTAATGTCTCCATGACTGTAATTGTTACTGCTATTCCCATCATTTTAAATATATCATATATTTTAATGATTCTGTTACAAATTGTGTTGATGAGACGTAAATACACATTTTTTCGTAGTTTCTTTTTGATGGCAGTCTGAAGGAGAAACACACTTAATTCATTTTTTTCCTCTGTTTTGTGACTCCACAGAGAATAAGTTGGTTTCAAAATGTCATGTTTCATTTGCTGCTTGGATCAAGAAACTAAATTTGGCACAACAAAACTTCAGGCTCTGTGCAGTCTGCTCTTTGGATGTTTTGTGTATGGAGCATTGTTCAAAGATAAAATGGAAGCCAAGAAAGTTCTACCTTGTGTTGTGTCATAATGTGAATAATGAAATCGTTACATAATTTTTTAATTCAGACTTCATTTTTAATAATGCTGCTGATAAAAATAACTCTTCTTTCAGGTAGCATAACCTGTCATATTAACAGAGTAGTAGTGGTTTGGTGAATGTGAGCTCATTTCTGGTGAACACAATATGGTTATTTCCCTTCACCACCACACTTGCACTAATTTTATGGGTTGTTTTGCGAATTCTGGGAACTGTACCCCCTGGGATAAATGTGGCTACATCTTTAACTTCACTGTTTTGTCTGTCTGAGGTGAAAATTATGGATCAGGGTAGAGGGTATACTGTATTTTGTGGTGTGGTACTGAAGAGTGGGATATAACTTTGGCTTCAATCAATGCTTCATTCCTTCTTATAAGAAAGACAACAAGTTATGAAACTTTCATTTATGTTCTGTTTATGTTTTTGGGTGGCACTGCTAATTGTGGCAGAGCCTTAAATTCTTTTAAACACAATCCTCAGGATTATGACTTGTGATAAATAAAATAGTGGACTGAATTTTTTTCTTTATGTTTACCTTTCAAAGTAGGCCCCATGCACCTTGACACATTGAGTCCAGCAAGTCTGCGATTGTTGGAAACATCCAAGGAAATTGTCAGTTTTGAACAGTAAAAGTGTAGCTTGCAATTTTATTCCAGCACAGTGACATAATCATATGCTTTCTCCCAGGTACAAAATTTGGTTTTGGAAACAGAATTCATTACAACAAACCTCAGCATTCTTACCAAAAAATATGTGCACTGACAGAGCAGCTTGAGTTGTACTATTGTCATGGTGGAGAAATGAATATCTCAGGATGCGATACATCTTATGTATGCTGCAGAATACTGTGTAGGAATGTAGTTCTACAGTTTGTCTGCATGGGATGAAGTCGTGAAGCACAGTTCCATCAGTGCCAAGAAGACAGTTGCCTAAACATGTATTCATTGCTCATTCTCACAATTCTAGTTCTTATGATGAAACAAAAATAGTAGATAAATGTAATTTGAATCTTTCACGGCATCTAAACTGGATAGAATGTTCTTGGGCTATCAGCCATGTTAAACAGCTTAATGGTGAATAAGCCTACCTTCTCAAAGCCATTTCCGCCCTCGTCATCAGGGAACAGACTACCTGTCAAATCTGTTTTCTTTGTACTATGCCTGTCCGATATAGTGTACAGGCACATCATATAGTGGACAGGAACATCACGACAAAAACAGATTTCACAGGTAGTCAGTTCCCTGATGACAACAGCTGAGATGGCTCCCGAAATGTTGGCTTGTTCACCATTAAGCTGTTTAACCCCACTGATAGCCGAAGTGTATTTTATCCAGTAGGTAAATAATTTAACATTGTATTCTGCCACTGCATTGGTCACACTCTGTGCTAACATCATTAGTGTCATCTTGTAGCCAGTCTGGGAAGTTTTTGGTCGCATCCCGTGTATTATGTTTGGTCAAAGCGTAACAGTGGGTCACTCCTGATGCTAATGAATGTATGCTGTGTGGTTGTTTTAAGGATATTGCAACACTATTATGGAAGATCATTGATTGAACAGCTATCAGAAAGGACACTTTCAAAAATGGCTGTTCCTTCGTCAGAGGAAGATGGGCTTTTAAGGGAGTGGGCTCCTCTGACTGACTTACTCCATCAGATCCCACTTCGGGCTCAGAGAGGGCTCTTCACCCACAACCTGAGTCTGACATGTGTTGATACACTGCCTGAATTCATTGCTGTTGGCACCAATCTTGGCTTAGTTTATTGGTATAACCGAAAAAAGGGAGACCTCCAGAGATTGCGTTGTGAGGTAAGTCTCTTCATGGAGCATTTAAGAAATGAAGGCAGAAGTAGTCCTCTTGTAGGTCAGCTCAGATGTTGCCTTAGTTCTTAGCAGAACAGGTATATCACTTATCTGGAAAAAGATTTTTGACATACTGTAGTAATTTTTTGCAAATATAGGGTTTATGTTCTTGTAAAGTGCCATGTTGCACAGAACCATAACCAGTAAACATAGTAATTTGTGTATAACATGAGAGTTAGGGAATAAGACTCATGTTTATAATAAGTAATTATGTTGATGAAACTTTCACGTCACATTTGCTTCATATTGAGAATGTTCTGTGACAAACTGGCCAAGATGTATGAGGTGTTTTGGAGGTCATTTGCAGTGAAAGATATTTGGTAAACCATGGGTTTGACACTTATTGGGTTAAGCTTTCTGTAACCGTGATAGAGTGAGTGATAATGTAATGAGCCGGCACAGTGGTAACTTTTCAGTTCTGCTTCCACTTGTAAGTCTTGGTCGGTGTAGTTGTGTTTTGTTGACTAGAAGAATTATTTGATATGCATTTAACGTGTACAAATGAGGAATGTGCTGACGTGCTTGTTGTGTATGGTTTCTGCAACTCAAATGGTAGGGCTGCTGCAGTAGAACACTGGCATGATATCCAGGTCGTCGAAACACTATCCAGAATGTATAAGTAAGTTTGAGGGAGTGTGCTTTTTTCTGATGAGTGAACGAAAAATGTGAGTAGCCACAGCTTAGAGAAGACATTGTGGGTGCAGTGCAGCAAAGCCCACATAGGAATGTTCACAGAATTTCCATGTCGAATGCTCTGACGTAGGCATGGGAGATTTGGTTCAGTGATTGTTTGCATCTGTGTCACCTCCAACTGGGAGATCATGCCATCCATGTACAATTTTATGAATGACTGCAACCACAGGTACAGATTCTGCATAACGTTTTGTTCATGTGTAAGGCTACGTTGACATACAGTTTTAACAACACAAGGATTCCTCACCTTTGGGCACAGCAAAATCTACATGAAGTGCTGCAAAGTAAATTTTGAATAGAGGTTTTCTGCCAGATATGTTAATGTGGATTACTAGGAAATCACTAGTTTTGACAACATGTTAGTGAGGGATGCATAACAGCTGCTTTTTGCAGGAATTTTCCAGAAAGTGAACTACAAATTTGTTTTGAAAATATGCCTCCTGTAACAACAGGACAAATCTGGATACATCACAGCAGGGCACCTTTACATTATGGAAGAGAGGTTTTGGAATTTTTGAACACCAATTATCAGGGAAGAAGGATGGGAAGAAAGGGGCCAGTGGCATTGCAGTCTCAGTCACCTGACTTCAACCTGTTAAATTTTTTTCCCTTGATTGCGTGAAGTGTAGGTTATACTGCTGCAGTAAGCCAGAAACAGGGTAGCAGCTGGTAGAGTGCATGTGAAAGCTGCTGGTGATGTAAGAAATGAAATGCTCCACATTCAGTGGAGTGACACCAGGCAGCATCCAATCAGTTACAAGGTTTCCATTTTGAAAATCTGATGTAGTTGTAAACCTTTTAAGTTGCTACTAATAAAGTTTAATTGAAAGTTACTACAATGCAAAACCACTTTACTAGATAATGGTACTGAATTGATGTATTGTTTTTAGGACTATTAGCTCTAAAGGACTTCTGAAATGTGCACCTGAAGTTGGTCACCTTGTTATGGAACATCATGTATATTACAGTGAGAAAAAATATTCTTTTGTTCTAGAATATCCATGTGTACCAAAAGACAGGTCAGATCTCACTTTTCACACTTTGAGTTTTCCTAGAACAGTAACATTTCTGGAAGTACTTGTATAAATTACATTTGTTTATGTAATAGAATTAATCTAATATTTCTAAGCATGTAAGTGAAGTTATGTTATGTTGCTCAAGTGTGTTTTACATATGGAATGTATCATATGTTGGTGATTTGTTTGCAGAACACGGGGTCTGCTATTACATGTGTTAAAGTGATCTCAACGGTGGACTTCATGGTGGCAGCAGGCAATGATGAGGGGATAGTGACTGTTTTCCAAATTCCGAAGATACCGCCTGATAGTCTTCCAGAAAGTATAAAACCAAAGAAAAATAAACAGGTATGTTACAACACTGATTTTCAGACTTTCCTGATTCACAGACTGGTAAAAGGGAGGGGGAGGGGTTTTCTGAGAACTGATACCTTGAAGATGCAATTTTTCTGGGATCATATGCCATGTGTCATTCCAGAAGACTTGGTTTAATGGGAGAATGTCAAATCTCAAACCATTGCCTCAGTCTGACATTTTACTAAGTAGATACTGTAGACTGCTAGTAGTGCTTCCTTTGGTAGTGGGCAGACACCATGTTACTCTAATGTTAGTCAGCTTGGGTGTGTTTTTCATTGAACTTCCTTAACATACCGTGCACTGCATCCATTAGGCTGATGAGGGATCTTGTGTGGGTAGTTCTTGTTTTATGCCCATTTATTTTATGCCTTTTGCTTTAACACCCCTTGGCAGCATATGAAAGTGGGTGTAGAACAAGGCTGGGAGACAGTGCACTCATTGTTTGCTTCACAGCGATCTTCTGTGATGTGTTTGCGTGTATTTAATGGCTTTAATCAGACATTTAAATTTATATTTCCTAGTGCAACCCAAATAAAAAAACAGTGAAAGTAAATCAGATGTGAAGGGAAATTAGACATAAAAATTTGCTTGAAAAGGGTGAACACATTGCTAATATCTGCCATGATCTTGGCTTGGCTTGTGATAATGCTGAGAAAAAGTCTCATCCAGCATTTAACATGAATGTACACAAGTTGTTTACAGTCTGTTTCAAATTTATGCAGGTGAAAAATGAATATTAATTGTTTGTTTTTATTATTATCAGCAACATAATAGTAATGTAATAATAAGTGGAACGTATGTAAGTACTGTATATGACAAGGCTGTCAGTGATCTGATTTCCCTTAACCTCTACCTATTCCATTATTTCATGTGCGAATATTATGTTTGATTTATGCCCGCTTTCTCAATGAACACAGCTCATACATAAATAAAAACTGCCTGTATTTTATACTGGCTGTGTCAACTCTGATATTTCTATGTGGTCTCAGTCCCTTGCCTTGAACACCTCCAACCACGGCAGATGCGAGGAATCCTTCCACGGTATTTTTGAGTACATGCTAAGTTGTATCTCCTGTGCCAGCAGACGTATGCATATTCAGCATTGCAGCCGTATAAATGACTGTCATTTTTTCAGGTGGAACGATACACCATCAGTGGACTTCATGCATCTCCAGTAACAGCAATTGAATGGAGTATGAATGGCATGAAAATGTTCAGTGGTGATAAAAATGGGCTCGTTGTTCTCACAGAGATTGATTTTTATATGGTGAGTATAATGAATATTATGAATGGTATATGTGCAGTTCAAGAGCTGGGACAATTCTGGCAGGGGCAGGATATTTTTCTCTTCTCCAAATTGCCTAGACTGGCCCTGGGTCCCAATCAGCATCCTATTCAATGCATTTGAGGGTTATTTCTCAGGTTTAAAGCAGCCAGGGCATGAAGTTGACCACTCACATGTGTCTAGCACAGATATTAAGAATGATAGGAGCTGTACCTCTAATCCCCCTGCATGCTTGCATGATGTGAACAGGGACAACTTTCCCATTTCCTTAGCAGAGTTGATCGTATTTCAGAACCATATCTTATACGAGATTTGTATCAGTGAAGTGGTCGAGGATGATTCTTAATTGCATGTGTTCTACTTCTGAAGTTGAGGTAAAAAAAATTGCTGTAAATGTATGGTCACACAGTATATGGCATACTGTGTGCTAGTGTGGCATCAACCTGGTATGCAGCATTGGCAGCATTGTGTCGCTCTTCCATGGGCTCATAAGAATTAACTTTTGTAACTCATGTTACTCAGCAACTTTTTAAGCAGTTTTTTGACCTTAAAATATTGTTGTGTTGTAATCTGGTAAATCCTTACTTCTCTCATGTAACTTCCTAATTCTTTCTGTTTCGAACAAAGTGGTTCTGATCATGTATTAGAAAAACTTTGTAACATTATTTGAGGAGTTTAACATGATTCTTGTACTTTTTTTTGGTCGTGCAACAGTCCAACTCAAGCCTAGGCCACCTCATTGTTGAGGTTTCTAGAATGTGCGCGCATGCACCCGCACACGCATGCATGCAGGCATGTGCATGTGCGGTAGGACTCCAGAAAACAAGTAATAGCTCATCACAGGGGCCACTAGCGAGACAGCACACAACAAACACAAGAGACAAAAATCCATGCTCTCAGCAGCATTCAAACCTGCAATCCCAGCAATCAAGTGGCTCCGTACCTACACTTTAGCCCACCTGGCCACCAGGATCAGCTGATTTTTTTTTATGTACTGTATGCATTTAGGAATCACCCAGTGTATTTGATGAAATGGAAAATGAATTTTTATGTTTCTGCTGTGAAGTCTGCAACTACAGTACCTGTAATATCTATGGAAACATTTCAAATCACAAGGACACATTTTATAAAAACATTTCAAACTGGATGTACATTCCGTTCCTGTTATTAAGTGAATCTAAGTTTGCTCTGCGCTCAACAAAGCTGAAGTATGTGCACTGCACCCATTGTTCTTCATTTTGAAGTTTAGGGATGTTGTTGGCACCATCTGTGATAAATATGCTACTTTGTTCATGTCTGTTAGGAAAGAAAAGTGCATATTAAGAAATTAGGTACCCTGCCACTGATATTTGAATCAGAAAGAGATCATGATTTTTGTTACAGCACCTCAGTAAGTCAGTGGAGATGCTGAATGAGAAGTATGAAATTGTGCAGTTGAGCTACAGTCAGCAGCTGTTGCTTGTTTCTACATTGTACCGAAGCATTGTGTGTTGTCACAGAGAGGATCGATGGAAGGTTGCACAAGTTGGGCAGAAGGAGAGAAAAGTGTGAGTGTGTCTTAAAATGTTTTGTGTTCTCTGCCAGATCATTTGTGTTTCAGGTAATAAATTGAAAGTGTTAATCCAAGTTGGGAACTTGGTCACTCTGTCTAATGTCTGTTCACATGATTTTCATTTAACCTTTTAAAGCCTAGCGGTTACTTTATGCTACCCAAGGTTTAACAAAAAAAATTCTGGGTTTTGCCCACAGAGTACATTTATGTGTTTGGCATGGATCTCAGACCAAACAGCCAATATTTCTACATAACAGCATTAACTGCTTGGTTTTTATGACCAACGTGAAGGATAGTACGTATGTATTCAGCAACTCGTGGACAAAAATTGGAATAAGATAAGCCTTCATCAAAACTTAAGCATGTCCCGATGTGTTTCAGTGAGTTAACTACACCTTTTTTGCAAAGCTTTATCTTATTCCAATTTTTGTGTATGAGTTGGTGAATAAGTACATACTATTGTGATATTACCTGCATGGAATGGACAGTATTAAATCAATGTGGAGAATGTTTACTGCGCAGTGTAAACTGGGTCTTTGAATAAAACAGATGACATTTCATCCTTAAAGGGTTGTTCCATTGATTTGTAAGGATTCTTTCCATACCTGTTCGACAATAAAGAAACAGCCTTGCCCCACCATGTTTCAGTTTCAGTAAACAACCAGATTCAGCCTTTAACACATCACCAGTATTTTTTAGAAAATTTCCGAAGTGGTGAGAATGTTGTGGTTGTTTGATAGTAATGTTTATACTGCTATGGCTGTTGATATCCCACAATGATTTAATTTACTTCAGTAATAAAAAATTGAGGTGTATGGTCCCAAATTATTTCTCTGAATAATTAAAGATGGTAGTGATTCATATATGCCCTAAAACCAAGCAAGTTTATGTGTGTAATGTTTACAGAGTCACTGAGTATACTTTTGGCTCGGTTTGATATTAATCCCTCTTAAAAGTTACTGGTAAGTTGAAAAATGAGCAAACCATGTTTAAAAATTAAGACTTTGTGTAGAATGTGATAGATATTTTATTGCCATATGTGCAGAGAAGGAAGTTGAAGACACTGGTTGCACCAAAACTGGTGTCTCATTTGGTGTTTGTGATTTCTGTAGTTTGTCCTTGCATTACTTGTAGTCATAGTCAAACTCAGAATTAATTCATGATTAGATAGGGGCATGGATTCGTAGATCATCGTCATCATGAAGTTACGAGACTTTGTTTTCAGCATCCTTCCACTGTTCATATGGCAGTTGGAAATTGAGACATACTTGGTTAGTATGTTTCTCACGAGATGGAGAGGATGATGCATGGACAGTGGTGTAAGGAAGTGTACTGTACACAAGAAAGTGTCTTAATATACAGCTGTTATTATGAATTCCATTATTATTTTGGTTAAAACTAAACCTAATACTTTTCTAATACATTAAACTCCAATTTTCATCATTAATATTACAATATGCAGCAGGAGTACCATAACAAATGATGATAAAGCCTGTTTTTGATGGGCTAAATGGGATTTCTCACAAACTGTAGTGTGCCAGCATCAGCAGTTTCCATCCCAACACAAGAACTTGTCCATGTGTTGTTTGGCGTATAAGAGCATTTAATTACAGAAACAGGTTATCCATTTCACTGATTATAATCATATACTGCTGAATACATGATTCGTTATTTTCATTCCTCAGGTTGGGCAGCCTAGGGGCTACGTTTTGTCTCGGTTCTGGCCGTCCCCAGGAGTTGGTGGTGTATGCAAGTAGACCTGGTCTGCGTGTCTGGCTGGCAGATAAGAATGGTGTTGTACAGCAGACACTTATTTATAAGGTATATTACTGCTGTTTTTGAGAAGTGTGTGCAAATTTTAGTCAGACCAGACCAAAACAGGAGAGACCATTCAGGTAACATAGGCATACATGGAGCAAATTTAGAGTACTAGAAATAGCTGTAATTTGAACTGGCTCAGGATGTGGTCCAGTGTTGGGTTTTTGTGAATGTCAGGTACCATGTTAGGACATTTTTTGATGAATCACGTAACTGTATGAAGTGCTAAAGATGACCCTATGTTGTTTAGTGAGTTTGGTTTATTTTGTTATTTAAGTAGAAATTTGCCAAGAAGCTTTACCTGTGTGGCAGTGTGTTTGCAGCTACTCCCTGATTTACAACCATCCCACTTATGACCAACTGAAATTATGACCAGAATATCCTTAAGAAAATTTCAGTTCTAACTACTGTTGTGTAATGTAGTTTAACAACTATCTTGTTAACCTATTTATATTACATTGAAGAAAGTCTGTTTTTATTATTTTGCAACAGAAAGGCTACTTATTTGAATCCCCCTCAACCTGTTGGAGGGTGCATCACATCATTTTGACCCTGATTGCCAGGCCTTCAGTGCATCTTTTTCTTATACACATGCACACAAATGTGCACACACACACATTAAAATCAGGTGAAGTAGATTTTTGAGAGGGGCAACGTATACTTGTCCTCACCTTCTGTCTGTGTGTGTGTGTGTGTGTGTGTGTGTGTGTGTGTGTGTGAGTGAGAGAGAGAGAGAGAGAGAGCAGGAGGGAGGGAGGGGGATTGGTTGGGGGGGGTGACATATGGTATCAACTCTCTGCACAGCAGAAATTGCACATGCCTTGAACAAGAATGCAGGCATAGCAAAAGTGTGACACTAATTCAGACTGATAGTAACAGAAATTCTCTTTGTGCATAAAAAATTACTGCCACAGCACAGAAGTTTCAGGTCAGCTGGATGTCACAATGAAGGCCCCCAGCCTCATTCAAAGCCCTGCCATCAGAGGTGTTAAATACCTAGCAGGATATTCCAAAATATATCTCAAAATGAACTTCAAGAGGGAAACAACTTTGTTGTGTCCTCTGTTTCGAGTTGCTGTGTATGCTGAAGATTGAGGTACATGGCATCACACCCTGAAGGTCTCTGAAAGATTATGTCATGTTATGGTTTTCCTTTTTTTTGTTTTTACTGTAATTCATGAAATGATTCGTTATGTTATGGTAGAACAGGTAGCATTTAAAATGAGGCATGAATTTAAGTGCCTGCAGTGAGTGCATTATCATTGTAATTGTTATTGCTTACTGAGAGGCTGTTGTACAGTGACATGCATGTACATTTATGGATGGATGAACTTGTGTAGTGGAGCTTACTGAGCAAAGTGCTGCTTGTGAGGAGTGTGACCCATCTGTACCTATACATACATCCTAGTCTATTTCCTTCACGGGTACATTCAGATGCCTGCTGGTATAAAGTACCAAGTGTTTTCACTCTTGTGTCATCTGGAAGGTATTTTGATTTATGGTACATATTGTGACATCCATTTCTGTCTTCTCACAGGATGCTTTGATGAAAGAGAATACTCACACACCACTCATCAACCCTGCTTTATCGCATGTTAGACATGTGCGTGGTGATCACCAGTTTGGCCCTCTTCTAGTCTTTCGAGAACATCTCCTGGTGACCTATAGCAGTGATGTGGTATATGTTCTGAATCCTGCAACCATTACTGTGGTGGCTACAGTAGCAGATCTACGGGGAGTGCTGGACGTAGCTGTTAACAAGGATGAAATCTTTATTTTGGAAGGAGAAAGAAGTCTCATTAGAGTGGCATACACACCAGAAAATACAGTCACACTATCTCAAGGTTGGTAAGGCTCATATATCATGGCATTAGTTAAGTGAGTCTATTCGATCCATATTTATTACATGACCAGGTGATATCAAGCAATTGAAATCAATAACTGTATTCAAGAACTTAATGTTATCCCCACATTCTGTTCTGAGTTGTTGTATAATTACTTAATTACTTACACACTAATAGTGCCTGCCACCTTCAGAGTAGTTCTGTTGTGTTGCAGTACAGTTAGTGAGTCAGCATTCCCATTGTTCAAAATATTGCTGCAACCTCTGTTATGGAGCGCTGTTCAGGATGGTTATCACATCATCACATGTTCCTGAATGCCTACAATGTCTGAAAATCTGTGGCTTTTCAAAGTGACCTTCAGTTTCGGGAAGAGCCAAAAGTCATGTGGCAAAATCTGGTGGAGGGTCCAGTTTTGTTAGTGACTTCTGCCAAAAACTCCTGTCCTATTGGTCCATCATGAGCAGGGGCATTGTCTTGATTCAAGATCAAGCATCAGGGCAAATCTCAAGTCTTCTAAAGAACATCGTCAAGTAACTTTGCCATTGTATCAAAATCACAATACTAGTTCACTCTTTGAAGGTGTTCAAGAGATTCAAAGCAAACAAAGTCCTTGTGATCAGAGAAAAACAAATTGGCATTGTCTTCACTTGGGCTTATGACATGTTTTTGTCTTTTGCTGTCAGTGACAGTTATGTTTTCTATCACATGCTTTGGTGTTTTGTTTCTGGATTGTATTAGAAGCATTATGATTCATTGCCTTAACTTTACACAAAACATTGTTTGCTTCAACAAACTGACTTCCGCTCTTTCTGGTTTTCAGACAGAATTCATTGCACCATCTTTGCTGAAACATTCCTCATTCTGAAATCTTAAGGCACGGTATTCTTCACAGTTCATCTACATTTAGTTCCTCAGCCATCATTTGTATACCACAATTGTCATGTCATTACAAACCAATTTCCACACTCTTTCCACCTTCTCATCTGTCCTGTGTGTTGTAAATTGTCCATGTCTTCATCGTCTTTCATGTCTTACTGACCCTATGCAAATTTTTATTCACTCAAAAACCCGTGACTCTTTTAGAGCGTCAGCACCAAACCCCTGTGTTAACACGTGCAGAGTTTGACTTATTCTTTTGCCTAACTGCACAGATCTGATGTTAATGCATTGCTCCAACCACCTGTCATTTTTCCACCAGGACCAGTGCCAATTCTGCACTATAGCCTTATTTGCTTCAGCAGGGCGCAAGATGCAACCATTGACACGTCACAAGACGTGGCTGCATATTACTTGTTGCTTTTTGAAGTGACATGTGTCAGGGAATTTCTGTAATTTGTTACGCCATGTAAAACTACTTCAAAAATTATACTTTTGAAACAGATCTACATACCTGAATGATTCAAAACCTGAAGAGTAGAGAAATGTCCAGGGAATATGTAGTACTGTTTGCATTTACACAATTACTAGCTTGTTGTTATGCATCTTGAACTCTTGTGATTTATAGACAGTTTTGTTATGAACTAATGCACTGTCATTGACATCTGAGTTAGTCAGTGGAAATGATTTATGTACTTTGACACAGACATGATCAATCCTTTCACAGTCTCCCACCTTGGCGTGATGTTTTAGTTCAGATATTTCTGCTCGTATGTGCCACGTGGAGACAAAACCCTGGGACTACCAAGAGGTGATGGCATCTGAAGCTCTAAGATGTTCATTACTGAAAGTATGCGGAAACTTGACATCTGTTAGGATATATTTTTAATAACTCTTCAGTATGTTAAGAATTTTTATAACATTATTCGTCTATTTGTTTTCAGTACGTATGCAAGTGGAAGAATAGTATCAGAAATAAATTTCCAAAAGCATGTGTAATGTGCTTGTACCATGCAAAATATTAGTGTTCAACAAATATAATAATTATATTTATATATTAATTCCTGCTTCCCGTGTTATGTGGGTCCCTGTCACCACGGCATGGCGCGTCCTCAGGTTGCAGATGGAGGAACGGCCTCCAGTTATGGAGGGTAGCTGCGAATACATTGAATAAGCAGTCGTGGACAGCCGACAAGGGGTGGTCCTCCAGCTTGGGGGTTGGGCGAGATGCTAACAACTCCTCACCGTAAAAAATTATGACGTGACGAACCATTACACAATGCCTTGGACCTGGACCGATTCTTTGGTACAACCCCAGCTACGGAAAAAGGATATGAGTTTTGGAACATGGAATGTGAGGAGCATGTATAGGTCAGGGTTGCTTATGACAGTGGCCAGGGAATTAGCTAAGTATAAGTTAGATTTAGTGGGTGTACAGGAGGTTAGGTGGGACAAAGAAGGGACTGTAAGGGCCGGGGAGTATACTTTTTTCTATGGCAAAGGGCAGGAAAATCATCAATTGGGAACAGGTTTTTTTGTGCACCAGAGAATAGTATCAGCAATCAAGAGAGTGGAGTTTGTTAGTGCTAGGATGTCATACATAGTGCTGAGAGGCCGCTGGTGTAATATCATTGTTCTGAATGCGCATGCACCAACAGAAGAGAAGGGTGATGATTCAAAGGACAGCTTCTATGAGGAATTAGAAGGGGTTTTTGATCATTTTCCTAAGTACCATATGCAAATTCTGTTAGGAGATTTTAATGCAAAAGTGGGGAGAGAGGATATTTTCAAACCGACTATTGGGAATGAGAGTTTACATCAGGATAGCGATGATAATGGTGTTAGAGTAGTAAACTTTGCCACATCAAAGAATCTAGTTGTTAAGAGCAGTATGTTTCCGCACTGAAACATTCATAAATACACCTGGACCTCTCCTGATGGGAAGACTCACAATCAGATTGATCACATATTGATAGATAGGAGATGGCATTCCAGTATACTCGATGTGCGATCTTTCAGGGGAGCTGACTGTGATACTGATCACTATCTGGTGGTTGCGAAAGTTAGGGAAAGACTGGCAGTAAGTAAGCAAGCAGCACAGAAGTTTGATGCCGAGAGATTTAATCTCAAGAAGCTAAGTGAACTAGAGGTTAGGAAACAGTATCAGCTTAAGATCTCAAACAGGTTTGCAGCTTTGGGAAACTTAAATGTTAGTGAGGACATAAATAGGGCTTGGGAAAACATTAAAGAGAATATCAGAATCTCAGCTCAAGAGAGTCTAGGTCTACACGAACGGAAGCAGCATAAAACATGGTTTGATGCAGAATGTGCAGAATTTTTAGATAAAAGGAAGCAGGCTAAAATTCAGTGGTTACAGAATCCAAACCAAAATAATGGAGATAATCTGCACAACGTAAGACGTGAAGCTAGTAGACATTTCAGGAACAAAAAGAAGGAATATCTGAAAGCTAAAATTAATGAAATTGAAACGAACAGTAAGAACAAGAATATAAGAGACTTGTATAGGGTTATCAATGAGTTTAAGAGGGGGTACCAACCTAGAATTAATGTAGTAAAGGATGAGAAGGGTGACCTGGTTGCAGACTCCCACAGTATTTTGGCTAGGTGGAGCAATCATTTCTCCCAGCTGTTGAATATACACGGGGTTAATGATGTTAGGCAGACTGAAGTACACACAGCAGAGCCACTAGTGCCTGAGCCCAGTGCCTTTGAGGTTGAGATGGCTATTGAAAAGCTAAAAAGTCACAAATCACAAGGTATTGATCAGATTCCAGCAGAATTGATTAAAGCAGGGGGTAGGATTATTCGGTCTGAAATCCATAAACTTATTATTTCTATTTGGAATAAGGAGGAATTGCCTGAGGAATGGAAGGAGTCGGTCATTGTGCCTATTTATAAGAAGGGTGATAAAACAGATTGTAGTAACTATCGAGGCATATCACTTTTTGTCGACTACATACAAAATTTTATAGAACATTCTTTTGTCAAGGTTAACTCCATATGCAGAGGAAATTATTGGGGATCATCAGTGTGGATTTCGACGTAACAGGTCAACTACTGATCATATATTCAGCATTCGTCAAATACTTGAGAAAAAATGGGAATACAATGAAGCAGTGCATCGGCTATTTATAGACTTCAAGAAAGCCTATGATTCAGTTAGGAGGGAGGTCTTGTATAATATTCTCATTGAGTTCGGTATCCCCAGGAAGCTAGTAAGGTTAATAAAAATGTGTCTAAGTGAAACGTGTAGCAGAGTTCGGGAAGGCAAACATCTGTCTGACACGTTTCCTATTAAGAATGGCTTGAAACAAGGAGATGCTCTGTCGCCATTGCTTTTCAACTTTGCTTTAGAATATGCCATTAGGAGGGTTCAGGCAAACCAGGAGGGCTTGAAATTGAATGGTACACATCAGTTTCTGGTTTATGCTGATGATGTTAATATATTGGGTGGAAGCATACATAGTATAAAGAAAAATGCAGAAGATTTAATGATTGCTAGTAAGGAGATTGGTCTAGAAGTAAATGATGAGAACACTAAGTACATCGTCATGTCTCGAAATCAGAATGCAGGACACAATCACAACATAATTATAGATAATAAATTCTTTGAAAGGGTGGAAGAATTCAAATATTTGGGAGCAACCCTAACGAATCGAAACTCCATTCATGAAGAAATTAAGAGCAGATTGAAGTCGGGGAATGCTTGCTATCATTCGGTGCAGAATCTTTTGTCTTCCAGGTTACTATCCAAAAACACAAAGATTAGGGTATACAGAACTATAATTTTACCTATTGTTCTGTATGCATGTGAAACTTGGTCTCTCACATTGAGGGAGGAACAAAGACTGAGGGTGTTCGAGAATAGGGTGCTGAGGAGGATATTTGGGCCTAAGAGGGACGAGGCGACGGGGGATTGGAGAAGACTACATAACGAGGAACTTAACGACCTGTACTCATCACCAAATATTATTCGGGTAATCAAATCGAGAAGACTGAGATGGGCGGGGCATGCGGCACGTATGGGGGAGGAGAGAGGTGCATACCGAATTTTGGTGGGGAGACCCGAGGGAAGGCGACCACTTGGGAGACCCAGGCGTAGATGGGAGGATAATATTAAGATGGATATTCGGGAAGTGGGATGTGGGGGCATGAACTGGATTGAGCTGGCTCAGGATAGGGACAGGTGGCGGGCTCTTGTGAATGTGGTAATGAACCTTCGGGTTCCATAAAATGCAGGGAATTTCTTGACTAGCTGAGAAACTGTTAGCTTCTCAAGAAGGCCTCTGGTCCATGGAGTTAGTTAGTTAGTTAGTTAGTTAGTTAATTCCTGCTTCAGTTTGTAAATGTTTTATCTTATATATAGGGATAAAATTTAAAATACTGTGGGTGGAAGTAGAATGGAAACATAATTGATTGTATAGGTATTTTGTAAATATAATACTTCAGAACAGAAGAGGTGATTGTAACAAAGATATCAATTTAATTAGAATTTTTAAGACCTGGACATAAACTGTTGTAGTGGCACAGATTTCAGGTTTATGGTACTCCAATTACATAAGTTGGGTTCAGAAATGTGACACAGAACATGCTGAGGATGTGTAATGAAAACAACTGTTAACCCTTTAAAGACAGAACGTATCTGCTTTATACGAAGATTCAATGCGTACCGCGCTGTAAATACTCTCCACTTCGATTATAAAAACCCACCTGTTAATGTGCTATAAGGCAAAGGTTGCTGTTTGTTCTGAGACTCATACAAGACACATAAATTTAACGTGGGCACCATGTAAAATTTTTGAATGTTAAACCTGCTAGTACGTAACATTACCAGTAGGCTTTAAAAGGTTAATTATTGTGAATGGGTTTTTTTTCCCTATTATTATGAATCACACTGCCTTAAATATTTGTGTTTTTAGGCAAGTATTGAATAGGCTAAAACTGTCAACAAGAAACAAAAACAACCTATTTGAAGCCATTGTCAAAGGTTCATTTGATTCAATAAGTAAAGGAATTGCAGGAAATGGCTGATCCCACAAAGTACCGTAAGTTCACATTCTTTGTTCAGCTGAATACATTTCACATATATGCAGACCATCTGTACTCTAAGAGATGACTCAGCATCCACAACTTAGCTTACAGCTTCTGGCACTGGCTTCACAGTGAGTGTGTGCGCTAGCACAGTGACACAAGCAGAGACTGTATTTTCATGCGCAAGTGGTCATGATAACTCTACCTCTTCGTGCAATTTCTTCCACAGATTACGAACTGGAAGGGTTTAGTAGAGGGTTAGCTAATCCATAATCTTGATATTTAAACTCTACTTGAAATGGAAAACTCGTTATCTGACATTTAGAAATGCGTGACATATGACTGAACAGATGAACATTATCAAATTAAAAGTAGAGGGACAGGTAAAGTCACAGTGAACGTACGATCATCACAAAAGTTACTGAAGGAGAAGAGGCTTGTGCTAGGTAGTAGCCCAAATGTTGTATAATATGGCACTGTAATAGTTTTCTCTGTTATATTCTTCTGCCTGGCATTCTAGAATGTATAACTTTTGTTACCTCGAGGTCTCGGTTCCTACACATATTGTCTCTAAGATGTCTACTATTTAGCATAATGGTTATGGTCTCTATTGATTTATAACAGTGTGCGTGTGTTGATACCGTAGCAAATAACCTTGCGTTTCTATCCAGGAACTTCTAGACCACAACAAAATTGTGAGAATTGTGTGAAGGCTGCAACTTTTGATAATCTGACCTATATAAAGGAATTGGGATCTATACAAGACTCAGACTTTTATCTTGTATATGTCACTTCTAAAGAGTTCTGTCAATGCCATATTGTTATTAGAACTATTTGGGGTGTGAACTGAATTGATTCAATATGTTTTATTATTTTATGCATGCTGGATGATGGATGAAGTCCAAAAACCAAGTAATTTTAAGCGCAGAACATGTAGTTCCCCAGTCAAACACTTTTTGAAATATTTTGTACCTCAGCTTCACAATATAGCAGAGTAATATCTGCACCTTCTGTTCATTCCATGTAGTCCTGCAAGCGTGTGATTTATTGGGTGTGCAGATGTGTCTCTAAAAATGTATAAGCAAATTGAGGCAGGTTTGTTTATAGATTTCCTGTTGTAGCAATGGGCATTGACAAGAGATAGTTCTAGAAGCACTGTAAAACAAGTTATTTGAAGTGTTGCATATGTGAGCAAGGACACTGGGTTGAAAAGATTGTTGTGTTTGTGAATAAGGCTAGGAAGATTATGAGACAATGCACATACAGTGTTATAGTGTGGGTTTATAATGCCAGATATGCTAAACAGACTCAGTAGGATACTTTACTGTTCATAAAGAATGTAGCGTTTAAATCACAGAAGGAAAGGAATATGTTTGTGCAGTAAAATGTTGGAGTTCAAATGATTTGAGTTACTTGGAAGGCTCTTAATATGTTGCATGTTATTTGAATCCAAAACTACAATGTTACTGTGTGATCTGTGTAGTACAGATAGTTTAGTATAGATAGTAGATAGTAGCAAAATGCCATAGTTTACAGTCTGTGGATCATGTGAAATACCTGGTGGCCCCTTCCTGTCATGATGTTTTGTTACTGTCTCTTGTAAATGTTCTGCCTTTTGTACTTACATAATGTAAATTAATGTGAAATGGAGCCAAGACGTCATAGTCACTGTAGTGACTTGGCTACATGCTGGATGACTGAGGAATCATGGTTCAATTCGTGGCAGGGACAAAAGATTTTTCTCATCTCCAAAGCATGCAGACCAGCTCTGGGGCCCACCCATCCTTCTCATCAATGGGAAACAGGGGCTCTTTCCCCAGAGTAAAGCAGTCAGAAGCATGAAGCTGACCACTCACCACCATCTAGTGCCAAGAGTAAGAATGAGTGGAGCTGTACTTCTGCTTCTTCATGCACCTTCATGGCATGCATATTAACATGTTTACTTAATGAGAAGTAGGATGTGCCCATGTAAATTACAGTGCCACTTTTCTGAATGTGTAATTATATTCTGGTCTTGTTGAGTTAAATATCTGAAATATGCTTCAGGAAATTTCTTTGTTCCTCACAAAAGCTTAGAGACTTCACACAGCTATGTATTATGCTTTTTAGCTACTACAGTTGAATTTTTAAGAGATAAAAGGATAAGATGTTTGGTGTCTGATCTTCTGGTATGTGATGTGGCTTCATATCCCAGAGGAGCAGATATCTCATCTGCACTGCTGGCAAAATGTGAATGCTTGAATAAGAGACTGTTCACACAGAGTAAGACAGAAGGAGGTATATTAAATGTACAGTAGGAATATTTGAAAACCAATCTGCCAGACTGCATTTTGCAATAGGAATGTGTAATTATTAGAAAGTGTCGGGCTTGTCTCATGGTGGAAGATTTTATTTTGTGGACACTGCTCATTTTTGTTTTTGGCAAGGACGAGAACAGTGCAGATGCTGAGGAGATTGTAAAGGGTAATGTTTTGTCTTTTTTTATGCACTCGCAGAATAAAGATCTGTCACTCAAATGATGATAACTTTCAAGGTTTAGTCTGTAAATTGAACCAACATTTGAAAGTAAGTAAATTAATTTTTCATGCATCTCGAAGATTTTTTCCAGTTTGACATTTTGGTTGTAGGTAGGGTAGTGGGAACCAGTCAAAGGGAGTAACAGATGAAGTGTTAAGAATTTGTGTATAAATGTTTTATATTTTTTGCTAGTACCTATAAAATATCTGTTTTAATTTTGTGTGATTGTGGTGGAACTGCTCCAGGGTGAAACGCTTTTAGCCGGTGATGTTGTTCACATTGTAATTATGTAAGATTTGTAGATAAATGGTAAAGAATTATAGTGAGGGTTTTGCCAAAGGATGTCAGAATTTTTTCAGATCCATACTTTGCCTTAGCACATGACTAGATTTCTGTTATTCATATGAAAGTTATTTTTTATGTATTTATTTTATTTATCCTAGTATTGTTAGGATGGTTAGATTAAGAAGTTTAACAGTGATCTGGACATACATCTTGTGCAGGGAACACATGATATACGTACGGACTCTTGGTGGGGAAATACAAAAGAAAGCACCTGCTTGGAACAAGTAAGATGAAGCTGAGAGGGTAATAATAAAAATTGATATTAGGGTGATATGTTGGAGGACTGAATTATCTCAGCATTAAATGTAATGGCAAGCTGTGGTTTGATGTGGTGAACCTTTGGATTCTTGTAGCAAGAAGCGAGTTGTTGTTTCAGTTCTTCCTGCTGTAAGGTTGTCTCAGAACAGGATAATTGGCTTTACTCTCATGCCGTGACTGTCCAGTGCTGCTTCATGTGTCTTCATTCCCAGCTGTGTTACTTTTATATCCATTATCATGTTATGTTCTGAAGTGAAGGTCTAGAAAAGTGTCGTGCCCAATAATGGAGTGCAATATCTTCAGTCACAGTGAACATATACAAAGGCTTATAATTGAAATTCCAAACATGATGATGTAAGTTTGTGTTGTTCTCATTGACATCATATTGCGTGCTAACTGTAGTGAGTGCCATATACTGCTGACATTTCAGCAAGTGTCAGTGAGAAGTTCTGTGTTGAAGAAAGAAGAAGCATTATACATTTCTGCTTACAGGTTTTGCGGGTGAGTATGTTTACTTGTTATTGTTTCACATCACATATGATACAGCCTGAATACTTTAAGACGATTATGTGTCATTGTGTGATGGTTGTGTGATGTATTTTCTCGAGTAGTGGCAAATAACACCAAAGGTACTGTATGTTGGATATGTCTATTATGGGAGTCATTTGTCACCACGATATGGCACACCTGTAGGTTGCAGATAAGATGGCCTCCAGATATCTGGAATAACCAGGAATATATTGAATGAGGAGATGAAGACAGTCAATGATGGGTTGTCCTCCAGCTTTTTGGGTTTGATGTAGGGCTAACAGACCCTATAAAATATTAAAACATTTGAAATGGCCTCCAAACAGATCATCATGCCATGTGGTTCCATAAAATGTAAGGAATTCTTTCATTAGTTAGCTGACCATTGGTCTGTCAGCCATTGGTCATCTAGCTGGTGCTCTTTGGTATTACAATTAATGCGTCATCTAACATATGCACTTAATAAAATAGAGTTTATGACAAGTATCAACCTTCTGCATGTTTTGGCGCTGGGCTGCCATCATCAGGGAGTTACTTAGAAGAAAGGAGTAAAAGCTCAACACACTAATCTAGGTATTATTTCACCCTCCTACACCTCAGTGCTGAAACCATGTAAGAGGTTAATACTTGCCATGAACTGTATTTCATTAAATGCATCTGTTGGTTTATGTATTAATTGTAAGAATATGCATGATATGAGTAATATAAAATCTGTGGAATTAGTTTTATGCTTAGTTTGGAAGTATGTTTAATACGCATAATGTTGCAGAAGGTGGTAATACTGCTGTATTCAGGTGGCAGAATATCATGCTGATTTTTTTTGCTCTTATTTTCTGTCTTGGTAGCAGTGTCTTGAATCAGACCTGGAACACTTTTAACGTTAAACTTATATGCTGCTGCTAATATTAAAGTGGATGCTGGAGAGTTAGGATGGCAGGGTGTAGACTAGATTAATCTGGCTCAGGGTATGTTGGCCTCTTGTGAACACAGTAATGAATCTTTGGTTTCCGTAAAATGCAGATATTTTCTTAGCCAGCAGAGGAACTCTCGGCTTCTCAAGAAGGATGCTCCTCTTTGAAATAGCTTGTCAAGTAGGTTTGTAGGTAGGTAGGTAGGTGGATGGGTCATTGGGTGGGTCGGTAGGTGGGTAGGTAGGTAAGTAGGTAGGTAGGTAAGTAGGAATATGTGCTACTGGTTTGGTGATTGCCATACATATATGCTATTCCAAAGGTTCCAACTTTAATCCTAATCTGCAGCTGATACTGAAAATGACAGTGTTAAAAATGTCCATATTTAGGCAATGAATGCACTACCTCTGTGGGAAGTGAATGAAAATACTCTAGAAGTGAAATTTCTTAGGCATCTTAGAGTGTGTAAAGATTTTGGATTAAATGTCTGTTTGGGTAAAAGTATGCTTATGAAAATGAGTTGGCAGACTTGAAACATGGGGAAACATGAACTGGGATAGTTATTAAAGAAAGAAAGTGCAGACTTTTATATGTAGGAAGTGAAATAGTGACAAACTTAAGAATAAAAGGAGGAATAAAAGAATACAAATTGCAGGAAAATTTTAGCAGGTGATTTGGGGTATGCTTTGGGAATGGGAGGTTCCAAAAATAAGAAAAATATTTTTATTTAAAAGATGTGGAAAGCCTTTATTAACATAAAGCTCCAAAACTGTGACGTAGAAGAAGGTAGATATCAGTAGACTACAAGCAGCAGGAATGAGGTCAGAAACTGTAACCTACACCAATGCAGATACCATCAGACTAACAGGAGCAGAGATAAGATTTATAAGAAATGTAGCTGGAAGAACCAGAAGACGGAGAAGAAGAAACAAGAAAACTGAGAAAATTTGAAGCTAAGTACTTTGAAAGACAAGTGAATAACAGGATGATTTGGTGTTGGTGCAGTTTAATAATGGACAGAGATAGAACGCCATAGAGGGGTTTAAGCATAACAGTGAAAGAAAGATGTTGAAGAGTAAGACTTAGATAAATGTGACAAATGGGGAAGGCAAAAGCCAGGCTGAAGGAAGGAAGAAAGGAAGGATGGAAGGAAAAGAGGGTGTAGGAGGAGCTTTATGAAGGCAGAGATAGGTGTTGAGGTGGTAAAGGTAAAGTTAAAGTTGTTCCTGTCCATGCCACGAGGGCTTGTAAGGTGGGTAGAGGTACAGCTCCACTTATTCTTGAATTCTGAACTGAATGGAGGTGAGTGATCAAATTAATGCCTCGGCTGCTTTGTTCCTGGGAAAGATCCCCATATCCGTTGAGTAGGAGGAAGAAGAAGAGGAGAATCTTGTTAAAACAGGAGAGACTCCAACAACAGACCAGTTGCATTTTAGAAGATTTGTGTGAAGGCTGTGAAGGATCCAGTATTGATGGTGGGGGGGGTGGGGGCACTAATGAGGAGCTTCGTATTTGTACCGTTTGTGCAGTGTTTTTAGGGTAACTTAGTCAAGGAGAGTGAGCCAGTGTTTTAATTTTATAAGTTGGCAATACTTACAGGCATGTTGTCGTCGAATATGGGCTGCACATAAGCAAGTTCAGAATGTTTTTGATCATGATATTTAATAAGCAGGGTGTGATACAGAAAGAATTTATGCCAGTTGGAAAACAGTGAATAGTTAATTCTAACATTTCAGTTATGGGGGAGGGATTACTGAAGCAGATTTTGAGAGGGAGGCTACAATTTTGAGAGAAAGACAGTTGGTTCCTTTTGTATGACAACAATTCTGCTCATTCTTCAATGACAGTGAAGTGGTTCCTGACAAATTGCAGCATGGTGGAGAACAGCCACCTGCCTTATTCATCTGACCTCATGCCAGCTGCCTTTTTATATTTCGAGTGAAAACTGATCCCAGAGGAAGGACTATTAGGTTGTTGAGGACATCAGCAAGAATGAATCTGCCAAATTAAATGCAGCTTCTCTGGGCATCTTTGATGACTTTGAAAGGTGTAAAACTTGTGTTACAGTCAAGGGAGATTACTTTGAAGGAAAATAAGTTTTATTCTTATTTTATATATATAAAACTGTTCTTATAGATGGAGTCCTGTACGTTAATTGTTTGGCGTTATACAACATTAATTGTTGAACTATTCATGTAATTTCAGATTACACTGGGAAGCTCTGTCAAAGGACATAAAATTGTGAAGCGTGGATTATGAAAGATTCATTACATATAGAAACAAATGGTAGAGTTCTTAATTATACATGTTCAATGACAAATGGGGAATGTGCAATACAAAGGCATGTGAGGATAACTTTTTTGGTGCAAGTTGGCATAGAAACAAACTGCTGTTTGCTCATCATTGAATTTGTTGTCTCTCATACCTGTATCAGTGATGCTTATAATGAATTAAATTTTTGAGGGAGATTGTTTCGTGCTTCACATTTTCTGATTTATATGTTCTCTTAAAGTCAGATGAGGCAGAATCTCTATTAGTATCATAGTAATGTGGCACTGTATCTTTTTCTTCAATATCATATTGATGGAGGCAAAGTTGTCATATGTCACATGATGAAGGCATGTGGGGGAATGGAGGTACAGCTACACTTCTTAAACGTGGCACAAGATAGAGGTGAGTGGTCACTTTTCACACCCCATCTGCTTTATCCCTGAGGAAATAACCCTTAGTGCCTATTGAATTTGAAGCTGGGTGGGCCTCAGACCTAGTCTGGATGGATTAGACAAAAACCGCGATTCATTGGTCATCCAGCCAGTAGCCTAAAGTTGTTGTCATTACAAACATGATAGGTGATGTACATATAACATAACCTTGTGGTGCATTCATGTAACCATTGTTGCAGTGGAAATGTAATAGTGGATTTTTTGTTTTTTACGCATTATTTCATAAATGACACATTTTTTTAAAAAAATATTGAAGATAAATGTGTGTTTTATTAGACAAACACTTTAGTGTTTGTCTAATACAGTTCTCATTCTAAGAAAAATTCAGAAAGATATTATCATAAATGTACACAGGTCTTCATGTAAAAGTACCCATTATTCTTGTCAGAGTTTAATCTAACTTGAGTTTTCTTGACAGATATTTGAACGGTCATCAGATATCAAATGTCTTGAAAATCTGTCCAGTGGGAGCTCAATTGTATGCTGACAGACAGACATGACAAAGCTAATAGTCACTTTTTGCGATGTTGTGAACACACCAAAAAATGTATCTTGTCACATGAACTCCATGAAGCAAATGCATAATGGGAAGGTCGTATGTGTCAGCATGTTTCATCTGCAAAACTTCTCTGTGGATTTTAAATAAACTTGGTATTTTTTAGTCTGC
Source organism: Coptotermes formosanus (assembly GCA_013340265.1). Lineage (NCBI taxonomy): Eukaryota > Metazoa > Arthropoda > Insecta > Blattodea > Rhinotermitidae > Coptotermes > Coptotermes formosanus. The sequence continues at coordinate 1,705,107 of BLKM01000110.1, forward strand.
ACCAAAATTGTCTTTTTTGTTTAATTTGTGTTTGTGTGTCAGTTCAGATTAAATCAGCATATGGATTTTCCTGAAGGCTTCTTGTTACTAAAAAATTGGTAAATAATTTAAAATGTGGTTCTTAAAGTCATACAAGAAATGAAGTCACAAGGAATGAATTAGGAAAACATGTGAAGCCCACTGAAGAGAACTTCTTCTTTAATGTGTTCCATGTCCGTGCACTATATTATACAAAAAACTTTAAACACCGACAAATGCACAAAGAGTTTTTTGCTCGTCAATTATAACACACTCCTACATGTTTCGACCCGGCTGGGTCATCTTCAGGGAGAAACCTTCCGTTGTCGTTACACTATATTGCATTATACAGTTTAGCGAGAATGTGCTGTTGACTGTGCAGTGCACAGTCAACAGCACATTCTCGCTCGACAATGGAAGGTTTCTCCCTGAAGATGACCCAGCAGGGTCGAAACATGTAGGAGTGGGCTATAATTGACGAGAAAAAAACTCGTGCATTTGTTGGTGTTTGAAGTTTTTTGTAACTTTTTCTTTGTTTAAATTATACAGTGGATATTTTCTTGTACTTATTTTCATACATATGTATGTTCTTTGACATTTCAAGAGTTTTGTGTTTGTTGTGTCCAACTGGACAGCACAGTTCACCTTGAACATGACTATATGTGTGTTGGTGTCTCATGTTGCATGACACATGGCACTTCTATTCATTTTCCTCTATACAGTTGCCATGTAATTGATAGTATGTACTTATTACTATGTGTGGGAAGACCTTTGCTGTTTTGATATACCAGGATATGTCGTGGTCAAGTATCATGTGAGCAATCCAGTGTCTTTTACATAATTTCTAGTGATACACAGTATTAACACTCATAATTTTGCTAGTAACATGAATGGACGTGACTTACTTCAAAAAGATTTTTGGCTTAGTTTCAGATTTGGTCTGAAAATTCCTGTTATTTTACATCTAATTACAAGAATTCTCTAGCATCATAATCTTTGGATTATGATTAAAATTCTCTGCATTAAGGGGGCCCTGGGTTTAAATTTTGACGTAGAGTCCAGTTATCTCATCTTGATATATCTCTCTGGTTTTCTCCAGTCTTCCAGGAAATACATGGGGACAGTACCTTTAAGCCACAGACATTTCCTTCCATTCCATTCACAGTTAATGCTGTCTCATGTAACTTCATATTTCAGGCTGTTGATATAACAGTGTTAAATAACGCAATAAAAACAATCTGAACCCCATGATGTAATGTACAGATTACATATTGTGATTACAGTGTAGAATATAATAAAGAATGGTTCAGTTTGTATAAGAGTAAAGTTTACAAGGTGGACTGTGTGGTGCAATTCATCTGCTTTAAAGTACAAGCAATTTGCTTTGTGATTGTGCCCTCTGTTAAGTGTGCAGAAATGTCCTGTACTTGTTCACATATCTCCTCTGTGTGTGTGTGTGTGCATGCGCGCGCGTGCGCGCATTTGCACGCGTGCTTTTTAGGGATTTGTTCCAACTTTTATTGGGAGATGTTGAGGTAAACCACAAACCCTATGTCCTTGAGCTGCATATGATCCCATGGACTTGTCATGGGCTTCATGCAGTTGCTTTGGAAGGTGCAAGCTATGGAATATGGATATATTATAATCTCTGTCCATAAGAGCTGAGTCATTAAACATACAAGTTTCCCCTCTGTCTATGATGTCAGTACTGTGTTAGAAATGCAGTACAGAAAAATGACTATGCATCATATTTGCACTTGTGCTATAGGTCACCTGTTTTGCAAGAAACTCACTGGAAATTTTACATATTAAGTTACTTTCAGTTTTGTGGGGGGATTTGGCGGAAAAGAATAGTGCGTTGTTAGGCAGATACAGATTGTTTTGGGGCCACAGTGCAGTACAGCAGTTGCCCACCACAACAGTACTTGCTGCAGGAATTAAATTAATGTGACTAAGAAGAGAACTTCCTTAACAATATTGTAGGTTTTGTTTGTGACACATGATGTCTTCTTTCCAGAGAGCCATGGTATGAATCTGCGTGCTGCTAGTAGTTCAACGGAAGTGCTTATTCACATTATTGGTCGATCTGAAGTTCAGTCAACGCTAGCAGACAAAATGGTTCCTAAGAAGGCAGTATGGGATCATGTTGCAGCTGAGATGAAAAAGATGGGTTTTGACATGGGTGAACGTGGAGGGGACAGATGCCGACAAAAGTGGGCCAAGGCTGTTAGAAATTATTTTCATTTTGTTAGGACAAGGGCTTTTAATATGAAAGCATGTTACCCTTTGTATTATGATAGTGTGGAAGAAATACTGAATCGGAAAAAACAGTGTCTCAAGAATACTTGTGCTGGAGAAGTAGAACCAGTCGTAAACGTATCTGTTACAACAGATCTTAAACGAAAGCGAGATGATGAATGTTCAGAGGATGTGGATGATCAGTCACCAGTGTCACCAAAACAGATTTGCGAGACAGTTGATTCTGCACATTTTTCATCATCAGATGTACCGATTTCATCTAACAGTTCTGAAGATGACACCAGTGAAGTTTTTAAAACAGTTCCAGAAAGCCTTGTGTTTAATTCTTCCATACCAACAGATAAGTGTGCTTCAAAATCACTGTCAGATCAGTCAAATGATGAAGAAATTGTTCTGGTTTATCCTGAAGGAATGAAGTTGGGATCTTCTGGTTCCAAAAGTATTTGTCAGCCTGAGGTACCAATTGGTGATGTAGACAGTGAAGAATGTATTACAGTTTACCCTGCTGATGTTTCAGATGATTTCTTGTATAATTCAGTTCCAAAACGTACTAATTATCCATATGCAGAGGACTTTTTGTCTAAATGTAATGAACAATCTTTACATTATTCAGGTTCCAGAAAATGTAGAAATCTAGAAAACATGAATTTGTCTTTGCCAAACCTCCTTCAAAGTATAAATAAGCCATTAGCAACTTCAAAGACAAGCAGTATAAGTACTCAAGGTTCTGCAACAATTATTGTGTCTCCAAAACCTAATCAACCAGCCCGTCCAATTCCTACTGCAGGAGAAGCTATGATGTCGTTGGTAAGAAGATTATATGATAGTGAAAGGAGAACAGAGAAGGCAAGGGTGAGGAGAAGAGAAGCAAGGATACACAACCTTGAAATGCTTCTTGAAAATCAAAGTGTTAGACAACAAGAGCTGGCGAACAAGGCATTGCTTGCCATCAGACAACTTGAGTAAAACTATTAACAGTGTCTTTATTATAGAACATCAAAGCAAATAAAAATGTTTGTTTCAAGTTATGGTTTATTTCATGTTGCTTGCCCAACACTGATTCTTTATCCTTTATGAATTCATATACTTATTAATTACATTGATCATTATGAATGGAGTCATTGGTTTAGTTTGTGAATGTTGATTAATCCATTATTATTAATTATGTATGTGTTCAATTGAACAGCTTTGTGAGATCTGTAGATATGCAGTATGATGGTTTCATGTCATGAACATTTTATTGCTCATCTTGACAGCATTTTTTATGATCTCAAAGTAACTGGAGTTGTGTGTTCATATGTTTATGTTACTTGATGTGCAAAAGTAAAATTGATCATGGATGTACGAACATAATGACATGTTAAGGTCAGATTTTTGTTTCTAATGCTTTAAGTTGTATGTGTTGTATTGGTGCGTAAAAATGCTTGATTCCAGTGGAGGGATGAATTTATTATGTGTATAATACAAGGTTATATGTCTGAATATATTTTGTGATGTGATGAAGTTACAGAATGAGTTAATCATTAGCCATTCTTCACTATTCAACATGTTTGTTCACTATATAAACTGTCATGTTTCTCAGGTTTTAGTCAAAAAGTTTATTGAGTATCGCTGCTGTGAATTTGCAATACGTTGAAAGGAATTATAAGTCCTTCCAGTTTGTGGCTGTCAGTTAGTGATTATCTAATGATAGGGCTGCTGCCTTAAAGCCTGTGGACAGGCTCTATCTTTTCTCCCAGCACCGCTGTGACATTTACCTCAGTAATTTGTTTGCCAAGGCCTCTGTGAAAACTGGATATGGCATGAGAAGTTAATTTTGACACCTGAGTGGGAGAGGCTGTAATCTATAATACTTATTAGTATATGATATGAATCATACAGCTTCAGAATTTTCCATGGATAGCAGTAACTGATGTAAAGTCCAGTAGGTTTCAACAGGTAATATTGGCACATAAGAAGTGCTTAAGCCTGCCATATTTATACAAATGTTTATTCTATGCAGAAATTTGTAGAACGTGTTGAAGAATTGTTATTCAAATTTTGCATGACGAAGTGAGGAAATATCCATACCTGCTGTATTAAACCCGGTTCTGTGGGTGAGTTTTCTGGGCGTTAAAATGATTCACATATTTCATTTATCATTGTGGTTGGACTGTTGAAGGGATTGAGGTCAGATTTGGCCTAAAATAAACCATGATATTTTCCAAAAAATCAGCACACTGCATTTCTCGGTGAGGGGTGGTTACATTAGTAGAACGAAGCTTGTAATAGGTCAAACCAACCCATACAATTTGGCCATAAAAAATGGTATCTTACATCAGGTTTTGAATAGTCTGGCATCAGACCCGACTCAAAGTTAAAAAGGTGTGTTGTTCTCTGTGGACCTTCAGGAATTGCCTGCTGTTTGAAACAGCCTCCGGAATATATCGAAACATATTAATTTCACAGTCTGTATAATATGCTGCATAACATGCCAGCTGACTGCTGAATTTTCATGAAAGTAGGACTGCTACTAACTACTAATTTTGTTACTGCTACTGGTATCTTCTTTTACAGAATGATGTGTCACATTATTGATGTGCCGATCTGGCCTAGGTTAAATTTCTCAAGACATCAGAAACTCACATAAACCATATTTGTAATGTTAATTTAAGAACAGCATTTCATCTGTAGTTTGTAGGAACATTTATAATGTGCCTTCATACAAAAGTTCACATTTCCATCATCTGACAAAAAAAAAAGACAAATAGCCAGATTGTGCCCTCTCCCCATTATGGGTTCATTTCACATACTTCATAGAGAACACATTAAAGGTACATGTGTGGGATGAGACAAGGTTGTCAGTCTAGATACTGGGTTATACAGTTTCTATTTATCCATGTCTGTGTATAGCTTAGTGACCAATCAAAAGTGTTATCTGAGATGAGGGGAAGCATTGGGTCAAAATATTAGGAACTGTAAAGTAGATCTTTAAAGTGTTATGAGCTTCCAGGCATACAACAGTGCACTTTAGAAGACACTTGGTAGATCAACATTACTGTGTTGAAGTCACTTGTGGACGGTAGGAAAAAGTGATGGAAGAAGATTAATGTTAGCTGAAATGTTTTCATAATGACTGGGGAGTGCTCCCTTTCAGATTATAGAATGGATCAAGAAATTGTGACAGGATTGCTACTTTTGCAAAGAACAGAGCAAAGGTAATGCTTAATTAAGCATTACATCATGAAGGCACTGGCGGGGGGGGGGGGGGGGGGGGGGTAGAGGTATAGCTCCACATCATCATAACCTTGGCACGTGATGGGGGTGAATGGTCAACTTCCAGCTTAGCTGCTGTACTGTGGGAGAACACCACCAAAGTACTCAATGAATAAGAGGCTGTGTGGGCCAAAAATTCAGTCTGGGATGCTTTAGAGAAAGGAGAAATTTCTTGCTCATGCCAGGAATTGAACCATGGTTTCCCAGTTGCCTAGCCCATAGCCTAGTCACTATAGCAGTTAAGCCATCTCAGCTGCCCCAGTAACAGAGTTTATAGAATAATGCAGATGAAATTTGAAAGTGTGTGTTGACAGGCTGAGACCTGACAGGATTAAAAAAAAAAGACTATAAAATGCCAGCTGCAAGAAAAAGGAAGTTCACGGGAACTCTGAAATGGTGGAAGGATTCTGTATTCTGATCACTGTAGAAACATGGTTTGTTTCAGATGTATAATTGTAAATACCCTGCATAAAGGTGATAAGTAGTAGTAGTAGTAGTAGTAGTAGTAGTAGTAGTAGTAGTCATAGTCAGAACATACCTGAGCAATATACCTGGAAAGCACGACATCAAGGAACTACAGAACACAGCCATATTGGGCACTGCACACGTACTTCGGAAAGCACTAATGTAAAGTACAAAATGTTTATCATGGTAAATAGCATCACAGGTGTATATTGTAACCACAGAATAGCTGCAACATTGTGTACCCTAAAAACATGGTTTGTGTTAGGTATATAATTGTAAATACCCTGCATAATGGTGATTAACAATAATGATGACAATGACGACGATGACAAAGAACGTCTATTCTGGGAGTGTTTTGTAAGACTTCTAGTGAAGTTACAGGCAGACAGGCAGATGGAGTCTCTTTTCCTGTCACCATATTGGATTATTTAGTAGTCATTGTCTGTATAATGAAAAATTAATTATAAAGTTACAAAATGTTCCAGAATTTTACAAACCTTCCATATAGGCGTGCAATGTATGTTTCCCAGAATCCAGACTAGTTCAGTTTTTAATCACTAATTTTTGAAACTTATCGATGTGTGTATGTCTCACAGTTGTTTAAGGCATGCCATTGGGTCAATATTAGGCTCAGGTTCGTGAAAAAGAACCCCAGGTTGCTAATAGCAAACCTGAGCCAGTTCCCTTTGTTCCTGCCATCCCACACCATATTGCAGTTAGAGAGTATGAAACAGTTATTTCAATCCTAATTGTGTGTTCAGTACATCAGAAATTCTTCTCTTTGCCTCTTGTAGGTCTGCATATTGCTCAGGCTCTGTTATAAAGTGCCACACTTTCTGCAGATTGACACCAGATTGTGGCACTGAGCAGGCTGGTGTAACCGTAATGTACTAAACCTATGTGCAGAGGTTATGCAGTTTGAATCTCAGCTCGATGGTTTGCTGCTGTGAAAGGTTTTCCCTGATTTAAGGGGGGAAAAAGTGGTCACCCACGCCCACTGTAGCTTAATGGCAGACAAAGATTGGACAGCAGTCTCCATCAGCATGTTTTTTACACCTCCCACTGCTGAAGCATAGAAAAAGAACTACATTTGCTATCTTAACTCCCAATGGCTTGGGACAAGCCTATCCCATCCCTTCATTCCATTCTGTGTAGCTACAAGTGGCCAGACAATCTCAAATCATCCTATATAAATGATATAAAATTTTTCCTCCGTATCACTTCAGCACTTGCCCAAACCAGTTCACTCTACCTGAAGATGGAGGCAGTGTGTTTTTCGGAAAAGTTGGAACATTTAACCGCTACGTGGTGCAGGAAGCAACAATCATTACCTAATTTTCCATGTTTGTCTGTATTCTCCAATATGGTGCTGAGATGGTACATTGAAGTAGGTCATGGCAGCCTCCAAGACGTCCTTTAGTTATATTTGGATAGCATTAGTAGTATAAGAGGCAGTTGGGAAGAGAGGAGTGGCCTGGTGTGGTTTCGGATAGGGATTTGGAAATTGAAGGGGTTGTGGGGTGGGGTGGACAGGGGAACCTGCCCGTTATGCCAAGGTGGGGAGATTGCCATTCAAATACTTCTAAACTGTAAAGAAACAAATAGATGGAAGGAGAAGTATCTGAATAAGAAGTGGCTAGAAATGAGCAGCTAGGTAGCATTTAAGAAACCTGTGAGGTGCTCCAGAATAACTGACCTAAGACAGCTAGGTACTTTTTTGTACAAAGTCAGATGTAAGTGGGAGCACCACACAAAACAGCCAGAAGTCGAGGAGGAAGTAGTATGAAATATGTAGGTTAGTAGTACTTTTTGTAAGTAAGATGGAATGGGCTGCAAACCGCAAAAAACCTGGTGTTAGCAGGTGCAGCATCACCTGCATTATAATGAGTCAACAAATAAATACCTAAATAAGATTCAGTTATTTGATAAAGGTTTGAAACAGCGAGTGCTCTGTTAAACAAATGTTATATTGGACATTGTCCTTTGTCTGCCCACCATAATGTTAATATCATTCAAAGAATTCTTGAGACTAGACTCAGTATGTTTGTATCGTACATGATCACTTTATACGTGGAATAGTACACATTGCACTGTATAACAGATGGACTTTGAAACTGTTTAGACACAATAATATGAAATTTCCTGCTTCTGCATCTCCCAGTGGACTGAGCTATCCCAGTTCTATTAAAAATCATCGTGGTGAACATGTCAGCAGTTTTCTCTGGAACAATGAGTCAAATTACAATAATATGTATTTTTTTATAAAGTTAGTAAGTCAAATTAATTTGCTGCCATATCTGAAGTTACTAGTTTAAGGGACCTGTGTTTCTTGCAGTGTCAATTAACGATTAAAATGTGGCCTTGTGTTTTATTTTGTAAATTCAATAATTGCAATTTATATCCCTACACAATCTCAGCAGGTGATAGCAGCTTCTAATACATCATATGGAAGGTACATGAGTTTGGTCGTAACTTGTGAGCAGCTTGTCCAATTTTTGCCACCGTTTGTACTCTTGTGTTACCAAAGGTAATAACTAACTAATAAACTAACTCCACGGGTCAGAGTGCTTTTTGAGAAGCTAGCCAAGCAATTTCCTGCATTTTGTAGAAGCCAAAGTTTCATTACCATGTTGACAAGAGCCCACCTCTGGTGTAGAACAAGCAACCAACATAAGCACAGACATCAAGAATAACATATGTCAGAAACCTAGAACTGAATATTTACCTGGAAATACCTCACTCTTACCAGTTATGTGAGGTACTGATTCTATACTGGACAATACAGCTGCTATACATTGTGATGTGTTGACTATTGGGTCAAGATTTAATGTAAATTAATATTATTTCCAGGTTGTAATGTTTTTACCATTTTATAATTATACCAAATACAGTTACATTTAAAAGTCTTTTAACATACTAATAATTATATTGATCAAACACGTGAATGAGTCTTATGACTACATAATTTGGACAGAAATTTGAACATTACATTTTGTTACAGAAAAGGTTATAAAGTGGTTTGGATACTTAAATGCAGCACATTTATTATATATGAATTAAGAAATATCTGCACCTGACTTGATAATGACTAATTTTAGCCAAAACATGTGGTTGTATTTTATATCTGTTAATCAAGAACATTGGTATTGTAGTTATTGATAAAATAGCTTCGGAAGCTGGGTTTGATATTTGTTCATTTCTAGTGAAAAGAATGTTGTCTGTAAATACCCCCCCCCCCTTCACACACACTTTATTTTTTTATGAATTTTTTTGCCATGAGATGTTGAAGTATATTTTTGCATGCCACAGCATGGAAAACATAAAACACTAGCTTTTAAAATGTCCTGTTTTGTATGTGTATCAGAGGACTACCATTAATTCTGTATTTCTATTTCAGGAACAAAATGTGATTTTCGAACAGAAAACATCTTGCCTATTTCATTGTCAGACATCAATGTAGCTTCATCCATCATGGATCTTACTTCAAAACTGAAGGACAGTGCAGTTGTTTCTGCCATTCCAATGCCAAAAATTACTACAAGAATCAATATGTTTGGTAGCCCTGTGTCGGAATATGATGGTAGACGCAGTGAGCCGGGATTTGAGGATTCAAATGTAGTGATGACAGCAGATGAGGCAACAGAGCTGCCCCCTGTGGTAGCAATACCAGCTGAGGATTTGGTATGTGTGTGCATTGTTGTTCATTAACTGAAATGAGTTGGATCACCTGCGTTTATGTGTGCTTCACGTGCTGACGCTGTTCACGGAAATAAGATCATCTCGCGCCAAAACATGAAGGGTAGTTACCATATGATATTGTACCTCTGGAGGGTGCAGTGAAAATTAAGGTCATGACACAATGTGTGATTGCAGGCTTCTGCCATGGTGTAAATGAGATCTGCACTCCTTTGGGATTTTTGCAGTGTGGAATGGTAGTTTCTCACTGACATTTCAGGACACCCGCTCAGACCCATCTGCTTGACTCTTGAAGATGGAACAACAGATTGTTCCAAAATGTGGATAAGAAGCTACCATTCTATGCTGCATAAACTCCCAAAAGAATGCAGATCTCATCATGACAGCTTGTAATTTTATAGCTGGTTACCATCATTTTCAGAGGGACCTGCTACCTGCATATTCAGAGCAGAAGTGAAGGTGCATCAGAACATTCCTTCAGAATGTTGATAACCACCCATGAAACTACAGAGTGTTAAAACCCAGAGGACCACAGTCTACAACTCGTGCTGATATTCACATCTGTACTTTGTTGTTGCTTAGTCAGTATAGTCACTAGGTTACAGGCTGGATTATTTAAAGCTTGATTCTTGGCACAGGCATGAGATTTTTCTCTTCTTGGATGTCCATACTGGCTTTGGGGTCCCCCCAACTTGCTATTCAGTGGGTACTAGGGCTCCTTCCCAGAGTTGTATCGGCCCAGGTGCAAAGTTGATTACTCACGCCCAACTAGTGCAAAGATTAAGATTGAGTGGAGCTACACCTCTGCTCCCCCTATGTGCCTTGTCGTGGGCAGAGACAGCTTCACATTTTCACCTTCAAACAAAAAGTGCACATGTCGATTATTCTGTGAGCATTTTTATCTCTAGGAATGTGCCCTATGAATTACCTACTTCCCATGTATTTCCACTGGCCACGTGCAGGATGTATTATAAAATAACGTAATGGACTATTGCAGTGGTAGATTTTGGAGACTAATGTTGCAATCATCATCATCATCATCATCAGGGGTTTGTGTGATGAGTGACATGGCTGCCCCCTGTATTTATATACACAGTTGCTGTTGCAGCACAGACTGTTAGGGGAATAGGGTGGAGTCACAAGATAGTCGTATTGCGTAGCCTCATGCTGGCAGTTGTTCCGTCCTTTTGCGTCATGTTGTTTCTCCTTCATTAGCATCTGTTGTTAACCGTGTACCAGGATTGGCTTTGATTGAACCTGTTAAATTTGTCAGGATATACCTAAATCTCAGTGGCTGTCTCATGTAAACCTCCATGGTATTGGCTAGAACGTCATGTTACGTGGATCACTTAGTGAAGGATGACTGTCCTGGTTAAGCAGTGTGTTTGGGGTGTGGTGTCTGGTCACTTGACTCCACAGTTCCTTCTGCTAACTACACATGCTTAGCAGGAATAGTGTCCGGGTTAAGCAGCATGTTATGGTTATGGTGTCTGGTCACTTGACTGCACACTCTGTTCTGCTAGCCACACATGCATAGCAGGAGAACTGTCCAGGTTAAGCAGCGTGTTCTGGGTATGGTGTGTGGCCTCTTATCTCCACTGTCTGGTCAGCTAGCTACACATGCATAGCAGGAGTACTGTCCAGGTTAAGAAGCTCCTTCTGGGTATGGTGTCTGGTCTCTTGACTCTGCCGTCTGGTCTGCTAGCTACACACGCACAGCAGGGACACAGCTGCAAGAGAAACTCTGTGTGTAAGTACATCGGGCAGCTGTCTGACTCATCACTTCAAGCCTGGATGATGGACACAGAGACAGTCTCCAAAATACTGTGCATCAACTCCATTCTTACATGGCTCATCATAGTTTACAGTCACTGTATCTGATAAGTATACTAGATACATGTAACTGTGTCAGTTCAATGCCAGTTATATGTATTGTAGAGCATTTCAGAATGAGTGCAGGAACATTGTTTCCGTATCATTCATGCATTTTATAATATTTATGCTGTAACTGGAGATTTAGTGTTAAGCATAGATGGAACATGTATGTTCATACTTTTATTGATATTAGGTTCTCTGTATGTGTGTGTGTGTGTCACATGTCAGAAGAACCAAGACTACTACACTACTGCAAAAATCTAAAAACTTCTGTATTTGTAAGTGAAGCGTTTAAATTATTGGTATGCCTGGTTCTTGTCATAAATTGAGTCCTCAGTCATATTAATTCATGTTTTCCACCACTTTTAGAACACAGTAGGATTTATGGTTAACCTTGACTTTTAGTTTAACCTTTTAAAGCCTAGCGGTAACTTTACATACAACCAGGTTTAACATTAAAAAATTCTACGTGGTGCCCACATTGCATTTATGTGTTTTGTACGGATCTCAGAACAAACAGCAATTTTTGCCTTATAAAACATTAAGAGACTGGTTTTTATAACCGAAGTGGAGAGTGTTTACAGCGCGGTATGCACCGAGTCCTTATATAAAACAGATAAGCTTCGTCTTTAAAGGATTAAACAGTCAAACTCTATACAAAAGAAACATGTTGTGTTTGTTTTTGTTCACAGATTGACTTGAATGTTCAAAAATTTGCGAGTCCTGGTGTGAATTGTGCAAGTTGTGCAGCCAGTAGCAGCAAGGAGTGTAAGGAGGTCTACAACATGTCACAGCAAAGCAACACTGGAAGTAGGAGAAGCTCTGCCCTATCTTCAGAAAATTTACGAACAGAAATTCTTGACAGGATTGGGGAACAGCAGTATGAAGATGTTCTATTCAAACCGAAGCAGAGAAAGAAAAAAAGCAAGACAAAACATAAAAAAATGTTTGTATCTGGAGCTGAGTCTGGTTCTGATACCATGAGCACCAATAGTGTTCGCTCAGCGTCAGATGGTGAAGATCAGTGGAGCAGTGAGAGGCTGGATGTGAGCAGTGATTTGAGCATTTCAACGAAGCCAAGTGAGGGCCTCAGCAATACACAATTGGACACAAGATCTTCCTCAGAAGAAACATTGGGAAGATTAGGTGACTGCATTAGCAACAATGTGGAAACACTTCATGGTGACAGTTGCTTTGAGCGTGATGGGAAAATTAATCATGCTTTGGACGAAACTGGCCTTCCACAAAAGTCAAGTAAAGGTAGGAGACCCAGTGATCTCTGTTTAGGGGAGGAGCTTTCAGTGCCCTCGGAAATACAGCCAGATCTCCGAAGCCCAGCATCAATTGAGAGAGATGTTGCTAATAAAGAAAAAATTCTTGCAAAGGTTCTCAAACTGGACAGTTTGTGTGATGAAGACTCTGAATGTGAAAAGCATCCCTGTGACATAAATAATGTAGAAACTCAACAAATAACAGAAAAGTTAAAACTTAAGTATACAACGTCACATAATTGTATTTTGTCTGAGGAATTAACTCATGATGTTGAAGTTGGTGAACAAAAGGCGGATGACTGGAAAAGCTACAGCACCCTGAGAAATGATCACTCTGACTCACAGCAAGACTTTCAAGATGAGAAAGTTTCCTCATTTGACTCTCAAGATGAGAAACTTGCCTCATTTGACTCTCAAGATGAGAAAGTTGCCTCAATGAGTAGTATTCTCAGTTATGGACCGCCCTCTGGCAGTAGTGCACCTCCGAGTAATCATACGTCACTTGAGACATTCAGCTCATTAGACTCCAAAACTGAACCCCATTGTGGCAGTAAGTTGTATGAAGCTGTAGAGCGGGCTGACCCATGGATGCAGTACAGTGTGCCAGGCACCATTGTGAATTTGTCTGTGTGTAAATATTACGTTTGCTGTGTTGATGGAAAAGACGTGGTTTATTACAGTGCATTAAATGGCTTAAGTCTGAAGTGGCTAAAAGTGGATTATAAAGCAAAACAAGTAGCCATTTCACAAAATGGAGCTTTGGTATGGAGGTTGTACAAGGGTACAGCATATGCTTTAGAAAATCCTTCAATAAAAGGACCGTTTGGTGGAGGGTGGCAAGCAGTGGCAGAGAATGTTCAGTGGATTTCTGTTGCTGACAAAGCTGCGTGGTTTATATCAGACGGTTGCATATCTGTCCATCAAGAGCTGACTTCAGAACATCCTTTGAGTACAGCTAAGTTGGTGGATTTCAGCCAGCCTGTGATGCGCATCTGTTGCTTCCAGAATTCTGTGATTGTCCTTACTGTCACAGGACAGGTCTTCTTTAGGTCTGGCATTTCTGATGTAGTAGCAGAAGGGAGAATTTGGAAAAAAGTGAATGTTCCCTGTCCTGCTGTAGCAGATATAGCACTGGGTTGTCACGATACAGCATGGGTGGTGGATCAGAAGAATACCATCCACTTCTCTTGCAGTTTTACTGAACATGATGCTCAGTGGTGGCAGGTTAGTTTTATTTCTGTGTTGGTGACTTACACATTTTGTTCAGGATCTACCATTGCCCTCTATCCTGAGCAGCATGCATCCATTCCATGCCCTGTTTATATTAGCCTCCTGTCTGTACGGAAGTCTCCCAAGTGCTCTCTTCACTTCAGGTTGTCCAGTTAAATTCTGAATGTGTCTTTATCTCTTCTATTCATGCTACATAAAGGCTGTGGTATCCATCACTGGATGATCTGGAAAGATCTAATAACTGAAAGTTGATTAAGGGGCCCATTACATTTTACTGTTCCATTGGCTGCCAGCACCCAGTACTAATGCCAAGAATTTGGCTGCTATGTATTAGTGTCTTGGTGGTATTTTTTACAGTATACGTACACTGTGTTATGTAAGTAATGATGAAATGGGAATAGAAAGTGCAATCTGAAAAACAGAACAGAATATTGAGTGATGACCGGAATGGTTAGTTCTGTCGGTGATGTTGCTAGGTATACCAAGATACAAGTTGGGTATACTGTTCTGTGAGCCAGAAAACTATGCTATCTGGCAACCCTTTGTTCCCAGAGATGCCAGATATTGCAACTTTTACTATATATGCTCTTCCCACAACACCTGTGATATGCTGACCTTAAAGGTAATCAGATTTGGAGACTAAACTAAGAAAGTGCATTAAAGGAGGGGAGCTCAGCAATGAGGTACTTGAGGAAAGAATGTTAAACAGAGAGAGTCTGCTGTGCTTTGTATGAGGGATGTGTAATGCAGGCACGCAATCTTAGCATGCCTGTAAATTGAGCTGAACGGAAATCCATTTTTGATTTAATTGAACTGCAAAGAAGGGCTGCCCCCATTAATGTCTGAAGAATAAGGAAGTATATTTTAGAACATGGGATGTATGCAGACTAGTAGCACAATTAGCCATGTGTGTTATGTATGCTCTTTTACAGGTGCTGATCAGTGATTACATTTTCCAACAAACAACACCCTTGCAGCAGATTTGCAGCAGACTAAAACTGACAGAGAATCTTTACATTTGTCAGCAAGCTTCCATTATGGTTGCTACAGGGGAGAATACAGTGTGGATATCTGACAAAACTGCAACTAGTATACACATGAACAAGACAGAATTCACAGGTCAGAAATATTTTATAACATAAAGGAATGGAGAAGAACCTTGTTTTAAAAATCTTGGATGTTCTTTAGTGTGTCATATTATTTGGGTTATAAGTAAAGACCTTTTTTCTTTATTTCTCTCACTCCCATATCATGGGATTTTGGAAGGAATGAGTGTAAATGCAGATATATATTTTCTTACATTTTGTAGATAAGCGTGTCATTGATTGACATTTCCACCACAATGAGCCATCTATGACAAAGCCCTCTCTGTTCTTTCTTCTTCTTCTTCTTCTTCTTCTTCTTCTTCTTCTTCTTCTTCTTCTTTTCTTCTTTTTTTCTTCTTCTTCTTCTGGCATTACAGTCCTTGGTGGACCTTAGCCTCTTTTTCGTCCGGTTTCCAACTTTGAAAGCTTCTCAAGACATTTTTTATGGGGTGATTAGCCCCATGCCCAACCCCCAACCTGGAAGACCAGGGTATCCCTTTTTGTCTGGGTTATCACCTTTTACCTGTCTGGCATTGGGGGCCCTACCAGTAGCAGTGCTACCACCAGCATAGCTCTCAGGATCATTTAACTGCGCAAGCACCACCACTACGTCAAAGTAGGGATACCTTCAGGGGGGGGGGGGCTCTATTCTTTGCTGTATGTAATTATTTATCTTGTATCTGCATCCCCTTTTTTCTCTGATTTGCTTTGTTTATTTTCCCTCACTTAGTTGTCTTTGCGTGCACCCTACTATTACATCCAACATCCTCAGCTTTTATGATCTCAAAAAAATTATATTGTCATTCACTTGTCCATTCTGTTGTATCCCTAATTTGGAATACACTTTCTTTTGTGTTGTGCTTTCAGATCTTGCCTGATGTTCTGGTTTTGGGTTTTATTACCCCTTCTTGAAATTCAAGGTTTTTATGGCCCTGAAGGTATAAAACTGTGCTCATCTGAGTTATGACACTGTGTAGGTGGTTCAGAGTTTCAGAGGAACATGTTATCTTCTTTTCATAACCAAGATACCCTGTCTAAATTATCTTGTCGTGCAAGTTTTGAGGTTTTCACGGTGGTATAGCTGAGGAATCCGTTATTCTGGGGTATGACCCTCTCTTACTGGGCAGTTGATTCCTGATGTTTTGAGGCTAAGTGATGGCCTTGTATCCCAGAAAATGGAATCTTGCCTTGTTTGCTTCACGATACAGCAAAGAAATATAATCTATGGAGCTTGTATAGATACATATGATTGATTAATGCTTTGTTTGAATCTGTGACTTGGCATGTGCAAGAGACCTGATTTTTAGTTTGAGTTGAGAGTGCAGAAATTGTTGAACAGAGGTGAGAACTTGAACTGACATAATAATTAAAAATTTAACTTGGAAAAAATTTAATTTCAGAGTTAATGTAGTGCATACTATTATGTTTCTGTTGATGCAATACCCAGACAGCAATACACATACCAGTCCTACCGTTTGTGGCCACAATGAAAGGAATATGCAGGCTTAGTTCTATAATAAAATATTTCCTTGGCTGTCTAATTGAAGAATATATTTATTTTGTGCCAATTGTATTAAAGTAATTTGAGTGAATGAACATAACATGTAACATGTTTTGCTTTATAAATTAGAAGTGGCCCATTGTTCCTTTATTGCTGAATTTGCATAAAACTTTTTTTTTTAATTTCATACACTGACTTAAATCTTAAGTTTTGAGGATCTGAAAATGTTCGTTTAGCGCACAGGAAAACATTCCAAGTCTGCTAATCCAATCAAATTCCTGAAAATCTTGAGGCATATAATTTAATTAACAAAGACCAGTATTTTTTTGTACATAATTGCTTGTGTCTATTGACTGTGTATTTTTATTATCAGTACATACTCGAAACATATAAAAAGAAAGAAAGTTGTTCATCATGAACACTAAGAAATTGTGCTCAGAATCTACACTTCATTAGGCAAATTTCATTTCAGTCCATTTCAATTCAGTGTAACCCGTATTATGCATGAATTTCAAATTAGACTCCGTGAAATTTATTAGAATGTTTTAGCTGTAAAATTATTGGTGTGTGACATGTATTGTTCTTCCATTAAATGCTATGAAATGTTTTTCTATATGGTGTTTATTGAAAACTCAGCTCATTATGTGCAGTGTAGTATTACTGTTAGTGAACTTGAATGTTTATATCTGTTACAAGCGAACATTGATGCAAACAAGATGTGCAAAGCTGGAGAGAATAAATTTGGAAAATGTGTGTGTTCCAAACTGGAGTGCACTTTTTCCTATCTTGTTGTCACACTAGTGACAATATTTGTGTTTCTGTTGTATAAGTAGGTCACCAGTGGAGAAAAATATGTCTTGGACACAGGGCATCTCTGAAGTGGCACAAAGTCAGTGCTGAAGGAATATTTGAAGACAAAGGACAACTTTGGCTGCTGTCGACAGCAGGAGATATCTTTACTACTAGCTGCAACTCTGAAACTCTTCATGTATGTAATTATGTTAATTGTGGAAATTTTGTACATTTGTAGTCAGTTTGAAAAATGTAGATATTATCTATACCTATTGACAGTGTTGGGCTTATGTGAAATGAAATGTCTTGGGAGTTTAC
This sequence comes from Coptotermes formosanus, assembly GCA_013340265.1. Classification (NCBI taxonomy): domain Eukaryota; kingdom Metazoa; phylum Arthropoda; class Insecta; order Blattodea; family Rhinotermitidae; genus Coptotermes; species Coptotermes formosanus. Next base: position 1,722,872 of record BLKM01000110.1, read on the forward strand.
TTGCACGATACATGTGGAGAGTGTTGAATTTTCACTGTGCTTGGAGGATGGTGGAATTAAATCTCAGAGACTTTCCTCCCAGGGGTGTGTGGGTCGGTTTATTGATAACTGGATAGAAGTGAAGTTGAATGTGGATGGTTCAGTGTCGTGAGAACTGGTTCTTATTGTACTACCTGTACTAGGTGAACGATAAAAAAAGGTTGAAATAAAAATGGTTGCTGGTCAAAATTCTAGCCAGGCAGCGGTGATTTTGGATTGGTATTGTGAATATTTCCTGGTGGATGCATTATGATTATATGGAATTACTGAGGTAAACACTGCCCCTCCTGCTCTCAAAAACAAAATTCAACATCGATACTTGAATCACACCATATTGGAGAAGTGGAAATGTAATGTAGGGGCAAATGCACATGTAATATCAGAGAACAGCTAAAATAAAAAATAACAATTTATTGTGTATAATGAATGAATAAATGGTGAAGATATGTACATCTCTGGATGAATGATAAGCTTAGTGGTGTCCAAATTTGACATAAAACACTCATTGGGAGCTCCATACTTAGTAAATGAAAGAAACTCAAAATAATTGCATGGTGGTGTGACAATTAATAATTTAAAAGACAGTAATTTCTTCCCACAGCACCAGGCAAGGACCCTGGTATTATGGCCAGTACTAGTCCAAACTGTAATTTCAAAATAAATGTTCAAGACCAAATTTTAACATAGTTGCATTTCTGGCTCAAACTGCAGAGAGGTTCATACAGAAAGCAGCTAATCAACAGGTGGTTGGGGGAGGTTGGGGGGAGGGGGAGGAAAAGGAGCCAATAACTGAGCATCCACATCTGTGACATAATGAATAGCTGTATCATGGCTTGACACATGAAAATGTTCACAAGGACTGAATCTGGCAGCCAATAAACTGTGATTTGCTGTGACTTCATGCAATTTGTGGTTATTTCTGTAAAGCAAAAACTAAAGCTTGTGCATCCTTAGCACAAAGTACATAAAATGAATGCACAGTGTGGTGGTCAAGCATACCAACTCCAGAACCACTAAAATATATGTTATTATAATGTTGCAGTGAGTGTGTAAATTAAGTCATCAAATATATTTTTTACATATCAGTGAAATATGAGCAGTGTGATGTGGACTGTGTTTTGGTGTGAGCAGTGTGATGTGGACATTGTTTTGAAGACTAACACACTAAATGTAACTTAAAATGTTATAAACATTATGGTGTAGAATTTCTTATGTATAGGCAAGTCCATTTGTAAAGCAACCAAACTGGATTTTGTGCACATTTATTGAGTACAGTTTCCTAAATAATCATACCAGCTTTGAAGGTAATTCAACAATGTTTACAAGAGGTGTTGAATTTTTTTCATAAATATACATATCAAGTCTTTAATTTTTGAGTATTCTCCACTTATGGTCAGTGGAGCCATTTAAACGTGCCTCATAACTGAAGGTTGATGACTCCTTGTATTGAATTTTTAAGAAGTCTGCTGTAGAATATTACACATTCTAGAACACAGTAGTGTTTTAATTTACTGGTGTCAATGTTGACAGGGTTTGCCTCTGCCAGACACTCCGGTTGCATGCCTAGCTACTGCTACAGATACTGCGTGGATCCTCACAACATCAGGAAAGATATATATTCGTCAAGGAGTTACAGATGAATGTCCTGATGGAAGAACTTGGAAGGAACTCAATTTAATCCAGCTTGGTAAATGTTGGTGGTGCTGAAGAATTATTTCATGGGACAGAGTCCTCATAAAGGATTTACAGCCCTCTTTTATTTGCTTAGCTAGCCACATTTCCTGCCCTGTGTGTGTGTGTGTTTGTGTGTGTGTGTGTGTGTGTGCGTGCGTGCGTGTGTGTGTGTGAGAGAGAGAGAGACCTGAAGGTTCATTACCAGTGTTACAAATACCCAGCACTAAACCCTGTCTGGAGCCATACAAATCCATTCCACCCCCTCATATCTTATTTTAATCTTCATATTTACGTTCAGCTGTACCACATTGTCTTTTCCATGCAAATTTTTTTCACCCAAACTTTATTCACAATTCACATCTCCCCCATTATGCTGTATGCCTTACCGAAGTCATCTTTTCTCATTTGTCACCTTTGTAGTCTTTGGTGACCATGATGTAGTTTTCCCCATCGTCCTGTTACTACTTATTTCTTAGGCCTGAACAGTGATATTGCAGTTGGAATTTTGATGTGGAAAGACTCATTTTATTTCATGTAAATATTACACTGTTGTGTATACCAGAAGGGGAACTGTTGAGAGAAGATACTTGCAAATAAAATGCATTATATTGGGGTGATGGCAGGTTACATATAACGTTTTTGACCATGCAAGGTGCTACAGGTTTAAAATTTGGTCAATAGCAAATTGAAAAAAAATTGTTAATTAAACTGATCAGGTGTAATGTACTGTATCTACTGGAAGTTTCATCCAGGATATCAAAAACATGTATTATGACAGTAATAGAATGAGTACAGTTTATAACAAGAACTTCATTATAGTCTGAAAAACCAGCAAAACCATCAGTTTCTGAACATTGCATGGATGGACAAAGTTTGCATAAAATAACAGCTACAATTCAGCATGTAACTGCTGTCAACACAACTGTTTATTAATATTACTAATCTTCAGAGTATATGGCAACATGTTTTGACACATTAGGTCATCTCCAGGCCAGTATTTTACATAAAATAAACTGCAGTTGCTTGCATACTGTACATGTTGACAGGTTGAGATCTCAATCCTCATTTAAAACTTAATACATAATACGTGTGTTGTGTATTATGTAAGGATTAAGATCTTACTGTATCAGCATATAAGTTACGCACACAATTATAGTTTATTTTATATAAAATATTGACCTGAAGATGACCAAAGTGTGGTCGAAACATGTTGCCATATACTCCAAAGATCTAAATCTAATAATAATATTAACCTTTTAAAGCCTAGCGGTAACTTTACATATGACCAGGTTTAACATTAAAAAATTCTACATGGTACCCACATTGTGTTCATGTATTTTGTATGGATCTCAGAACAAACAGCAACTTTTGCCTTATAAAACATTAAGAGACTGATTTTTATTACCGAAGTGGAGAGTGTTTACAGCGCGGTACGCACTGAGTCCTTATGTAAAACATACGCTTCGCTTTAAAGGGTTAATAAACAGTTTTGTTGATGGCAATTACATGCTAAACTGCAATACTGTGAAACACAGTGGGATGTTTAAGATGAAATATTACAAAAGCTTTTCTTCTGGCACCTTTGTTATAACAAGTGATACTTAGATAGCTGTGACTTTTGTCTGTAACTTTACAGTGACTGTACTTGCAGTTTTGCTTTGTACACTACTTGTTGCTGGCAGTGCATGAAGTTGCCATGACCCCACTCTCTGTGCCCCTGCCTTTCCTAGAAGAAGAAAGGCCACAATCCAGAATGTGTGACTACTGAATGTCCAAATAGAAAATTTGCTTTCCCCTGAAGCATAAATTCTTCTTGTGCCTGTGCAGAGCCCTTCTAATGTGCTAAAGATGTTACATAGTTGTGTATGCTGTTGGGACTACAGCTTCACAATTTGATGGCTTAAGAGTTAGCAGTTTTATTCAAACTTCATCTTCATTTGGTTGCTTGTCTCATTGTATTGTGATGCTTTGCTGTGAGACAGGAATTTTAAGTCTTGTCTGTGACAGTGTTGCGTGCTGTTTAAGTTAAAAAATGTTCAACCTAATTATGGCAATCAGAGAAAAAATACTTCAAGTGAAATATGAAGAAGTACAACAATGTGCAGTTGGTGGCTCATAAAAGTAAGGTAAAGTTTCGCCCTATAACAGGCCCTGAGGGCCCAAGAGGGGGAGTAGAGGTATAGCTCTACCTGTTTGTGAGCCACGGCATGAGGAGGGGATGGGGTGGCTAGTTCCACGCCCTGGCCGCTTTACCTCCAGGAAAGAGACCCGTTACCCATTGTACAGGAGGCTGGGTGGGCACCAGGGCCGGTCTGGAGCTCATAAAAGTGTGGAATAAAATTCCAGTATGTATTTGTGTCATCAGTTTTTTTCACTGTTGTGAAGAACATAAAATAAGATGAGTTGTTCTGTGTGCTATAATATAAGTGACACAGAAATGAATACAAAACGCACAGAATAAAGATTTGGAATCTGTGGTCTTTACATGGTGTTTTAAGAAAAATCGGCCACCATACTGGTTGATGGACCAGTAATCAAGGCCAAAGTTAGCCATTTCCTGGCATGTTTGAAGACCGGGAACCGTCACTTTTATGAAGGGCAAGTCTATCAGTCTGGAGGAAGAAGTGGCATACATGCATTCAAGCTGGTTTCACATGAAGTCTTCATGCATTGCAGGCATGCAGTAAATAGTAACTAGAACATGAAGTAAGCAATCGCTTGCAAATGTAAGAGGTGTGACTTCAGAGTCATCACATAAGCTGGCGTAGTGGAGTCATAGTTATTAGGCAACAGGCTGGGTACCTCAGGAATCATGATTTCATTCCTCACAGAGCAAAGTGATCTTCTCTTCTCCTGTTCAGTAGGTACCAGGGGTACTTTGCCAAATCATAAAGCAACTCAAGCATGACATTGATGACTCATCTCCATCTAGTGCTGAGTTTAAGAATGAGTGGAGCTGTAACTCCTCTCTCCCATACACCTTAAAGGTGTGTGCAGGGACAGCTTTACGCATTGCAGGTGTGCACCAAGTAGTAGGTGGGATGCCTAACAAGTGGGAATTTCAAGTGTATAAAAGAGGTTATGTAGGCATGAAAAAGTCTGAATGTCTTCATTTCGATAGTACTAAGGAGTCACGAATGTTGAATTGTTCATCATTATGGTCACATGTACCTTATAACAGCTTTAAAAATAGTAAATATGTATAGCTGTGCCTGCATTAATTTCCTTAAACTTTGGTGCCTTGTTTTATATGTGTATAATTAGAAGTTAGGAGACTGACTTGAAGATAATTTATTTCACCAAGTTTTTTTCTGTTGTAAGTACTCCTCAGAACAAGCATGTTTACAAATGTAAAATATCATGTTACTGAGATTACACTTTGCTTGTCTACAAAACACTGAAACAGGTTCTTCAAAGTGTTAAAATTAATGATTGACAGAAAAATCTAGTGAATAATAAGCCCTTGTGGGTTTATTACACGTGCTTGCTGTTACCACTTTTGTTTTCTGACATGTGAAAAGTCACATGGAGAATGGTTCTACTGAGTTGTGTGTGTATTTTACAAATAAGGTGGCCACATTATGCTGAATAACATTTGTAACTGGTACTACTGTAATATAGAACCAGTTGTGAGTTTCCAGTCACTCCTTGTCCCTCATACCCTAAGAGTCAAAATCATGTGAGCAATGGAGAAAGGTGGCCTATCTTACTAATTTAACATTGGAAGGTGCCAAGAACCAGAAGCTTTCCATGATAACAATACATTATGCTGCACTGGCAGTTAGAAGACTGTAACACAGCTCTGCATGTCAATAAAAGATGGAAGAGTATGCATAGTTTGTCATTGGCTGTATAGCTGGCATAGAGGGAAAGAAAAACATGCAGAGAATTAGAAGTTGGTATATTCAAAGCAAAGCCACATGAAGCAGATGACACTGGACTAAAATACCTAGGGCAGAGTGATGAAAGGCTTAAAATAGCATACAGAGTGATTAATAATTACAAATTAGGTGAGATTTTTAAAGACATATGTCATTCACGGATATTAAAACCAACAAAAATGCACTTTATTAGGGAGAAACCCCTAATTGTCTCCTATATGTTTCAGGCCTCTTGGGCCACCATGAAGTAGCTTGGTACATGGTAATATGCAATGCTGTAACATGCCATTCATTCATCATCCATTTATATTGTCATCATACAGGTTGCTTTATGATGAGGCTTTCCCTTCTGTCTGTCCTGTCACAAGAACTCCTCCTTTATCTCTCTCCACTGCCCTTTTTCTGTTTCCCATATCATGCCACTTCACCCACCTGTTGGTCCCATGAATTTACTTAACCTTCATTGGTTATATTCTCAAAGGAATCGCCTTATGTAACACTTCTTCATACCTCTGTACTCTTAATGTCAACAGTGTACTTCATTATAAACAAGAAATGCTTAATTGTATGTGTTTCCAGATGGAATTCATTTAACACACATATCTTGTGGCTGTGATGTTGTGTGGGCCTGTGATGACCAGGGACAGGTGTACATGGCTGTTGGACCTCCTAACTCCATAGCAAGTTCAGCTCTTTTCTGTCCTGGATGGATAATAGTTGATGATGATTTGCAAAGGATTGGTCATTATCAGAATGCGACACAACGAAAGACTGTTTTTACCAAGGTATGAACAGGAGTGTTGGGAGAAAGTGCAAGTTCCTGCTTGAATTTAAATATTGTCACTTACATACAGCAACAATTTTTTGTGACTTTAACTTGACTTCTTTTTTGGTAGCTTCTCAAGTAGACATAGGTGAGAAGATAATATGAAAATGGAACTTCAGTAAATTATCTGAGTGTGTGGACTACATTTGTCTGGGTCAGGATAGGTTTCAATAGTGGGCTCTTGGTAATATGGTAATGAACAGTCCCATTCCATACAAGGGATTTCTTGACAGGCTTCTCAAGGAGGACTGTGCTTCATGGATTTAGTGCAATGCCAATACCCTATGTCCAAGCTATAACAGCTTGAATGTTGAGTGTTATTTTTCAGGCATATTTGTTAGCTTTCTGTGTGAAGAGAACACTGTGCCTAAACCTCCTTATAATATATCCATCACTGGAGGTTACAGAATCATAACTGCAAGGAATGTTTAGTCCCAGCATTCCTAACTGGAATTTTTAAATGCTTAGAGTTCTGCCCTATGCTGTAGAGGTTCAGAAATATCTGATATTGATGGACTGAGTGGATTTCAAAGTTTTGCTGGGCAACTTGTGACAGTGTGCCAAGGGCTTCAGAGCCAGTCTGGAGTATATGGAGATGAGAACAATATCTTGGCCCTGCCAGTAATCAAACCATGATCCATCAATTCCATAGCATTGTTCCACAGGCACTCTCCCAGCTCCTGAGCAGTGTAGTGACTGCTTAAAACGATATGTCCACAATTTGGTAAACCATCTTATAGTGAAAGTTTCTGTCTGACAAGAAGTCCTTGTTCCCAGTGATGTATATCATAATGTCAGTTATAACTGTTTATGCAAAGAACACTTTTATAGCAATCTCTCTTTCTCTCTCTCTCTCTCTCTCTCTCTCTCTCTCTCTCTCTCTCTCTCTATGTATATGTATAAAACGTAAAAATCTTCTTATGAGATGCCTATGCAGGCACAAAGGGGAGGCAGAGGTATAGCTCCAACCCATTTGCAACCTGGGTGCTAAAAGGGGTGGGTGGTCAGTACCACACCCTGGCCACTTTACCCCCAGGAAGACCTGGTACCCATTGTACAGGAGGCTTGGTGGGCCTCAGGGCTGGTCTGGATGGGAAGGAAAATCTTATCCCCCTGGGATTCGATCCTCAGACCGTCCAGTCCATAGTGAATTGCTATATTGACTATGCCATCCCAGCTACCCTCAAAACATGTAGGTGTAATTAATTCTGCTGTTTGGAGGTTTCATAAGTGTTAATTTTTGCAGGTTTTTGTGGGACCACAGACGTACATGGTGTGGGCATTAGATAATAAGAAGAATGTATATGTGAGAGAAGGCATTTTCAATGATTTTCAAGTTGGAACAGGGTGGGTTTTGGTGTCTGGGATTGAAGCTGTTGAGCTTAGTATTAGGTAAGTTTATGTATCTTTCTGTGCAACCGAATGTGCTATAGGTGAGGCACTTAAATTAGTATTAGGTAATTTTAAGATCATACAACCTGCGCTGCCTAACATTTGTGGACCCATGAATAAGTGGCTTGTCTTTTGACAACTGTATTTTAAGTTTGGCATTACGTAGTCCCTGAGGATGGTGTTTTAGATGGCAAAACACGTTAGAGCAACATAAGTAATATATATGAACATTATGTGCATTTAGTTGGTCATGTAAATAGAGTGTAATTAGTATTAGGTAAGTTTTTCTATCATTCTGTGGGACCAAATGTTCTATAGGTAAGTCACTTAAATTAGTATTAGGTTTCTGTGTAGCTTTCTGTGGAGCCTGATGTTCTACTGTTAGTGCACTGCACTTATGTTCAGAAGGTTTGCTGGATCCAGTGCAAACTTTTCAGGATTTTTTCCCCACCTCTACCTCTGACAAAAAATGAAGACTCTGTAATGTAAGGAATAATGGGTCCTCACTTTTAGAGAAGTGAGGGAAGTGTTTTTTAATGACACTGTCAACTGCCAAGATTATATACTGTCAATGGTAGCTGAATGAAATGTGAGTATGGAGTATTGGGTGATACTGACAAGGAAAAGCTGAAGTACCTGGAGTAAAACCTGTCCCAGTTCCACTTTTTCCACCAGAAATCTTACATGTAGTGTCCTGGGATCGAACACAGCCTTCCACAGTGAGAGACTGGGAAACTGATGTCCTGAGCAGTGGCACAGCATTGGTTACTTTTGTTCAAAACTCGCATTAAGTTGTTGGTCCCCTGATCAGTTGTCATCATCGTCCTCATCATCCACATTATTGTTGTCGTCGTCGTCATCGTCGTCATCATCATCATCATCATGATTTACATTAAGAATGTGTAGAAGTAATTTGTGTGTGTCACATAATTTGGTTTCTTATTGTTACAAGGCATGCAGAGATCAAGGCAGTAAAGCAGGAGTCAAGCAGAATTCATGCAGCTTGCTTTCCTTTTGTTTAGGATTCTAGCCCTACAGATCAATTACTGTGTTAATTTTTATTTTATTTTGCTTTATTTGAATAACTTCTTACATACATGCAGAGTTGTCATCTGTAATCTCAAAGTTCTGCATCATCTCTATCTGTACCAAAGTTCACATGCATAGCTCCATGAGTTAATTATCACCATTAGTCCAAAAGCTAAAGAAGAATTTTCATAAAAGCTATTTTGTTATCTAACAGTCTAAAAATAATTTGCCCAAACAAAACTTTCATGTTTTTCTGGTACTCATTATCATTAAATGCTGGATATTCAGGCAAATGCCTGTTTATTTTTCTGAGGAGATGATGCAGAACGTTTGCAGGTACCGTATGTATATGCTGCACTGACAGGCAAGTAAACTGATTGAGTTTTATAATGCCTGAAATTGCTTGTTTTGTCATTAGTGCCTGTTTTAGCAATTTGTTTCCTATAAATGATTATTTTTAGATTTTGCCTGAGTTTTGCTGTATGTTGAATAATTTGAAATGCTCCTAAATATATGTAAACATTTACTTAATGACTCATGCAGTACACATATCAGTCTTTGTGTATATGTTTGGTACAGTGAAATCTCATTTTACTGGTGCCAGAGTACCAGAATATTCAGTGAAACAAAATTTCTTTTTGGCCCCCACCAATTTATGATATATCTGTGTGTATAAATATTTCACTTCAATGAATGCTATTGTAATGACCATATCATTTTAATTCACTAAATCATAGTTCAGTGTTTGGCATCGGCAAGATATTTTTCTCTTCTTCAAGGCATCCAGAGTAGCTCTGTGCCCCTTGCAACCTCCTGTTCAGTGGGTACTGGTGCTTCTTTCTTTTGGATGAAGCAGCTGGGGCATGACACTGACCATCCACCTGTGTCCGGTGCCTATGTTAAGAATGAGTAGTCCTGTACTTATTCCCCTATTTTCGTTCATGGTATGGTGCACAGGGACAACTACCATTACTCTACCATACATCTAACAAATAACTTCATATTCTGAAGTGCATATATGCCTATTGTAAGAGCCAAACATGGCAGTGTCTGGGGCCTGAGAATCCAAAGTGTAATTGTCATACATAATTTCAGCACCCAAAACTAATGGTTCCAAATGTCATTCCCACCTCACAAGTTCGCACATCCTCCATGTTGTCTTTACTGATTGTAGGGAATTCAAAGTACAGTTTTTGGTGTGCCTTTCAGTGGAGCAGTGTTTATACAAAGTTTTATTAAAATCAGTAAACTTGGTTAAACGTTGAAATAGGAGGATTTGTGCATGTGTGGGGATGCGTGCACTCATGCTTACAAAACAGTTGGTTCATTAGCTTATGTTTCTCCTTTTTCAGGAAGGAAAGTAGGTTACAAGAAGACAAATGGACAAACAGACCTGTTCTTTTCATCTTGGAATTAGTACTTTGATGTAATGATAAAATAAAATGCTTTTGATACTTGTCTTTCTAGTGGCACAGCAGTGTGGGCACTGTCTCCTGAAGGCAGTGTCTATCGAAGATATGGTATCACTAATACCAACTTTATTGGAGATTACTGGAAGAAGATACCTGGATCTGTTACCTCAGTAACAGGTAAGTGTATTGTGGAGTATAAAAACAGCGTGAAATCTGCTGGAACCTTTCAGGATGTGCATTCTCCAAGGGAGTTGTTACTTTTTTAATTCTGTTGTGGGTTGCTTGGTTGCAGAAGAACACTGGTTATATCTAAAAAGGTTATACTGTGGAATTATCTGTTTATATGAAAAATTCTGCAATGGGGTATACTACAATGCACATAAAAACACCATGTATACACTGCACAATATACTGTATAACACTGATCCATGGAGAAGAGCCCTCTGGTTAAACCTGACAGTCATTCAGGTAGTCAGAACATGCCCACGTTATATGGATGCTGGATCTTCTACATTTTCATTGGTACCTCTTCTGAGCCAAATTAATCTCTTAAATGCCTGTGTTGCCAAACGTGAATGTGTGTAGGAAAACACCCATAGAAATTCAGTTTAGATATTTAGGCAACAAGGAAATTTCCTGCATTTTTAAAACATGCTGCATAATCTTTCATTTTCAACAAAATGCCATTTACTTTATAATTGATCTTTTTCTGTTCAAATAATACATTTTTCATAACCCATGTCCTAAAATTTAAATACCCACCCCAGTCTGCTAAAGATACAGTTCACATCCTCCAGCATTATGTATTTGCTGCTAGCTCTAGTTGTGTACTTAGCACTGCTGTGTTATATGCAGGAGCATCTTATCTTGGGGTAAATAAGGTAATTTGTACTGTGTATTTCAGTTCTCTGTTAATGTTCAAACATGGCTCCTCTTATAAAACTTCTTATTTTAAACTGTCATGTAAAGTTGTGTATGTGTACTTGTAATGAGATTATTTTGTTAGTATCATTTGATTATGTATTTACTGTTATTGTATATAAAAGGACAGTTCATGGAATATGAATCAAGTTCTGTAGGCATATGTTAATGTTATTGATGGGTGACACTGTAGCCATTTTCCATTCATCTTATGATCCAGTATTTCATCATGTTCTGCTACTTTCTTTGTAACAGACTGCTGTGTACTGGGAAACTGAGCATAACCTCTTTCATCTTGCCTGTACTTAGTTTGCTCTGGAACATTGATACAGACACATAGGCTTGCGTACAGCGTACAGGGGTGCCACACGTGCCCAGGCACACCCTAATGCCCCAAAATTTTGTATTTTGTGTCTCATTTTTTAAGTTTGTATTTCATGTCTCATTTTTAAGTTTGTATTTTTTAAGTAGAGTTTAGTTGTTAATTTAAAAAGTTTTAGTTATGTTTTACTTTCTTTAGTTTGTTTGGTGAATGAAAATAATGTCATTTATGATTGAGTATTCAATAAACGTTTGCCTCTTAAAAAATTAAAAATAATTTTCTCTGGGTGCACACTTTAACAAAATGTGCTGTACGTGCTTATGTGTAGGTATTTAGTTCAAGTCTCAGCTTTGCGGCCATGAAAACTAGGAATATGTAAGGGGAATGGAGCCTCAGAGCTCACGCCTAACTGCTGCTGCTATGTATTTTTTGCATTGATGTCTGAACAGGTCTGCTGTAATCACCTGCCAAGGTTAGCACTGTAGTTTAGAGTGTGGTGATTGATTATGTCTGAACACACTGTTATGGCTGCTACTAATGAACCATCATATGAACAGAGCGTAATTGTACAGATATACTTTTGTGATCTTTATGTTATCCAGACCATGTGATTTTGGTCATTAAATTTGTTATGATAGAGTACCATTGACTGTTGTTACAATGTGTGTTACTAATATTGTTATGACATAAAGTGTTTCAACACCTATCATGGTGTCAACAGTGTCAGCTTGGTAATATAGTTTTTCGCATATGCTTGATGTGTGTCATTACTAAGCTATTGGAATTTTTTAGTTGTATTTTCATGTTCTTTCCACTTTGTTTATTGCATTTCTTGTGACATGTTTTGTTGTTATTGCTTCCATGATAAAGGTAATTGATATTTGATGATAATAAATTGAAGTGCTCTTGGGTATTTCTCTGTTATTTGGTATTGTCATGAAATAAGGGTTCTGACACTAAGGAAGTAGTATAAGGTGACAGAGTACAAGAACAGGGTGCCATAAAACATATCTGGGCATAACAGAGGAGAAGAAACTGAAGGATGCAGAAAATTGCATAATGGGATAGCTTCATGTATGAAATTGAAGTTTTCATGATTCTGAAACTTCATGTTATGACCTTCGTGGTTATGGTTGGGTGGGTACCGACTTTTTGGAGGAACATACTGCTCCCATCTTCAGGGTAGAATATAAGAGCTTCATAAAATGTACCCTTACTGCATGTTAGGGTGGTAAGGACAGTGGTGTGGGCAGGACATGTAGCACACATGGACCCCATATATATGGATAGAAAATTTTAATTTAAAAATGTAAGGAAAGAGACCACTTGGGTGATCCTAGACATAGATGGGAGGCTGAGACTGGAATAAATCGTAGAGGAAGCAGGATGTGATGGTGTGGTTGAATTCATGCTTTGTGAAGTTACATGTTATGATTACTTTTCATGACTTTTAGTCACATTTTCATGTGCAATTCTTGTTCTAGCATCTGTGAGTGATGGTCTGTGGGCTCTGGACAGGAACCATAGTCTCCTGAGGCACAGTCAGCTTACTGTGAAGTTGAGTGAGCCAGCACCAACATCAAGCAGAGCTACAAACTTGACTTCTGATGGTGACTGGGAAGTCGTGTGACATAGCATATCTATGTAACATTATAGTGTAAGATCTGAGGTTCTCACAGCTGTCTTATGGAATATTTGAGTCCTCTGTGATATTATGTCATGTTGACTGAGACTTGTATCTTCAACGTATCATTTACTGTAAGTAGAATAGATGGTTAGATCTCGCAAGTCACCGTATGGCATTATATAAGAACAGAACCATTCCACACAGGGGATAAACTCAAGAACATATATGTTAACAACTTGTTTAAGGATTACTTTTCACTTTCAGTACGAATCGCATGTCAAAGCTACGATTAGAAATTGTTGGATTTTTTTCACAGCCGGTTTTGTAAGTGGACTCTTTTTAAATTCTCTGTCACAAGAAAGAGATCGTAGTTATCAGTGTTGTCAGGTGCTAAGTTCGTGTAACACTGGTGGCAGGTGAATAAAATATGAGTGTAGAGCACGGGGACAATCATACTGCCACGGGAAAACCATGGTATTTGGAGAATAACCTGTCCCATTGCCACTTTGTACACCCCCAATTCTGAGGATTGAACTTCAGCCTGCATGGCGGAAGGCTCTAGATCAACCATCTGAGCCATGGCACAAACATCTTCTGTTGCCTGAACCACTTTTGGTCTCATGTCAGTTAGTAATACATTCAGTGAACAGCCAACAGGTTGAGCTCTAGAACACTGAAATGTTTAAATGTCACCTTGATGATGGGTTTAAAAGTGTTCTCATCTGGATCCCTTCAGAGCATCTGTTAACCCTTTCGTACTGGAATTAAATACCATGGGACACTCTCAAAAAGATGAGAATTTAAATGGCTGGCTGCCATTACCTTGCATGTTATTGGCAAAGACTTTAACATACTTTGGTGTTCTAACTCCAGAATGAAATATATACACTAGAGCTTAACTGGCCATCCCCCTGTACTGATGTCATTTCTCAGCAACAGCACAGGTGTCTTTAAAAGTGCTGCATTCAAAGGACAGTATTTAAAATACAAGAACACGAAAATGGATGTGGAATTGGAAGTTCCTTCAGCTGAATTTTGTGTTGATCAAAAAATTGTTAATAAAGCTGTGGTTGAAGAGCTGTGGCAGGCAGGTTTGAGTCCAATGTAAGTGCTACATGTCGCAGGGACAGGGTTGACAAATGCCCTGTTGTATGTAGTCAAAGAAGATCTTCATCTTGCCAATACTTTTTCTGTCATTATGACACATGTCAAATCCATATGGGTTGCTTCTAAATAAAATGACAGAGCCAGAAGAAATTGTGTAATTTAATCTGTTATGACATACTTTCTGATATACTGTAAATAGATTTTGTTCTGTGGCAATACATTTTTAAATAATATTTGTGAAAATGAGATATCTGGTGTGAATTTTCAGATATTGTGTTTGTAATAGATATTTTGTATAATGCTGCATAATTGTAAATATTACAGTGCTGCTTCTTTTGTGTGCAGATGTGTGTTAAGATAGTTTCTCAATAATCTTGATGTCATACACGATCCTGAGAAATGGAAGTGCAATAGTGACATGGCTTGCAACAATTTATTTCATGGCTGTGGTAACTCTCATTGTATCAGGTAACTGGATAAGGAAGTGGAGATTTTATGTACATTACCCACAGATAATTCACACACTGAGCAGGATTTAAGCCTTTAATGCCAGGAAGATAGAGCTGTCACACTGATCTCAGCTTTTGTAACAAGAATAGCATAAGGCATGACATTAATGGCTGTTTAAATTTAATGTTTTTGATAAAGTGTGAAATTATATTGTTACAAGGTTGACTGAAGAAGACAAATTGTAACATTCTGGGCAGGAAATGTCAGCATCAGATCATTTCTGTAATTACAGGAAGAGTCACACTAACAGCTGTGACATTTATCATACACTGACATGCAATTGGGTGACTTAATTTCTTGTAGGTGTCACCACTTAGTGCTTTCAACTCTTGAACTACTTATCAGATATGTGTATCTCATCACTTCTCAGACCAGGCATATTAACTCGAGCAGTAATGCTTCTGGCATATATTTGGGAAGTGCCCAATTTGTATCTCCACCAGGATTCTAATGGAGGGATTTTTGTGGTTTTCTCAGTTTGTCCAGGTACATACATAGATAATACAGTCAAACTCAGTTGTAACGTCATGAAAGGGACTCAATATTTTGTGTTGTTATAAACCAGTGTCTTTATAACCAAGGCATATAATGTCACAATTAGCAGTGACGAATTAATTGGTACCACAGAATATCTGTCTCTATAGGCGAGGTGTCATATAAATCGATGTCGTTTAATTGGGTTCTGCTGTATTTTATTTTGTGCCATGGCTGCATCCTTCAACATTCTTCCCAGTTATCATCCACGTGTTCAATGTGCTGCCTGTGTCATTAAATAAACAAGTACTGCTGCTGTTTAAGTGGAGGCCTGGTAACTGTAATTTGAGGGAAGTAATGTGGGAGGAGTTCATATACTGCAACAGGTTATGATGCATTCCTGAACAGTCACATAATTAAAAATGCATACAGCATTTAAAGTGAGGACTGATGTCATTCACCTTCTCTCTGTAATCATTCACAGACATTTCAACCCAAGTGCTTTGTCCTGTGACAGAACCATCTCCAGTGTTAGTTCTTCTTAAGAATTCTTCTTGTCTCTGTGTCCACTGGTTCCATCCTCTGTTCTGTATATTTTGTTTCACTCAATTCTTTCCAGCCTGCCTGTTGTCTCCTCAGTAGTAATTTATTTATATAACACTTCATTTGTTATGTGTATGTTTATATTACTGTGCTCTGAATTTCACTGGGGGGTTGGAATATATCATTTGCTATGGTAACTAGGCTACTAGCTGGACAATTGAAGAATCTTGGTTCGATTCCTGGCTGGGGAAACATTATTTTCTTCTTCAAAGCATCCAACCTGGCTGTGAACGAGGTGCTTTTGTCTGTCTGGGTAAATAGGCTGGGGCATGAAGCTGACCTCTCATGCCCATCTAATGCTGAGATTAAGAATTGGTAGTACCATTCATCCACTCCTCAAATATGCCTTCATAGTGTGCATAGAGACTACTTTACATCATTTAATTTTTTCAGCTTGAGAACCACTTCTCTTATTTAAATACTGCAAAATTTTAAATTCAACAGAAAGCACAAAATAAGGTCATGAAATGACAAAGCATTGTCACCTTGTCCCTGCCACTGCTGTTGTCAGTTACGTAGAGAGTTCACAAATGAGGTGCAAGTAACATAGCTACAAAGAGTTTCATGTAAAGTTTCATACCCAGCTCACTGACATAATTCATGGTAGGGACAAAGTCCCTGGCCTTCACTTCCAGAATAAATCCTGTGTAGTTAATGCTTAAGAGTGTAACTTTTACACTTAGTATAACCAACTGGTCTGGAAATTGTATGTGGCATAGTTCTGGAAAACAAGCTACTTGTGCAAATGGTATTAGAGAAGCCAAGTGAACAGGTGGAAATTCTGCACCATATGCAGAAGCCACTGGTGAATTGCACTCCATTGTGGCTACTGATGAGATATTTACTCATCCTTTCTCCAACAGTAGGATCTCAACGAACCCATTATATATGCCTGCACTGCTCAGCAACAGCCTTCTAAATCATCAGCAGAATCAGTTTCTACGTTTTTAACATTCAAAAACTTTTGGGTCCAGTATGCATATTGTTTTTTATAGGCATCACTTTAGTGTTGCATTTTGTGAAGGCCAGAGTAATATCATACTTGGAATATACACATATAAAATATGAAAGCACAGATACAACAGGATGTGGAGTAGAATAGTATTTGACAGGAATGAATTCTGAAGTAATGCTTCTGTGCATAGTTGCAATAATATATCATATTGTGTGCAGCTGTACATAAATAGTGAAATGAGTGAAACCGTAGGTTATGCATATGTCCATTTTAAAACAAACTTCACCGGTGAAGTGGCAGTATTTCCTACACTTTTTGTGTGAGATATGTCTACTTTAGTCTTCTGGACTGATTTTGTAAAAATGAAATGTATATTCTTTGTTATGGGCAATTGAAGACGTCTAATACGGTTCTCCTCTAATGTATGAATTTATGTCCATATGTCACAATGTTAATTGAAAATGAAATGAGTGTAGGCCCATCTAGTTAATGATCACCTTATAGCATTTTGTAACAGTGTAATATTAATAACCCTACAGAATATGTGGAAACTGAAACCAGAGATTTTCAGGATTGCTTCACAGTGTAAGTAAAGCTGTCTGTGCCCAGGCCATGAAGGCATATAAGGAGAGCAGATGTATGGCTCCACTCTTTCTTAACTGTGGTGCTAGATGGAGGTCAGTGGTCAACTTCATGCCCCACCTGCTTTACCCCCAGGAAAGAACCCTGGTTCCCATTGAATAGACAGGAGGCTGGGCAGGCCCAAGAGCTAGTCTGGACATTTTTGAAGAAGAGAAAAATCTCTTACCTCCACCAGAATTACAAGCCCAGACTGTCCAGCCCACAGCCTAGTCGTTACGCCAGTGCCGCTACTCCAGCTCCTTCCACGATGTAGAGAAAAACAAAAACCCAGACTTACAACATGAATGCTATAAGGTTGTAACCAATGATCTGACTGAGTCTTAAATTATTTAATGACACTGTTTCAAGTGCAGTGTTAGTAGTAGCACGGAAGGACATCACAGAGGGGACGTAGATAAAGATTTCCAAAAAAGGCAGTTGTGGTCGTTTTGAATGTTCTGTCTGGCATTCACCTTGAGGGACTGAGGAGAACCATGGGAAATGTCCATTAATATAATCAGTACCTCAGCCAAGATTTGAAGAGGGGACCTTTGAATTACATGTTCATAATGTTAATATTATACTAATCTGTTAAGTACTACCTCATATTTAAATGGGGCTGTCCATGCACAAACTGACAGGAAGGATTGTTTCTACACAAATTTGCTCAGACACCTCTACCCTCAATCTCATTCTGCATATTTACTCACTCATGATGGCAGCTCTCCATGTGACATACCAGCACTGATGAATTTACATCTGTTGTCATGCTGTGTAGTTAGAGTGACCATTTTTCTCTTCCCTTGTTGAGGGATGAGGACCGCAGTGAAATAACAATTAAAATGAGTTATAGTCATGTTTTTATACCTTATGTACACTTTTTTTGTTTCCTGCTCCATGCATAGCACTCTTGCCATCTCCTTGTTGGGAAGGTCATTAATGAGATCCAAGAAACCCTCATTCTAGAGCATATTAATGAGAAGACAGAATAAAACCAGAAAAATGAAAAGAAGGGACAAAATTAGTCTGGGACATAAGTCTAAATTTGGGGACTGTCCCTAAAAATCCAGGGTCAATGGTCACCTTATGTGTCATGGCTGCACTGCTGCTTTTTATTCAGGGAGTTCCATGTTCAAATTGCATCAAACCATGTGTAGTTGTTTCATGTGATGGGAATTACGTGGCATCCAGTCAAGATTCAACCTGGGCAACAGTTATCCTGATCTGTGTGTTGCAGCCCTTCCAAATATATCCCAGAATATTACTGGTTCTATCTGCATTATTATTAAGCATGTTATTTCCCATTCAATGCTATGTAACTAATACGGCTGAAAAGCACCACTGAATAAACCAATATACAAATCCACATTTGTATGAAGACAAGTTATTATATTCTGTCATCGAACTTTTCAAATTATGTAAACACACTTTGTCACCTACCCCACGTATACTGGTGGATATGATAATCAAGATGGCCAAGCCAGTCCAGTGTTCTCACTATTTTCCTTTATACACTGTACTAACGTGTTGTCACTGTCACGGTTTTAGCAACCAGTCAACACCCTTAGCTCTGTAACCTTGTTACTGAACAAACATTTGGCCATCCTGTATTGTTGTTTTAATTAATATTTATGAAGAAGTTCTGAAAAGTGTCAGCATGGATTTCTAGACTCTCTGTATGCATTACCAATAATTTCTATTCCTGGTTCTCACTACTGTTTTTAATTGAAATATTCGTTGCAAGTTTGAAAAATGTAATGTGATAATGCATGGTCATATATGTTAATATATGATTCTGTATGTCATTTACCTTGATTTCAGGCTTCCGTGGTGGTGATGGTGAGATCTGCACTCTCTGGGATATTACGCAGCATCGTGTGTTTATTGTTTATCAACATTTTGGGACATCTTCAAGGGTCAGAAGTCCAAGAATTAAAACAAATCCTTGAAGATGGGACTGATGCATTGTCCCGAAACTTCGGTAAACACTTACCAGTACCACATGACACCACGTAATGTCCCACAAGAGTGCAGATCTTATATATCATTTGTTTACTTTATAGGTGAACTCTCGATATTAGACGACACAAATGAATTGGCTTGATTTTACTACAGCATTAAGACACAGGATTATTTAATGAACTGGTCTGTTGAATCTGTTAAATGGATACAGGGGAAGTGGCTGGTGTATGAAGTTGCCATTCACCTCCATCTAGTGCCAAGGTTAAGAATAAGTGGAATTATACATCCACTCCCCATGTGCTTTCATGGCACGCACAAAGACAAATTAATCTATATCATTATGATGTGTAAGTTAATTTCTTTGCGTAAAAATTGGGAGAGTTAAATGCTGCACACATGCATGTTGGGTAAATACTAATGTCATAAAATCAAATATCTGTAGCCAATATTTTTTCAGGTGTTTTCTCAAATTTAATTTTTGTAAATTTATTTCACTTCTGGGATCTTCCAAGTTCCTAAATAATGCATTTTCCCATGTGCTAGGTCACCATGTCACATAGTTTGTCATGACACCCAGAATTTAAGAAACATGTAACTCTTTTATTCCCCTTCCCCATACAATCCATTTCTACGATCACTTTGTTATGCAACAGCCCACTCATTGACACCAAAAAATTCTCTCACAACCAAAATCAGTTCAGTGTAATATTAATTATGGGTCTGATGTTGCTTGGTGCCAATGCTAAGGCCTCACTGGCGTTAACTGGCGCTGGAAGACTGGGACTGCCTTTTCTTAGTGATAGCAACAGTTGGGATGCAACCACTGGAAAGATACAAGAGGCTTGAATAGGAAGTATTACTGTACTGATAGTCTTCTGGGTTGACACAGACATTTCAGACAAATGCCCTACCTCCATGTTCAGGATGATGGAATTAAGTCTGGGTAGATGCTGAACGATTTGACGAAGGAAGTGGCTCCAAAAGGGCTAGTCATTATCCTGGTTTCCTGAACTTTAACCCTTTTGGTCACAATATGACTTCGAACATACTTACGGTAAAAATTTTGAAATTTCAAAAATACTTTTTTTTCAATAATTGGATGTTGTCACTTAACACCATTGTGTTTCTATGGGTACAACATATGGTGGCAATAAATCACGTGCTACAGAATGAAAAAATAAAAAACAGCATACTTTTAACAAGATTTATTACACGTGCAAATGTTAGACACAATTTCACTACACACTTGTTAATAACACATTTTACATTCTTTATAATAACACATACAATTAGAGACTGAATGTAAATTGTACATTTGTTATGTTTCACAATACTAATTACAAAAATTATTACATTACACTTTATTTTTGGTTAAATTTATGAAAGCAATTATTGTGTTTATTGATACACAGCATGACCTGACTTTTGAACACTGAATTCTGCTTCTACTTTTACATCCTTCTAATTTGCAGCATTGTTCTCTCCCTTCAGTATAATTTGGCCAGTGTGGGAATCCATCATATCTTACACCTGAAACTGGTTTTGTTTCTTGATTAGCTCTCTTTGTTTTCTTCTCTGGAGTACTTTGTGGTTATCTTCATCTCTGTCCTCCCCTTCTGCTAGAATGGAATGTGGATGGCCTCTTTATGTGGTAGTGGAACTGCTGTTTGTTTCTTCCATCAGAATCAGAGCTTCTGCCATCCTATTTCTGAATGTTAGCAGATTCATTTTTTTTTAACTTCTGCGGTAAGATCCATATCTCTTTAGTACTGCAACCACATTACAAATGGTCAGATCCACCATATGAGAGACCACCTTCAGTGTTCATTTTCTTGTCTTCAACTTGACTCTGTAGAGAGATATCAGAAAGTCCATCTTGTCTACACCACCCATAAATGCACAACACTCTTTCACAATTTCAGGGCTTGTGATTTCTGCATGTTGCTTTTCCAAAGCACTCCATCTGCTGAGTTTATCCATGAAATCAGGTCGTACATACACGGAAGCAAGCATGACAACACCATTGTCAAGACGAATGACACAAAAGTCTTCCTCAACGGGCACAGCTTCATCCACTGCCCCTCTTCCTTCTTTCTTCGAATCTGTCTCAATTTTAGATGGCACTTGTGCAATCTGTTGTCACAAATCATACCACCTGAGTAAATTTTTCTGCCCAACAGTTCATGTATCAGAGGTAGCGACATAAAAAAATGGTTGAAGTAGACCTTGTAACCACGTCCTTGGGGTACATTTTCACACAGTCTCATTACAAGAGAGTCATACAATTCCAGATGCTTGTGTTGATCTCCAATGCCTGTACTTTTGCCTTGGTACATCTCAAAGTCATACACAAGACCAGACACCCCACACTGGACAGAATTTTTTAGCCCTGTGGGATTATGCTTCCCACATACAAACTGCTTCATTAGTGTTGTTTCCTTGAAGGAGATCATTTGTTCATCGATATTTTGCCTCTCCTCGTTTCAAACTCAGGCATGTTTGCCAAATTCTGTCGAGTAATGGCCTAACTTTCCACAACTTATCATCCCCCGAATTGCCCTGTTTATTGTCGACCAAATGCAAATTGTTTCGTAGTTAGAATACTCTTGTTTACTGAGGTATGATCAGTGATCAGAGGGATTCTCATACAAGGCTCGCAGTACATACGTGACCTGGGGAAACCTAAGTGCCCATTATTCTGTGAGCCCCAAATAATTTTTTTCTTTGGGAACAAGCACACTTGACAGACATCCCGCTTTTCTGTACTGAGTTCAAATTTCTTTATATAGAAAATAGTTAAAAAATGTCTTTAGTAAAGTACTCCATGAAATATCCTACTGGACTTTCATCTCATCAGTGGTAATATCTGGGCTGGTAAAAAGTGCATTAAGTCGACTGAAGTGCTTTTTTCACCACCTGAGGCGCAGTTCCTTTGATGCCCAACTTTCAGTGGATGAGGGCTCACTTTCAGGAGATGTTTCGGCAAAAGTCTAGTGCCTGTGTTCAAATATTCACCAGGTTCTCACGCCGTGTCTTTGCTATCTGATAGATCAAGTCTGATAGGTACTTCAAGAATACCGTGATATTATGGTTTAAGACTTTAATGTTAGAAGGAAAAGCACTGCACAACTTGGTTCATGCAAAATACACCCCTTATCATTTGGCATATGGTGGTCATGTTTTCGTCCATGGGAATATGAGGTTGTTTTGATGCTGTAGAACCAGCTTTCTAACGACCGATATTGCTCTTTCTGTTCCCAATGAATATCTCAGAAACTACAGGTCTTTAATGGAGCACTTCCACTTTTACACGTATTGTTTACAACCTATTACAACATGTAGGACCTTAATATGCAATAAAGGATACTGACAACAAGTGCTATGGTAGTGACTTCTAATTACATTACATGTATTTTTTTAAATATCTACACGGAACTGAATAGCGCGACCAATCATTCTACTTTCCCTGATCTAATTTTTTGCTACCATACTGTCAGAATATTAGTTACGGTACCTGTCTGCTCGATGTGACCCACGATACTGCAATACCGTTTTTTGTAATAACACAAACGAAAACATATTATCATTACGTCCGAACGCAAGCGCTACCCAATGTTCGAAAATGTGGTACACTGCGCCCGAGTGCATTCCAGAGGCCTTCGACGTACCATCTCCTCGCAATCCATTGCACGAACTTCTTTATCGGTGGTATGAACCTGTGACGGGGGCTATATGAAAACCACGGCTGACACTGTGCTACAATATGGCTTCCAGGAAACAGGTGGAAAAGATGTGTATGTCAAAGTGTGAGTCTTTTTTGCGTGTTGGCGTTTGTCTGTTTTATTTATTTTTGCTTCTGACCTTTCATATACAACATGCAGACTCTAGTCATATATCTGGAACGTGGAACACACAAGATTTTTTTAAGTTCCTGATAAAGTTTGGTTTTAAAAAGACCGATGTGCACAACTCGAAAGATACTTCAGGATATATTTTTGGCAATATTACTGCCAAAACGAATTTTACTCATAATGTGACGTTTGCAGTGCTTGATAGAGGGTACTTTTTAGAATACTATGGAAATAGAACTATTGTAAATAAAGAAAAAGCATGTGCTAAAATGTTCCACAAAATCAGCACTATTGCTTATGACGCAAGTTGCTATGATCAAGGGGAGGATTTCTTGAGGAAAGTCCCATGTCCGAAAGGGAGTGTTTGCGTGGACGAAGATGCACCGTGGAATGTAGTGAAAGGACATCAGTTTACGTTCGTAATTGAAGATTTAATGCAGCCAAGGTAAGAAAGCACGAAAGTGTATTTCAGTTCCTTTCTTTCAGTACATGTATTGAAGTAAAATTAACCTTTTTGGGAGACATTGCAAGATGTAATTGATTTAGCCATATGGCTTTTACTTTGTCATATATTTTTATTTTGGCAGTACAGGAACAATGAACTTGAGTTGCCAAGCTGGACACAGGTTTAATTGCGTAAGAGTCAGCATGTCTGTAGTTCATGACTTGGTGAAAGCTGAATTATAAGTGTATTGAAATGTGTATCTGCAGAGTCCCTATATGTTTGTAAAAGCACGAGATGAAGCTCGTTAGTGTAGAATTGGTACCTTACATGGTGTTCTTTTAGAAGTAGCATCTTCTTGTCATTGCTTCCCAAGAGATATTGGAACTTCAAAACCCATGGAATTTAGCAGTTGATTTAGCATTTGATGCCTTTAAGGCAGGGTTTATATAGATTCAGCAGTAAAATGTGTTTGTGTTACTGTTATCTGTGCACACTATTATTACTGTGTTTTTCCGCCCAGATGTGTGATCAGTGTGGCCTGTACTGGTGTATTATGAAATATATTTTACAGTGTCTTTTCCATATACTGTAACAATTTATTTTATAAATGTCTTCTCTAAGGTGTGACTGTAGATTAGTTTCCTCAGACAGACATCTTGTAATCTAGCAAACTAAACAGGATCAGAATTATCCAGGAAGGAGCATTTATGTGTTAACAAAAACCATTTTAGAGTGTACTAATGAAGGGGAGGGGGAGGTCACACGAGCTGAATTTTAAGCCTGATGTTAACGGTTTTTCAAAAGTCAGGTTCAGATGAAAGCCATAATTATTATAAATTTATTTTATTGTTTGAAAAGGATGTGTCGTCTCAAAACTCAGGTTTAGTGCTCCTCTCACAAAGTGTGTGCTTCACTGTTGAACATAATATCCATCTAGCAGGTGTGTAGACATTTACATTGTAGTATGTCTTGAGGCTAATGGGAATTTTTGTTTTAACCTGCTCCCTACAAGTTACTGTCTCATTCGTTGTGCACTTCTGTATTTGTTCAAGCAGTTTCTGGTTTATCTGGAGTTGTTTCTGTGTAATCATTCTCTGGTAGCTTTAGAAAATGGTTGGTTTTGAGATTATCAGCACCAATAGAACTAATTTTATTTCAATTTTAGAACTGTGAATGATTGAAAGATAATGTAAGTGATTCTGTTGGTAGCATATTACATGTAGGATAATTTGATGTCTGGACCTCGTACATCATCTGGTATCCTCCAAAATTGTTCTTTTTGGAATACTAAATGAAGGAGAAAGTACAGAAACCAAACAATCATAAGTGTATGTTTAAAGGTTATTTTACAATTCTGTCCAGTAAATTTAGTTTTATTTTGTTACAGGTTCTGGTATGTAAGTTTAGTTGCATGCTACAGGAACCTAACTACGTGCAAGTGGCATCATATAGAGCAGGACCTGGAGCTGGAATATGATATCTGGCTTGTGAATGGAAATCCAAATGTCAGCAGCTTTAATCCTCTGGTGTACCAGTTTTCTTTTGACAGACAGGTGCAGGAAATGTAGATAGTTACAGTGTCATTAACACAGTGTTTTTATGGTTCACATGTACAGAGTGTCCCAAAAAGATGTATACATACATTCAGTGAATGAACTAAAGATGTTTTAATAAACAGAACCATTATATCACCCTTGTCCTGTAAAAAGGGCCTAACTGCCACTTTAAGCTGAATTGAGTTATGTGTAGCAAATGATTCAGCTAATGGTTGTCTAGGATATGTAAATGTATGACAACTCCATCTTCAAAACTAACCAAGGTAGGTGGGGATATCCTATCACTCAAAGCATTTGTCATACGTAAAACAGCCACCTTCTTGCTTCTCTTGTAAAATTGATATGTTGTGGGGGGGGGGGGGCCCCGGAAAAAATGGGAGCATTATGCATCAACACGCACTAATTGAAGTAGCGAATATGGTGTTTGTGTTCAAAATGACAATCGTCAGCTTCATGGCACAGTTGACAGTGATCAGCAACTGACTGACAAACAGCTGCCAAAGTTCCTGCTGGTACGGCTGCACAAGACTGTTCAGTTTCTTATTATGACTGTTGTGTTGCTGGGTGCTGGAGATGTGGTGTCCAACTTATGTGCCCACCATCTTTGCACTTCAGGAACATTCTTGAATTTCTGGTGCCATTTAAGGATTAATTTATGTTGCTTGAAACTCAATCAGCGCTCTGCTATTTTGAGTATCTGTGTCACGGGAAAAGGGATTGTGGTGACACCAGGTTCTGCTCATACATACAATACATGGAGATTGATAACAGGTTTGCTATTTTGTATTAAAATGGGTATTCATCTTTTTGGGGCGCTGTATGTTTTATGGTCAGGTGGTTACTATTTGTGCTTTGTAATTGTTAGGTCAGTGGCTGGAAATCCTACCAGAGGTACTGATTATGTTAGCGGAAGTGGTAAGTCTGTTGACATGTGTTTGAGAGGTCTGGTTCAAGTTTCAGTACAGTTACAACTATTGTAAGTGAAGTCTTTCAAAAATTTCCTCAGTATTTTTTAGACAAATGCAGGGATAGCACACCTTAAAGTAAATTATGACCAGGCTTCCACAGATTGTCCAAAAATCTATGTGCCACTGCCAAATTATAGGTGCCAGAAAGATGACCTGGATCAAGTTCAGTACTGACTACCTACAGTTCTGGAGTGACCTGTGAACCTCACGGTAGTCTGGCACTTTTTCTTCGGTTCATGTGAAATGGCACATGTTTGTATGTGAGGAGAAAACTGCAATGAGTATGCTGAAAATATTAGGCTCCACTGTACAAAATTCACTTACTCAGGCAACCAGGGTCCCAGGATTTGTGTATCCCTGGCCATGACCACTGCCTCCTCTAGTGTTCACTGTACCTTGTATACCAATAGGCACTCTGAACTGCTGCATGTGGTGTGGTTATGTAACCTGTAATGCAAACAGATGCAGTATTTTTTTTTTTTACTTTCTACAGTCAAAACAAATGCTGGGATAAAATCTAACTATTGTGTTTCAGTGCTGCTTCCTTCCATGTCTTTCCTAATTTGTTACATATGATGTTCCTTAATGCGTCTAATGTATGCCTTTGAGAAAAAATGTCCATTGTCCTTTCAAATTTACTGCACATAGTTGTCCTGTCATTACCTGCAGTGAGTAACAGACAGATCTAAGATTAAGTATTCTTGTACAGCTTGTGGGAACTGCAGGCTACACGTTGAAGAGCTCTAATCTAAAAGTGTTCTGTTCTTGCTGCAGGACACAGTGGAGCTGTATCTTGTGTTCTTTCTGTGCTACCTTGTACTGGTGCCACTTCAGGTATATGCTGCCATGCGCCAGCACCATCCAGTGACACGACTCTTCACTGCCAGCCTCATTTTGGAGTTTCTAGCTCTCTGCCTTATCCTGCTGCATGTCCTTAAATTTTCTTTAGATGGAACTGGCTTTCAGCAATTAGCTGTTGCTGGTGACATCTTAGATATTCTTTCTCGGGTAAGGAACAGATCCATGAAGTTGTCTAAGATATTGTTATGTCTTTATTGCTACTGAAGGTTTGTTTCCCAAGGTGATCTGGAACATGTGACCTCAAAGTGTTGTTTTTAATTACTACTGTAATCTCAGTGTTCTTATTAAAGAAAGAAGCCTGTGGGTTATACCATTTTTACAGATGACTGAAATTCATAGTGTTATGCTTTGATGTTTAGTGTCTTTAATTTTCTTCTGTGCAAGTTGTTCAACTAGATTACTACCTGAAGTGGATTATAGACACCATGGTGTGCTTGTCAGTTGCTTTATTTTACACATAAGTGCATTGTGATGGTTGAATAAGTAAATACATTGTCAGATATATTCACAAGAAATGGCAAATTAACACTGTTTCAGATTTGTTCACATATAACAGTGCTATTGTTGAATGTGGATTCTTCATATATATGCAACACTGTTTATCCTGAATGTATACAGTTTAAAGGCTGATACATAGTTAATGATTTATGGAATATGATCAGACAGTGTATTTACTTTCAGGCAACTTTGAATATCAATTAGTTATTGGGTTATGATTTCTTTAATAAATGTCTAGTTGTGCAATGAAGTGGCTGTGTTAGTATTAGCACTCCAAGCATTCGGGTCTGTGCTTAGTAATGTGAAAGTGTAAAAGTGTTGACAACAGGGCAGGAAGTAAGCCTTTGCCCTTGAGTTAACATATCTGTCTTTATCAGCCTTTTGTTTTTTGGTGTTTACGTAGCTGTAACAGTGAAGGTAAAGATAAATTTGTCCTGATGCATGCTATGAAGGCCTGTGGGGGACGGGAGGGGTATATCACCATTCATTCTTAACATCACCTTCACACTGTAGCTATTGTATCCCCCAGGACAGAGCCTCTGGTACCAGTTGAATATGACACTGGGTGGGTCACAGACCCAGTCTGTTAATGCTTTGGCGATGTAATGAATACTATACCATATAATATTGGTTGCATGTTGAAACATGTAACAAAGTTTGCTGTAATGTGTTCGGCATTTGCTTGTAATGGTAATACAGTTATTACAATACATTCCTAATTAGCCACATGCCTGTCAGCCGATGGATTGCCATAATATTTACATGCTACCCTACAGCATCTTTTATTGCTGATTTATTCTTTTACCAACCCAAGCATTAATTTCTTCAATCAGAGTGCAGCTGTCCAGTGTGCTGTGATGTATTACGTGATCCATGTTTCTCCTGTTTCTTCAGCCTAAGCCCATACACCACATTGAACACAATCTGTCACAATTATTTAAACTGTTTTCAAGTGCATGTACCGTGCAAGGAACACACAACCCAGTGACAGTGGTTGCCATGACCGGGGTGTGAGTCATTCAGTCACTGTCACACGAAGGGTATTACATAAAGCAGATGTGAGAATATTAGCATAGGAAGTTTTATAAAAGAAGAATTTGTGGGTTTACATATGTTGGGGTGAAAGTGATGTTTTGAGGTTTTAAATGAAAAGGAATACTTGATACTCTGAACTCAAGCTTTCTGAAGTGGTTTGTTGAGACTTATTTGTGGGTTTGGCTGTGTGTTTGGAGACTGGTTTGCTGCTGTGGAAATGTTAGCAATTCACATTCAAGGTAAAATCTTTGACCACAGTATGTCATCATCTGGAAGTGGAAACCTGTATTGTTAAACATACCACTGACATAGGAGACTGTTAAAATTTGTTATCAAAGGGAACTTCATTGTAGTTAAACTTAATCAAAACTGTACAAAATCTCATACTGTGCCATAAGCTCATTGTTCAACTGTGATACTATCATACATTTTCTAATGTGGGATCTGTTAGAACACATCATAAAAGATTATGTGTGCTATGCATTGTTCTGCATCATTATTAGCCTTTAAAACCTGGCAGTTATTTTGCATACCACCAGGGTAACATTATAAAATTATACATGGTGCTCACATTGTGTTTGTGTGGTTTGTATGGATCTCTGAACAAACGGCAACTTTTGCTTTGTACAACATTGACCGAACGGTTTTTTTTTTGTAACCAAGGTGGGGTGTGTTTACTTCGCAGTATGCACTGAGTCCTTATATAAAGCAGACACGTTTTGTCTTTAGAGGGTTATGTACAGTAAAACGTAGTGTAAAGGAATTACTGTTTTGAAATGGTCCATAGTCTTTCATTCAAGCCATGAACATTGACTGCATTTGTGAAGGTACACCACCATTTTGTATATGTGTGAAGTGTACAAGCACAGTTCTGATTGAACATAGTTCCAGTGTCAGTGCAATTTTATGTCATGATTGACATTGATACTGCATAAATGAACCTTTTGCAGGACCACAGTCTGAACATAGGCTTTGTTTAGAAACATGTTCGTACAATACTTTTTATGTTGAGTGTCTCCATTAGTGTTGCAATTTACACGTCAACTTGTGCATATTACTAGGAGAATGCAAAGTGTTAGCTTGTGTGTATTGCAATCAGTTGAGATATACTGGTTTACTTCACACCTGTGTGATGTGTAATAATCAAATAAATTACCAAATTTTAAGATCTTTTATATGTTATGTTTATTTCTCTTTTGCTTTTTGCATATGAATTATTACGGGCAGACTGATTTGGCCGAATCTGTGCTGTATCATAGCAGTGTCTGTGATTACATGATGAATGTCTGCTATATCATAACAGTGTCTGTGAGGACTCTGTGAATATCTGGTATATCACAGCAGTGTCTGTGATTACTTGATGAATGTCTGCTATATCATAAGAGTGTCTGTGAGGACTTGATGAATATGTGGTGTATCACAGCAGTGTGTGTGATTACTTGATGAATGTCTGCTATGTCATAAGAGTGTCTGTGAGGACTTGATGAATATGTGGTGTATCACAGCAGTGTCTGTGATTACTTGATGAATGTCTGCTATATCATAACAGTGTCTGTGAGGACTTTATGAATATGTGGTGTAGCATAGCAGTGTCTGTGATTACATGATGCATGTCTGCTATATCATAAGAATGTCTGTGAGGACTTTATGAATATCTGGTGTATCATAACAGTGTCTGCAAGGACTGGTTGCAGATTCTACTAATTTGTTGTGTGGTGTTACTGCGTTGTCATTATTTTCTTTTACCTTTAAGTTCGGCAATTTCTTGTACAGTTCTCGTCAGTAATGTATAATTTTTCTTTGCAGACGACATTCATGCTGCTGCTTCTGCTTCTGGCTAAAGGCTGGGCTGTTACAAGATTGGAATTTACGTGGAAACCTTTGGTGTTTGGTATTTGGTTCCTGTATGGTGTGGTACACATCCTGCTATATATCTGGAATATGGTAAGCCTAGAACACTTCAAAGAACAGATTATTGTGGAGTACTTAGCATAAGTGGGATGATAATATTGAAATGATTATATCCTGAAATGTGATGCCATGTAAGTTGGTAGGTGGGTACCAGTGTTTTTGAGGAACCAGCTGCCTCCATCTTCACTTATTGACGCTTAGGATGGAGCAGTGCATACCTCCAGAGTGTAACTTTATATCTGCCAAACTACAAATGATTCTTGCATCATTGAAATGGGGTTTGGAGGGTCTTCAGAAGATCAGGTCAACCAGTATTTTGTTTAAGGCATGATTGTACAGTTGCCTTTTAGTGTCGTCATGTCTGACCATCTCTCTGTTCACATGTATCATCTCAGCTTCCACTGGATGAATTTTTATGAAATTTGATAGTGGAAACTAATGAAAGGATGTCGAGAAAGTCAACATGTGATTAAAATAGGGCAGAAATGTTGGGTGCTTTACATGAAGACTGTGGTATGTTTTACGCTGTTGGTTTACTAACATGTTCTGGTTGCAAGTTCTGCGTTGTCTTCATGTTACTCTAGGTAGTTTGTAGGAGCTAGCAGTTGTAATATTTGGTCTTCTGCTAGTATATGTGCCAAGGACTGCACATGAGCCATCTTTACAAATCCAGGCATGTGTTAACAAATGCCAACATAGAAGGCAACAAAGCATTGTTATATACGGTTGAGCTAACCATTGGTGTTGCGGTGACCAGTATATGTATTGTTGACGGTATGTAGCTCAACAGGAAAGGGAACCCACTGTTGCAGGTCCATGGCAATGGTGGTTATGCAAATGTGCCAGAATGTCATGTTATATGTACATTGCCGGTCTTGTGCTTAATGGTCCATATTCATGGTGGGGTGGAATGGTTTGTTCCACTGGTTATGCTATAGCTGACTGGCGATGCTGCAGGTATGTGGTGGTCTTTTTCAGTGTCAGTGTCTGACAGTCAGTTGTGTTATGTTGCACATCAGGAACACAAAGGTGATGGTTAACACTTGATCGAAACAGTGGTGAGTTGTGATCAGGATCAAGTCTAGTAGAAGGGTACAAAATGTGGCATTTTGCAGTTCTGCTAGACCTTCCTTTTGTGTATTTTGTACTACTGGCCTGAAGATGACCCTGTGAGGTCGAAACATGTTGCCAGATTAAGGATATAACACTCGTTTTTTGTGTTGGTGGCAATTTATTTCTCTTATTATGGGAAATTCATAAGAAATTCAATTCACAACCTAGGCTAGGGTGTCTCTTTTAGTGCATGTTTACAAAATTAATTAGCAATATATGTCTCCATAAATAAACAGCTGATAGTTTTCAAAATTTCTTTGGTATCCTATCTCAGTGAAGTACATTTTCTCATTTCGTATGTCTCTGTGGGTAACATAACACTGTGTCATGGGTGACTTGCCCGCAAGCTGTGGGTTGATTGGGCCTGGGTTAATTAATGTACACAGTTTAATGGGGCGTCTGCACCCACTTTACTGGACTCACCGCACCCCGGCACATTCATTTGGACTGTGATTGCAATTCAGGGATGGGGGGCAGGGGGAGTGTAAGGGCCACATGATTACTGATGTTTCATCATAGTAGCATCACAGGTAACCGCCTGTGTACAAAGCTATGAGATAATCTTTGCCTTTTCTATGTATTGGGGGTTTGTTGACCTGCACAGAATTTCATGGCACATTATAAAAATTGATGACAGAATTCTATGGTATGTTTGAGATTAATTTTTATTTCACCAACTTCTCAAAATCTGAGCTGTTCATCTGTCATGGCAGTCACCATTCACTCCTACTTTGCACCAGCGTTGAGTGACTCTAAGCCTGTTTCCTGCATTGCCAGTTGTTAAGACTCCTTTCACTTCATCTGTTTGTGAGCATTATGCAAATGTCAGTTTGCCATCTATCTGTGTCTCATCTAGATACAAAAATCTGCCTCCCATCATATCGAAAATTATTTAATTTAAGCAGGTCACTTCAGTGAAAACGAGCACTTTGTGGTTGCTGTGTCACATTGATTCTCTTGTTTTGACATTTTCACCATCTGCATCAACTTCATGGAGTATTATTCTTGAAGACTGCACTCCTCGCCAGGAAAACTGTGTTCTCTTTCATTATTGGAAGGTGTTTTCTAGAAGTTGGAACAGTTTTCTTTTGAATGTGGAAGTCTGTGACTGTTGTTGGGAACATGCATGAATAAAAATTATCAGTGATTGCATTTATGTCAGATTTTCCAAGTCCTTTTCTTCCCTGGGTATAAAGAGAGCATTCTCTGTCTATTCACTCTCCCTTTTGATGTTTTTTGCTGTTATCACTGATATAACATAGTACCCTGCTGTTCTTTCATCCACACAAGTAGATAAATTAGAATTCTTCACTCCCTTTGTTTGGATGGTCAGTTTACATAGTTTCTTACTTCTGTACCTTCACTGTGAATGTTTTTACACTTTTTCTGCTATTCACCATTTGTTAGATGTTCAGTTTATGTTATGGATCTCCAGTGTGCAGACTATGGGCAACATGCAGCTTGCAAGGTTGTATAATGCGGCCTGTGGCCACATTTGTAATCTGTGTGTATACTATACAAATTACATAGTGATTTGGGTGGTTTAATATACCACTTACTGTCATTTTTCCACATGCGGCTAGGAAACCAGCCCAGAGTAATGGGTGTGGCCCATCGCCATAAAAACTTGGACACCCGTGGTTTATATGAAGCCTGCAGTCAAACATGCGCACAGTTCTAACCAGATGGAACATGACAAAAAATAACATTAAGCTGAAATTGAACACAGTGTGTTTTAAATTGGAATATGTCAGTTATAGGCCATAGAAACAGCTAACAGTCTGACTCCCTGCCCCAACAAACTCCCTGCCAAGGTGAAAACCAGTCATGTGAGTCCACCAGAATGAATTGAACTGAAGGGACACCAAATTCCTGGCAGTTGTAGGCTTCCTGTGCAATAATGCCTCCATGACAACTGCCAGGGTCATGATAAAAATGCTCCATTTACTTAGTGTGGGGTTGAGTGATCAGGTGCGATACTCTCATCCATGGAGGTGGTCTGGATGTGAACGTAAAAAAAATTGTGTGCCGGGAATTGAACAGAAATTTTGTTTCTGTCCAACTGTTATCAATAGAAATAACTTTACTGGTAAAATATTTTCACTCTTTTTGCCATTCACATAGAGTAGGTAGTCTGTTGTGAAAAGTGGTTCTGTTGTTGAGCTTACAGTCTTTGCTTCTGTATTTTCCTTGTATTCATCATGAATTTTATTTTCATCACTCAATCAGCTTTTTGTATTCTGTCATTTTCCATTTGAAAATCCTGCTTGATTTCTACAGCCCTTTCTCTCTTATTCAGTCAGTTCACTTCACACTCTGTCTGTTCCACTGTATGCAGTAATTTGTGTTAGTGTTTGAAAAGTGCTGTATAATTTCTTTTATATTGCTTTGTCCAGACAGAAGTGGATATTATTGAAGATATAGATGAGTACCAAACATGGCCTGGGTGGCTGATAATTTGTTTCCGAACACTGATCATGATTTGGTTCCTGTTTGAGCTGAGGAACACCATGATGTATGAACACAATGCCCAGAAGCTCAACTTCTTCCTTCACTTTGGAGCATCAGCATTGGTCTGGTTCATTTACCTTCCCATCATAGCACTTATTGCACTACAAGTGTCCGCTCTTTGGAGGTTCAAACTGCTTCTTGGTAAGTCTCATTATAACACTTACCATGTTATTGTACATTGTGTGGGCAGATGTTTCATTGTCTAACCATATATGAAAGAAGAAAGTGAAATGGAATACTCCCGACAAACACAGAAGTAAAGTAGGCCAAATCAGGCACCATTCAACATAACGGGATACATCAGAATGTCATTAGATTAGAACAAGACTTGATTAATATAGGGAGTTTTTTTAAAAAAAAAGTAATTAGCACTCTGATGCTGAGAAATATACTCTTTGATGTACACATGGTACATAGGTACAGATGATGCACTTCAGACCTCCCCATGGTCACTGTTGGCATCTAAGCATTTGTCACACCATGGCACCATGGCCTGTACCCCAGTGTAAAAGAAATTTATGTCAAGTGTCTGTAGTCAGGAGGTGACGGCTTGCGTCAGGTTGATGTCTGATGAAAATTTCTTGCCAGCAGTGTGATTCTTAAGTGTCCAGAGAGATGGATATCAGTGGGCTTGACTCTGCCGGCTGGAATTGTGACAGGCTACACTACTAACGGCTCGAAGGTTTGGACCACCTCACTACAGTCTTGACCTCATGCTCAGTGATTCCCATTTTATTTGGATCCCTTTAGAAGGACTTGGGTGACAAGCAATTTCCAGCTAACACTGATGCGAAATCAGTTGTCATCTCCTGGCTGCTGCCACTTAATATCAGTTCCTTCTAAGCCAGGATGCAAGCCATGGTGCCACAGTAGTGTAAGCATTTAAATGTCAATGATAACTACATGCTGGTCTGATGTGTAGCATCTGCTACCCATACATCAAAGTCAGAATAAAGTTCTTGTGATCAGAGTGTTTGTTACCTCATTTTTTGAAACCGTTTGTATTTAAGGAAGAATGTGCATGTAAGAGTGATGACATGCTGTGAATTACAAAATACGACTTGAATTAATAATAATTAATACTGAAGAGTAATAACAAAATGAGGAAAGGAATATTTGTGGTTATGTAGGTTCATTACTTTATCTGACCAATATCATATATCATTTCTTGCCACTCTTCATATTTGTTATGAGTGGTTGTCCACACATTTTGTTCAATATAGTGCAGTTTATGTTAGGTATTCACTCACCGTATTTAAGGAAGGTGCTGGAAGTGGTTTTCTTTGGCCTGCAAATAGAAATTACATCTAACAAACATCTTGTTAATTGTATGTCAGAGCTCTGTTGGTGAAATTGAAGACACTACATCTTCCATACCATGTCCAGTGCAAGGACTGTTACTTTACACTTAATTTTTTTAACATGCTCCGCCAGTAAAAGTCACGCAGGTTCAGGTGTTGTGAGTGAGGAAGCCGCAGTCCCCTGCTTATTATTCTGTCACCAACGACATGCTGTAAACAGCATACAGGATTGTGTTGTGGAGTGATGTGTTGCCTTACTGAAAAAACAGGTCATAAATTTTCTTGTAATTGGACAGGTATTCAAAAAATTATTTTGGGATGTATGTAACATATTGATGTGAATTTATGATCTTGGGTGGTGGGGAGATTGGGCGTGTCATGAACACACTAACATACCAACCTTAACGTCATTTAATGGCACTTCAAGGGTTCATGTGTGGGTTTTTGCATACCAGTACCTGTTATTGTGTGAGTTATATGTCTGCTGGTATGAAGTCAAAGTCCATCATGAAACAGAAGGAGCACACACCCCATTCACTGCTTGTAGGAACTGTATTCAGCATATGTATCATACAGAAACACACACTGTCCCAGTGGAACACTTACTGCAAGTAACGATACCTACAGACCTGAAAAGCTTGCTGTGATAATGCTCATGTGTGTGTGCTACTGTATGGGTTACATTTCGTATGGTAAGTGATTTTGCAGGTGGTGACAAATGATAAGGTGGATAAAATGGTGGTCCTGTACTTTAATTTTGTAAGGCGTAATTTTTAATAGCATATGTATTATTGGAGGGTCCGCTGGGTTGTGATAATAAAGTGTTGCAACATGTAACATTGCATTACTGTGTAACATTTTAATTAAAATGTGTTCTTCAGGAGTTGTTAGTAGGCACCACCTTCATTTTAATGCTTATATGAGATAATCTTCTTTATAATTGTGAGAAATTGAAGCTTTTTAGCTCAAAATCATGACTATATTTTGTGTGTATATTCTTATCTTAATTTTATACTAAAACTCATTTTTAATAACCTACTTTAGTTTATAAAAAGGAAAAAGTAAAGTAGTCTTATGAGTTCACCACGTTTGTTGTTTTTATTTCAAATTTTTTTGCGAAACATCTTGCTGCAGTAGAACATTTACCACTGTACTCACATACGTTTGATTGAGAAAAGTCTTAAATAGGGGTTGTGTCAAAATCAAACAGAAAATTTCTACTGTGGTTACAAAAACATTATATTCATTCTAAATTTAAACCTAATGATATTTTTGTTCAGACTACTTTATATACTTATTTTTATATTTATTTTATGGGACAGAAAACAATTGGAAAAGTAAACTGCAATTTCTTCTTTCACCCTGGTGTGTGATGACCTGTCATAAGATTGCTTACATCCATGATTCATGGTCAGCCAGTAACAGTGCTGCATTAGAAATATGCTTATTTGTGAATGGTTTCTGCCATGGTTTTTTGGCCAGTCACATGCTTGTTTACTTTTGAGAATCGATAGTACGCTGCTGCTCCCCAAACTCCAAAATTGTAAACATGAACTCCAACTTGAAGCTGTAAAATGGTGTAGGGACTGAATTTTCATGTTTTAAATGCAGGAAACCCCTGAAATCTAGAAACTTAAGTGAAGAAAACTTATACCACCCAAAATGAACCTAAAATGCTGGAGAATGTTAAATTGGGGTTATGGTGTGGATCTTGGAAAAATATGCAGCTCTTATTATGCTGCTATTTTTGCGGCATGTAAAATAAGCCGGAGGGCATGAAAACATTTTCTTTAGCTTTTGTTTTGGTAGCAGTAATTAATTAATCATTGGCACTACGCATGTGAAATTTAGTGCAGGGGTGGATTATAAAAATTGTATGTTATGTATGACAAGGGTGCATAAATTTTCCAAAAAATCTAGGAGCTATCTCAAAATTGTAGGTGACAGAAGGGAGATATGAAGCAAGGACCCACATATGTTAGATGCCACTGTACAGAATTTAGTTGCCTGGCTGACCTGGGGCCTGGGATTAGTGCACCCCACATGTATGATTAGTGTTTATGTAAAAGCCAGGATAACATAATCAGTATAGTGACTAGGTTATGGGCTGGATGATTGGGGGTTCAGTTTCTGGTGGGTGCAAGGTCTTTTTCTCTTCTTCAAAATGTCCAGACTGGCACTGGGGCCTACACAACTTTCTAGTCAATGGGCACCAGGGTCTCTTTCCCTGGGAGTAAAGTGGCCAGGGCATGTGTTGAAAACTCACTTCCACATAGTTCTGAGGTTAAGAATGAAAGTAGCAGTACCTCTGCTCCCCCTGATCTCTCATTTTGGTGTGCACATGGACAGCTTTGCTTTCATCTTTAGTGTTTATGTTCAAACAAAGCAAGGATGCAGATCTGCAAAATTGTATCCGACAGACTTAACTTCAACAGAATCTGCACTTAAATAAGTTCTCCACAAAAATGAAGCAAAAAAAGAACGATAGTACTGTGAGATATGGAGGGCTAGAAATATTGTAGTATGAAGGCAGGATATTTGAGTTCTGTTTGGAGCCAATAGTCTTTTATTTCAGTTTCCAGTTACAGTACTTACATGTTTGCTTGGGACATCAGGTGTTAATGATGTGCCTGTATCACCTTCACAGTACATTTGAAGCTAGAAAAGGATTATAAAATGTCAAATGAGGCATTCTGGGTATAGTGGAATACAGATGGTGAATTTTGACACTTTGAATTCCAGGAATAACATACTCTGCAGATTGCTTGGCATACTGTGTGATGACTCACCTCCTGTGGCCCACAAGAAGTGAACAGTATTTCTTGTTGGCTGAAGATGCAGACCTCAGTGACGAATTAGATGAATTCAATGAGGCTCCACATGTACTTAATAATTACATAGCACTGAACAATCACCATCATCACCGTCACCACCACCACCACAGTGTTAACTCAGAACCACCAGACCTTACGAAAGTAATCACATGAATTGTCTCATGTTTTATGACACTTTCTTGCCACATCTTGTTAAGCAGTTCGTTAAAGAACAGAGAATCCAGAAGGGTTTATTCTGTAATATACTTACATATGTACATATGTTATACTGCAGTGAGACTGCATTGTTACTTTGATATTGGTATAAATTTCCATCACTTCAGAGAGTGTGAGGTTCTTCCGTAAGTAAGATTAAATTTGTAGCTTACATTGCAAAATACATTTTTTTGCTTCACACGGCACAATGTTATGAGCCTGTTGGACACTTATGTTTCTTTGTTGCTATACAGTTTTTGCATGTGACAGTGAGATTTCTTTTAATGCTTTTCATTACAAGTGTAAGTGTGTGAAATAAAGAAAGGGGTTAGATAGTTATTAGCCAGGTCTTTAGGATTTTTTGACAGTATTTTGCTACCAGCATGACTTTACTATAAAAAATAAACATTTCTGTATATCTGAGGAGAATATTTATAATATTGTGAAAGAAAAAATAAATTTCTCATGATAAGTAGTGATTTTGTATTGGACTTTCAAATATCTCCAGTATGGTAGCTTTACTATTTTATAGGGATGTCAGTCAGTATGACCATTGATATTGATGTGATTACACACACAAAGCCAGTTACAAAATATTTTTTCCACAAATACCATCCACTGTACTTTGTGAAACATGTCCATATATTACTTGGAAAACAATGTTCTCACACTTGTCAGAGAAATGAGTGTCACGTATGCAAGTTCTTAACATATATGCTCATGTGAACATCCCTTTTTCAAGGCCATGCTGTGAACAAATGTAAACCAGGTGCATTTGAAGTGGTGCTACTCAATGTAACATGTAAGTTTCTCATCATTTTTATTTCCAGCCTCACTCTTACCCATTGCAAATAAATTTGTGTGAGTTGAAGAAAAAACACTACAATTTGGTACGAGAAAATACAAGAATCCTGCACTCTGTTGTTCTGATATGCAACTAGCTGTAAGAGATATTATGATGTAAATAGTGAACACTATAACAGGCAGTGTATGATCATGTGGCAGTACAATGCTGGTGGAAGGCCTGTGATAGTATACTGGCAGAGAAAGTTTGAAGTCAGGTGACTTCCAACAGAGGACGGGAAAAAGTCACTTCTGTTGGTCACCCAGCATCAGAATACAGTACATGTAACTGTCAAGGGGAGTACAAATATGAGACAAGATTTACTGAACTTTTGTTTTATGTATAACTTGAAATCAGAAACTAAAAGATAGAACTGAAGTTGAAATAATGCACTTGTGTAAATTTTTACGTCAGTATTGAAACCCTGTAACTGGTTTTGTGTCAGCGTACTGGTAACTTGTTGATTGACATCCCCATTTTTGGTCTGAGTGAAGTCAGTGCACTGTAAATGTTTTCTGTTGAAGGAGTTATGTTGTGTGACACAATTATCTTGTCATGAAAATAATATTTTGATACAAAGTATGTGATTGCATTTGGAACATATCAGTAGATCAGTTTTGTAGTTGCACATTGTCATACACTTTTGTGTCTTTTCATACACCATTCAGGGTAATATTCTTCCATAAGATGTTTAGACCTTAATACGAAAGTAGGTCATAATAAATTATGCTGCACATTACACAAAGACATCGCTTTTTTTTTTTAAATGTACTTACACCTGTTCAGTTTTAAATTAAGTTCATGAATTTAGGGAACAAACTAATACCTTTCAGTGTGATTGCAGATGTCATATTGAGGAGCCTCAGTTTAAAATTGATTCTAAATTGCTGTTTATCATGCACTTAAATACAGTTTTTACACAGTTCGTTGCAAAAATTAAAGACTGCTGTAAGAAATTTTTTTAAAATCCTTCTGGGTTCTTTAACATGCTTCGTATAGGGTGTCTCATTTTGGAATAGTCGCTTAAAGTTCATTATATAATGTTATTAGAACTCACATGTTATGAACAAGTGATTTGAAAGTTGATCTGTTTGTTATTATGTTTTCCAGTATCACACTACAACTATTTCATTATGACCTTTAATATAATTTTCAGTATTATTATTCTCCTAAATACATGATGTATGTGCCATTGAACAAGGAAAAGATGTGAAGTTCATAATTTTTGTTATTAGTCTTATTCCAGTTTTTGTCAGTACTGTTATGTACATATAAAAGAAAAGCACTAACGTAAGTCACTAGTGTGGTTCATATGTATTACATATATAGAACTGAATGGTCCATATCAGTTCTTAAACATTTTTTGTAAGAGCACATGAAGACTAACTACTCTCTGAATTGAATGTGAACTGTCAGAATACTTCCAACTGACGTGCCAAGAACAGAAAATATGCTGGAACATGGCATAATACTGTATCACCCTCAGCTTAACCATTTAATGGTATTAACACTGTAGATATGCAGAAAGTACTGCATCAAATAAGCTACGCTACCTACCCAGTTCTCTTAGTGGAAAAAATGTTTGTTGAAGCAGAAGAATTTATGGAAACATACTGTGGTGTTTTGCTTGTAATGAAACTATGTAGTCTGGTAGATGGGTATCGACATTCCAGGAAAACATCCTGCCTCTGTCTTCAGGGTGGATGGAACTGTGCCATGAAGACTGGCATTTGTGTACCAGACTACCTGTAATAACTAGGCTTAGGAGGGTATGCATTTAGCATATAATACTAAGCCTAATGATAAAGATAAGACAGTTTCCTTCATTTTGTGTTCCTAACTTAAACTTGGAATTGTCTTGCAGGCCACCATATAAGATAGCTAAAAGTTTGTGTATTTTGCAGAGGCAAAGTGCATATAGTCCTAACTTAGTTATAACCCATAAGACCATCATAGGAATCTTGACCATGATAAAACCTCAGATGTTATTGGTGAACAGATTTAGGCATCATGATTGACTGAAACTCCGATTCAGAGGGCACTTGTGGTGCTTTCTTTGGGGGTAAAGAAGCTGGAGTGTGAAGCTGGCCACTGGCCAGGTTTAAGAATGTGTGAGGCTTCTGCTCACTTCATCATAAGCTCACATGGTTTATATAGAGAACTTTACCTTTACTTTATTGACTGAAATGAGAATGGGCATATCAGCGATCCCTCTGCACTGTGCTGTAATTAACCGTATGCTGTGTTTTATGTATTCTCATTTCAGATTCAATTAGAATGTTGGACACCCAGCAGTTGTGACATTCACTGAACAAGGTAGATGTATAGCTGTCAAAACTTCATTAAGCAAATCTTGTGTTCTCTGTGGTACTAAACATGTATTCTAATGAGATACATTATGGGGCCCACCCCATGATACTCGACAGCACCCACACAGTTTAAACTCATTAAATATTTGGCACATACAGTAAATATCAGAAAACAGATTAATAATTTTTTTAACGTAAAGTCAAATGAAGCTTAATAGATAGCATATGTGGTGGAATTTCTCAGAGATCAATGCTTAATATAAGTGCTGATGCCATAGCTGCATTTGGATGCTGTGACTTGTGGTGGAGCCCAAATGGGGTGGTAGGTGTACACTGCTGGCTATGTCTTCCAGGAGCAGGGTCATCATCAGCTGGTGGAGGAACATGTGGCTTTTATGTCACCTCAGAGATACTGTTGTACAGGTCCTCATCTCCACACACTACCTTATGAGTTTGAAGAATGCTGGTTTACTTGTTGCATTTACACTGAAAATTTAGGTTAAAAAAATTTGATATTTTTATACCATGTTATATGGATTCTTATGGACCAGGGGTTCATTCAGCAGGGTCACCAGTATAACAAATATAAAATTAAAACAACTTCTATAGCATCGTATTTGCTAACAGTGTAAAATTAAGAAACTGGAAGAAACACACTTCTATTTAATGTAGTTCTTCTTCAGCAAAAGACACTAAACAAATAATGAAAGCCTTATGCAGAGGCTGAAGTTTATTCTTTGTGTTCCTTTAGATTTTCACTTCTTGTAGCACAGCTCATTTATTTTTTTTTTTGTCATTATTGTTAACAGTTGTTCGTAATTGTGTTATAAAGAAGAATGTGCTGATGGCCACTGCTTTTGTTCTAAAATGTAAAGTGCATATGTGTGTCAGTTTTTGATTCAGTTAAGTTCCTCACAGTGTCCAACAGTGATCATGTCTTATGAACTACAGTTCTTCGAAGTAATGTGGTGTATCAAAATAACTCAGTAAGCCTGAAAATTTACTGTTAATACTTGACTGTGAATTGACATGAACTGGAATATTAATTTAAATAATTTCTGTCTCCATTTTGGTCAGAGTATTCCAAGAAGTGTGTGAGATATGTGATTTGAAGTTGTCATAGCACTGTTGATGAAGATTAAGTTCTCTGTGATATGATGCTGTATCAATTGGTAAATGGTTACCACAATTTCAGAAGAAATTGCTGGCTCCATATTCAGGATAGTCCAGGAAGATTCCATACGTGTACACAGATCTCAGACACATGTATGATTATATTACATCAGTAATAAAGCAGAATGATTGAAATTCAGTAAAATTTCATACATGAAATTGCTTGCTTGAATATGTCATATTCAAAGTACAAAGCTAATAAGGGCAAAAGGAATAGATGTATATACACAAGAAGTTTTATATATGATATTTTATTTAATTTTAATGATCATTCTGTTCTTCCTGTGTAATTCAATTGCATATATGTACAAATATGCCGCTGTGATTTGTGTGTATCTGTTAATTGAAGTGTCAGATCTGAGGATGGCAAGTAGCCAAGACATGTAACCTGTGAATGAATGTGTAAATATATTGACTCCTAAACTCATCAATTTTGTGGAAATTTTCCATTGTATAATGTACTACATGTCTATGTTTCAGGGTCAGGATTGTTCCCCAAAACATAGTGTTGTATTCAGTATATTAATTTTCATACATTAGATGATGAAAAAAGCCCACAGAGTTAATGAGTTCAGTTATGATATAGCATCATCAGAACCTTGTAGAATGATGATGTCTCTCATTTGACTCCCATGAAGATGGAGGGAGCATTCTGGTTTGGAACACTGTTCGGTATTTACCAGTTGACATAGCATCATGTCCCAGAAGCTGGATCTTCAGGTGTGTGAGGTATATGCTGCACTTCGGGATGAAGTTGGTTCATTGAACATTTCAGGTTTGTTCTAGTGCTAGCATTCACTGTGAAATAGAGGGGTAATGTACACCACATGCATATTCATTCCTGTGTTTATATGTAACAAGCATGTAATAGTAGGCAAAGTCACCTTGTGTTCATGTTTGGGCAATTCTATTCAGTACATGCTGAGGTATTGCTTGATTTTCAAGAGTTGATTTTTCTCTGTAAATTTTTTTCAATGCGTGCTTGGAAATATTGAAGTTGTAGCCTTCAGTGCCCATCATGCAGAGAGTACTTACAACATCATTTTATGTCATTGTTTTACATACAGTCTGTCAAATATAAATAGTTGTAACGTGCATATCACATTCTTACAGTAAAAATACAACTCATATAATATGTTTATGTATTCATTCATGTGTTACATGTTTTCGCTACTTGGCCATTCTCAGACCTGGTATTTTGGTCAGTGCATATGCATGTGTTTAAAATCATACCTATGTATACAGAGAGTTTAATGTTACCCATATTTTATGCAGCAGATTGACTGTACTGTATTTAATCCAACAAGTTGCACAGGTAACCATAAATAACCATGTGTTGTCCTGTGATGCTCGTCCTGCATGT
The DNA here is from genome assembly GCA_013340265.1 of Coptotermes formosanus. Classification (NCBI taxonomy): domain Eukaryota; kingdom Metazoa; phylum Arthropoda; class Insecta; order Blattodea; family Rhinotermitidae; genus Coptotermes; species Coptotermes formosanus. The sequence continues at coordinate 1,766,995 of BLKM01000110.1, forward strand.
TTTGGCCTGTACTGGCCGTTGTGAAGGGGCACAGTTATAACAGTTTATGGTTACATGGGCAATTTGTTGGATTCAGTACTGTGTACAGAGTGTTTTTTTATCACTGGACTGCTTGCTATAGAGTGTGTGTCATCGTTGTTGTAAAGTGATTGATGTTGTTGCCCGCTCTGCAGTGCTAGTCCAGTGATAAGAAATACTTTCTGTGTGACTGTTATATCAATAATAAATTTAAATTAGATAAAATGCCATAGTTAAGATTTCTTGTGTCTGTGGTATGTTTCTTCTGCATTTATTAGCTTTGTGATTTGCTATGACACATTTAGACAAGATATATGTAAGGCATTTTATTTAATTTACTCATTATTCTTTTGTATTGATGTAGTGATCATATACCTGTATAAATGTGCCTCTGAAATTTATGCATATGTAGTGAGTAAAGTGTGGTGTTCGAGCATTGCAAGTAGCTGAAATATGTAATGCTGGAATGCATAAGTAAATATATTTTTAAGAGTTGCATTGTGGCTGTCAGAATGTGATCGTTAAGGTGGTTCAAGTACTATAATGGTATGGTACACTGGACAAATGAGTAGCTACGTAATTCATTTCTTTCTTTTTATCTTCGATATTCTAATCAGCATCTTGTCACAAACCAAATAATTGTGTGGAATGAAGTAGATATGCACGATTAATTTATTTGCTAATGTAAATTAAGAGAAGAACATGTTGATATTCGATTATTACAACTGGAAAAAATGCAAACACCAATGCAAACATACAGTTGTTCAGTTATATAAGGCTGCACATTGTGAAATAGCCTCTTCCCTAATTCTTAGGGGGTAAGGAAAGAATTTTTTTTCCCCATGTTGCAACAGCTCCTAGTGGGCCAGGGTCTCTTTATCGAGGCCTCATGGTCACATTCAGACGCACCATACTTCGTAGGACTTCTCTGGGCGAGTGATCAGCCCGACACAGACACCTCTACCTGACAGCACACAACACTCACAAGAGACAGACATCCATGCCCCCAGCAGGATTTGAACTCCCATCCCAACAAGTGAGGGGCCGCAGACCCACACTGTTGACCATGCGGCCACTTGTATCGGCAAAGAAAGAATATATACTGAGTAATATCTGATCTCTGCTTTACCCTTACAGTTAGATGCTTTGCTCATCATGTTTCTCTTTCAGGTGTTACCACATAATTTAAGCCTTGACTTCACAAACTCCTTTCTGTTGGGCTTCAATGCTAACAGTTGCACTAACCACTTAGGTTTCTTGAACATCTATGTGTCCTGTAGCCTCTGCTGTTCCTAAGGATAACTGAACCCATGTCATCTGAAAAGCTTTAATTATGTTGATATTAGTGTCCATAAGTGTAGGATATGAATTCATTAATTTCTACACTTGAAACCATTCTTATTTCTTCTAGGCTTTGCAATTATTACTTACTGTTAAGTTCATTTTTGTTACTTTTGGGAAGACATAGTGACATACTGTACCTGTGGAAAGACGTAGTGACAGACTGTACCTGTGAAAAGTCCTTTTTTAAAATTCCCCTGCACTATAGCCCAAGCTTCTGGGTTTCTTTAGAGAACATTTTGTGTTCAGAAATTCATGCCAGTGATCCAGTCTTCTTTGTAAAAGAACCAGGAATATATATAAATATTCTGTGAAAAAATTGGTTAACAGAAATTGTGTATGCTTCACATGAAGTTATGAAACCATATTTTTAAATTGCTTATGGGGTAGACATGTTGTGTAGCTTGGTATGAGTCACCACAAGAAATAAGACATCTGAGAATTTGTTAAAGAGTAGTAGTTTTTACAGTATTAAGTAAAATGTTTGAGTATTGTGAGTATGCTTTGCAAGGATGCTGAGTGACAGTATTGTCTTATCAAATCACCTTCTTTTGTCTGTAAGAGATTCATGTGTACCACCAGTCTTGATGGTAATTTAATTTTTGTAAGTTGAATTTAAATATGTAATGATTGAAAATGGTGTTAGAAGTTTTTGATAATGTAATTTATTTAAAATAGTTCTTAAATACAGCTTTCCTCAGTTCAAATGTAGAATTTTTGGATTTTACAGGATGGAAAAAGTTGGTTCAAGAGTCTAAGCAGAGTTTTTTTGTATTGATGTGACTGATTTGATGTAGGATATGCGCACTAAAATATCTCCATGGGCACATTACAAATAATTAAAAATTAATTTTTTGTAGTATCGTTATGTTTGCATAAGTTTCAGTAGTTGGCTTCCTGATTAAATTCAGATGGCCGAAATGAAGATAAACCACACTGCTCCGTTTCTGTGAAAGTTTTCACGCACTTCCTTCTCTTCTGACAGAAGAGATCTGTGGAGAAACAATGTTATAATGGAAAAGATATTCTGAACTGATGAATTTTTTATTAAAAATGCTCATGTGATCATTCATTATGCAATACTGATAGGTGTGTGTGTGTGTGTGTGTATATATATATATATATAATAGACGATCTTCATACATAATAAATGCTGTCAGGTTATGAAATCCTCTGAGTTGAAACTTGGCTATACACTGTATTGCCTTCATATGAGTCATAGATGTGAAGAGCATTTATGCATTCAGTGTGATAGTTGTGTGATTGAGAGTCAACACTGCGTCAACATTACATGTATTCGAGAAGGCATGTGTGATTAAACACATGGATATTTTATATTCAACACTGTATTTTGCAATTACATGTATATTATTTTGTTTCATGTATCTTTTGCACATTTTGTCATTAATAAGACTGCTTGGTGTTAAATGTAATACAGTGCAATATGTAGTTAGGTAGCAGTTTGCTATTACTGAATCCTGTACAGTATACCTATTTTGTTTTATTTGTATTGAAACCATGTATGATGGTTATATATACAGTAATGTAGTTGTGGTTGTGTTTGTGGCGGTAACATTGATTTTAGGCAGGATTTAGTGGGCAAGATTAGCACATGTCCTGTGTTCTAATATCATCTTTGTTTGTTTTCTTGTTAAAGAGTGACATAATGTTAGAAAAAACAGGTCATGTAATTGTGAATGTTGAGGCATCACCGAGTTACATGGCGGGAATGCCTTTTTTTCTAAGCATCTGAATGGGAATAGATGGGATGCAGTATGGCAGATGGAATGTATAGGTCACAAGTGGAGAAGATTAAATTTACCAGTCACTTTTCATGTGGTATTTGAAGTTACTTAAACACCAATGTTGAAGCACTTTGATTCACTTTAAATAACTTATCTGTTGAAACATCAAATGACATTTACAGACCAGAGAGGAGTTGTTTGTCATACTGATCCACCACTGAAGATGCAATAATTGCAGAGACTTTGCTCTGCAAAATTCTACATGTGTTCTTATGAAATTATATCACTTTTGTCATTGATGTGTGTAAAAAGAGTATCATGTTCACTGATATGCTGTTCTGGGCAGGCATAAAGTATGGCCATGCATTTACATATTTGGCACAAACGTTTTGTCCAAGGTGTAACTGAATCCCTGATCTGAGGCTGTCCCTTAACAGCTGATATTAACAGTTCGTTTGTTTTATTCCTTCTGGTTTATTTAATGACATTGTAAATATCTCAGATTCTATAACATTGAGTGACAGGATGATTAGTGAACAGTGAACTGGAAAGGATGTGGAAGGAACCGGTGCTGGTCTGATTGGAGGCATTATCTGGCATTCACCTGGACAGACTGAATAGAGTCATGAAGCCTCTCAGTCAGGGTCGTCAGCCTCTGAGCTGGCATTTAAACATGGGACCTACCACATGAAGCAGGAATGCTACATGGTCAACCACAACATTTTTGTTAACTGTTCAAGATGCCTGTCAGGAGACCTCAATGTTCATACTGTGACCCAAAAGCATCCCATTGGGCCCTGTATGAGCCTCCAGCAGATGAATATGACAGTACTGGCCTATTAATATACAGTGGAAGTGGGTTATAATGTCATGAAAGTGACTGAATATTTTGTGTCATTATGAAGGAGTGGTGTTATGGTTAACAGTCAGGAATTAATTGGTACCACAGAAAATGTGACGTTATAGATGAGGTGCCGCATAAACTAATGTCATTATAACCGGGTTCGACTGTACATCCCTTTCATCCAAGAGGGAAAATGTCCCACAGTGGGCATTTAAATTGAACAGTGTTCTGACTGCAGCAGACACCTTATATTTAAAAGGCTGTATGTGAAAGTCTAACATACTTTCACACATCAAATTAAACAAAATATGTCATAAGAAAGCTAGAATTTTGAAATGTGCAATATGTAGAATGACTGAGTGAAGTAGATACAATATTACACAGGATATGTACCAGTCAAATCATTGAGACTGTGATTTCACCTGTAAGCATTAACTAAAATGTTAATATTGTATGGTTCATTGCAAGATAAAATTTTACATATAATGATGGGCCAACACCATAATTTAAAGATGGTACTTGATCACATGAATATAAAGTTCACAAAAGTAAATTTAATGTACGTTGGCAACATTGATATACATTTGATTGCTGTATTCAGCTTCATGTTTCACCTCTACTTAAGTTGCCATTAGGCCAATCATTCGTTCGTGGCAAAATAGCAGTCACTGTCCATTGTAAATTTTCCTGTAACTAGGGATCCCAGTTTTATAAATTGATCTGTGTGAATCACTTAAAAAAGTTTGGAATATACATTATATTACAAAATTATAAAATCTGATTATAAAAGACCTTATTGTTGTTTAGTCATTCCTTGTCAACCATGTGTGACACACATTATTATCTGTAGGCTATTTCATATATTATCTTGTAGATGTTTTTATAACAGTACCATCTTAACATTAAAAATTAGAAGGATGAAGACAAGGTTCATGTAAAACTGGGGTATTATAATCACATTACGTAATTGTTTAAGTAATTCACATGGATAAATTTGTAAAACTTGGGGGATCAGGTGACAGGTGCCATTACTTGTTGATTACTGTTTTTACTACAGAACTGTCAGCCTTGACAACAGTTATATATTTTTTACTTTTCTGAGACATGTGATAGGGTTTCATGGAAAAATGAGCGTGAATACATCCATATTCACACTTAGGCAAGGGGCATGTGGGTAGGAGTGCATGTTGATGCCAAAATCAAATATGACAGTACTTGTAGTATTAGCATAACTTCTCTTTCATATGTTGTATTGACACAAATACTCATTTAAGCTGAGTTCTTATATGATTCACCTCTGTTTCCAAAGTTACTTGTGCTGCATTGGTAAGACAATAAGTGTGATATAAGCAGGTATTTCAGTTATTTTTCTGTGATTTTTTTTTTCATTGGCATTCGGACTGGGAGATTCCATATTCAGACATAACTGTAGGTGGATTTCTGTTTGTAAAAAACACATACTTTACAAGCATTTTTGTTTCTTAAAGTATACTGTGTGCTCATGCAAAATATAAACTTGTGTGTTAGCCCCTGAAACAGTTGTTTTCGAGACCTGGAATCTTTAATACGCTGCCCAGAGATTTAACTGTGGTTGGCAGTTGTCTCTTCATGGATTCAGAGATTGAACATAGTGTTGAGACAAACATTTACCTAACCCAACCTAAAGTATACTGTATACAATTCACATAGTCCATCCCATTCTTTTCTTTCAAAACAGTGCATTGTAGAAAAGAATGGTTAAGTACAAAAATTGTTTCTGTTGGAGAGACCATCCTGGGAAAATTATTGTTTTTTATGTTTCAGACATTAGGGTGCCACAGAAACTAATCTTGAGACACGGGCAATTGCAGTCATGCTTGGAAAAAGTCCATTGTATGTGAAAACTCAAATTAGTCCTGTTTCTAGGATACAGAGAAAACCTTTACGGCCAGTGGCAATCAAATGCTGGGCAATCCTAAACTAGTGCCATTGGTAGGATACAGTAATTTTGGAGAAGTTGGAGGAAGCTGCTGTGAAGGGTTTGGTGCAAAAGACTGAGTTTGTATTACGTTAGAACATTATTTATATTGACTTATATTTCTATATGATACTGTGTGTGTGTGTACTACAATTTTACGTACATGTATGTGAAGTTCCAGACTGTTTTGAGTGGAACACATTTTTAGGTGCATTCACATGGTCACGAATAGTGCCTATTACTTTCATATCCACCTGTCCGTCTGTCTGTATGTATCAGCATGGCTCCAACTGCACAGATTTCCGTGGAATTTGAAATTGGGGACTTCTGTGAAAATATATCGAGAAAATCCATATTTGGTTAAAATGGGGCAAAAATCTTTGACACGTGATATGAGGACCTAAGTTTTTGTTATTGTTGGCGGCGATATTAAACTGCCATAAAAGCTGTCTCTTCAACTGAACCAGGGTCAGGCTGTTCATTCTTCTGTTTGTCGGCATGTATCAATGTGCAGATTTATGTGAAATTCTGTATTAGGGACTTTTATGAAAATCTGTGGAGAAATTCCAAATTTGATTAAAGATGGGCACTTTATATGAAGGCATAGGTAGGTTTTGTTGTTCCCAGTGACATTAAATTGCCACAAAAGTGCTCTCTTTGTGTGAAATATTATCAGGCTCTTAGGATAGCCTAGGGGGTATAAACATTATGCGAACGCTACAATGTTATGTTACGTGGATACATTGCGTATCTTGTTCTTTGTCCAGTGTGCCTTTTCCTCCTTCCACACAGTTTTCTGTGGAGGCTGTGCTAGTAAATATGTATGGGTGTTGACTGGTTTTCTTTTATTTACAATCATGGCACCAGTCAGTGATTGCCTTTTGAATTAAATTTGAAGCCAAGCAATGAAACGATAGGTAGAGATTTTCTTTGCGCTATAAAATTATGTGATCAAATAGTTGTAACAGTGATGCAAAAATATCATTAACACTACAAAAGGTGACAGTGCAGATTCAAGGAAGAATACGGAAAAGACAACACTTTTTCAACTGCGAAATTCAACAAAGTCTATTAAATTTAATGAAATGATGCAGTGAGCAATATTCATTGAGATAAAGTGTACAATGATAGTGTCTCACTGAATATTCAATAAGTTGGCATGCGGTAAAAAAACGAAGACATGCAAAATTGTTGAAATGAATTTTTGTGAAATGAAATCCGTCTTCAAGAAGCAATAAAAGGCTAAACATGTTTAATGAGTAATATTTTGCCACAATTCATGTCAGATACAGACAGAAATACCCACCAGTGGTGCAGTAACTTAAAACTGTCACATAATGACTGCTCTGATTTCTGCCTGTTTTAATATTATTACAGTTAGAAAGTAAATAATGTTTTTTTATACTGTATTATGTATTGTCATTCAATGCTCCCTTAATCAGTTTTTGTATAGTATTCATAGTACAGGTGTGGGATGCTGGGTAGAATATGTGTATGTTTCAGAGTAATGGCATTTTTCTTCCAATATACTGTATTAGCACAGTCTTAAGATGGCAATTGTCACGGTTGATTAATGACGATACTTCTTATATGGACGTTGTGCTTGTAGTGATTATTGTCTGTTGAGTGATTATGAAGTTTTATCAAAGTTGATTGAACTGCATACACAGAGGAATGAAATCAAAAGCAAACTAATCCTGCATCACATTTTGGTACTGACATTCCTTCAACAGACAAAAGCAAATTTTGTTGTAATTAGTCATGTCTCCAGAGCTGCATTTCTGACAAAGTGTAATGGCAAACCCCATCTCCTATACTATGAAGTGAGAAATGTTCAGAAAATATGACATCTTGTTAGATGACAATACAGTCAATTGCGGACCTTCACCTCCTGATTTGACTTGTCCCAGCTCTGTTTTTTGAACTCTCTTACCAGTTTTTAATTTTGTATCTATTAATATCTGCTTGTACACATTTCCCCCATCTGTCTTCATGCATAGTTTTTGTTGTTTCTGTCAGATTCTAATCAAAACTGGAATGTGCTGAGAAACTTTTACACACTCCAATTTTCATTACAGTTGGACAAAAACTGTGTGTGTGAAGAGCTGCATGGATTTTGGTACCCATCTCAGTCCAGCATAAGTTGCTAAATGTCTATCAGAAGAAAAAATTATTTGAACAAATATTGTAGATCAAAATGAAAGATTTTGTGCCAGGTATGATGGTTTTTGAGATGAAAGGGAACAAATGCTCCAGAATTCTTGTGCAGTGTGTACATTTCTGAACTTGTACAGTCAGTGATTAACAGTGGTGTTCCGAAAATTTGAATATTGCACAGATTTCCTATTTTTGACAGTAATTAAATGAATATTTCCTCCACCTAATTTATAGATATACATATATGTGGATTTATTTCATTGAAGTAAAACTGATCTTGTTGCTAGAACTGTTACTTACGATTATTTAAATTATGTATCCTTTTTACTTTTTGTTGTCACGTTCACGTGCAACAGCTCGAGAACCACTCCATGTCCATTAACCTTTTAAAGCCTAGCGGTAACTTCACATACCACCAGGTTTAACATTAAAAAATTCTACGTGGTGCCCACATTGTGTTTATGTGTTTTGTATGGCTCTCAGAACAAACAGCAACTTTTGCCTTATAAAACATTAAGAGATTGGTTTTTATAACCGAGGTGGAGAGTGTTTACAGCGCGGTACGCACTGAGTCCTTACATAAAACAGATAAGTTTTGTCTTTAAAGGGTTAAATTTGATGTTGAAAAGTTCTACTTAAATGTGTCAGTGCATCCAAATTTTGGTTACTACAGGATAAGAATAATGGACAATATACATGAGGGCTTGCATGCATAGCTTCATCCACCAGAAACACCTTGTCAAGTATGTGTTACAGCAAAAAAACCTTCAAGCTGAGGGTTTAGAGGTAAATGAATCATACGCTTCACGTCCAACACACTTTCTTGCGTAAGTCTTCGAGTTTTTAAGGAAATTAAGAAGAAAGGGACAGAAGATATTAGAATTGTGTTACTTTATGCATATAACTCCTAATGTGGGTTAATAATAATGGTGGGTTTCATGTAAAGTCTGGTTCTGGCACTGATACAGTTGAATGTGTGTGTTAGCAATGCCTTACGTACGTTGCAGTAAGTATGCTCGGAAATGATCTTATCTTTGTATGGGAAGATGATAGACCAAACATGTCCACTTTTCAGTAATATGTTTCTGGTAGCATCAATTATGTTGAATTTTGTTTGAACTGGCATAACCTGCAGTCTGTGTTCCAAATTTTGTTGAAATTGTGTGTTCATCTTGCAACCTGCATATTAGTGTTCAAGACATTGATATCTTGTAAAACACCAGAAGTATCATAAATTTTAAGTAATGTTTGCATTTTTTAAGTTTAATATGTTTGTGTGTAATGTACAGAGAAAATATGTTTATCCTTGTAGGATATTAACTTCTATACAGCCATTATATAGTGACATATACAAATAAATAAATTAACTGCAAGGTTTAAAATCTGATATGTTTAAAAAAAATTGTTTCCCTATTGTGGATAGTTTGTTACCATAGAACCAGGAAACCACCTGCATACACTGAATGCATTAACTAAGCTCAAAATGTAATTCTTACAATCCATTAAAAACACTAGCCAGTTTGAGCCAATGCATTTTATAAAACATGTGTGATGCTACATTTCTTGTGGAGGAAGGGTGCAGTTTTCAGTCCTCTCCTCAGCACATAAAAGCAATGCAGTTTATCTGAAGTTGATGATGATGCACTGCACCACAGTGTGTCCTCTAACAGTCACATGGCACATAATATTGTAATCTGATTGCAGTATTTATTTTGGTCAAATCTGTTATTGCACCTGTCTGTAAAAAGATGATAGCACTGACTACCATTCAGGCAAATCACTGTAAACTGCAAATAAAATTCTTCTCTCAAGGCCCATGCCAAATGCAGAAAACATTACTGGGGATCTTCAGTTTGGATTCTAGTGTCATGTATCAGCTACTGATCACATCAGATACAAACAAAAAAATTGGGAGTAGGGTGAGATATTACATTCAAGAGAACCAGTAATAAATTAAAAGAGTATTGTACAAAACCGTTAGTGAATTCCATATACTAATTGACTAACTGAAAGCCATTTAAGTAACACCTGTGTATTGGTCTCTTTTTGTAAATATTTGAACGTTTCATATTCACAAAGGCCTGAAGCAAGGAGATACTTTACTGCCATTGCATTTCAACTTTGATTTTGAAGGTGCCATGAGGAAATAATAAGACCAAGAAAGGCCGGGAATGAAAGGGACACAACAGCGTCTGGACTGTGCAGACAATTGAGTGGGAACATCAATATTAGACAGAAGAAAAACATGGAAGGTGTATTGGTTGTTAGTAAGGAGGCTGGTCTAGAAGTGGAAGAGAAAAGTAAGTACTCGTTCGTGTCTCATGAAAGAAACACAGGACAAGATCACGACTTAAATGTTGCTACTATATCCTTTTCAGAATGTGAAAAGTGCAAATATTTGTGAACGATACATACAAATACAGGGCGATTCAATAGTCTCCATACATGGGGAAAATGGTCTATTTATTTACAAAACATGGTGTACACAAGCACTATTACATGGACAGCACATATGGATGCATCTCTCCCACTCGTGGAGAACTCGCTTTAACACATCTGGTGTTAACGCACGCACATACATCTCTAATGTATTCTTTTAAGTGGTCCATATTTTGTATCTTCACCTTTAGATGCCCCCACAAGTAAAGTCAAGTGGAGTGTCGTCTGGAGACATCAGAGGCCACTCCACGGGACTACAGCCACCATCCACTGACCCAAAAACTGCTGATCTAACCAATGGCATATGCAGATACCATATGATTCCAATGTATGGAGACTTTTGAATCACCCTGCAGAATTGGAAAGCATACTTTTGTGGAACCTGCGTGTAATTGAAGTCGTGTACAACTCTACATCAGGCTGTAAAAATTACTACTGCCCTTGTAGCACCGATGGAATAATCTGAATGAAACAATGGAGGACAAGGTTGCATCACATTTGGGATTGGTGGGGAACAGAGTGGTACTGGGACAGATGTCTACTGAAGTACTTCCACTTTTTCCTGTCAATATCATTCCACCACTTCCCCATACAAATTTACTTTTCTGTCACTGATGCTACAGAATTTTTGCAATTAACAGCATAATTAAATAGCATTAAAAATTCCATACTGTGGGTTCCTTGCAGACCCACTTCTTTAATCATATTATATTTTCAGCCTATTTCACTGCATAGTGGCACCCCAATCACATAGTGTGTTGAATTCAAAACTGAACTCGGACACATGGCAATTAATGGCCTTACATCTCCACATATGATATGTATAATAACTTACCGTATGTTACAGTAGATGTTGAAAGTGACCACCTTTGACTGTCACACATGCTTGACTTCAAAGGAAATGAAACATCCAGAAACTGTGTTCTAAGTTCCTATGACATTGTTCATATGATTTTTTGCTTATGTACATCTCCACAATCAAAATCCTGTGTATTAAACTGTACTGCATACTTATGGACGAAATAAATGTACATTACATTGTACTTCACATATCTGTTACTGACACCAGATTAAACTGGACTGTGTGAGTAAGCTGATGCAAGTATAGTACTTGCATTGGTAAGACTGGTGGCATGTGTGATGTAGCTGCCATTAAATTTGCCCCACAGTATCGGCAATTTCAAGACAAGGAATTCAAACAGTATGTAATAAGCTGTTCAGCAGGTGTTGGGCATTTCTGAGAGTTGAATAAGGTTATTTCCAACACCTGCTCTAACATGCAGTAAGTTACATGAGAAAATGTGTAAGGCCATTAAGTGTGCCATGCATTTGGGTTCAGTTTTGAACTGAACACCCTGTACAACAGATCTCTAAACTAAAGAACAGTTGATGAGGGATCAGAAGAATGTTACTAATTCTAATTCTAATTCTACTTAAAAATAAAAACAATCCAGAGGAACAAAGTGGCTGCTATTATCTTTAATTGGCTATAAACTCTGTCACAACAATTTTAGATGTTTGGTTATTTGATCTATAAGGGGAGATTTTCCTGGACCAATTCCTAAAACGGTGATGGTGCCGCTCTCAACCTGTGTCCTGCCTGCGTCTCTTACAATGGCAGTCACAAGCCCTAGCACTTTAGCTTTGTCACGCAGCTGAAGAAGGTACTGCTCACCCTCTTCTTCAGCCTTGAGAACTATTTTAGGTTGTCCCATTAGTTCCCACAATCTGAGGGTCTTTGGTGATGTACTTAGCAGTTTTTGGTAACAACTCACTGCAGCATGAGCACACTGGGATGCTAACTTGCCTTTTCCAAGTCCCAAATCTGTCCGCACAACAAAAACCAACTTCATATTACGCTGTCCAATTTCAGTTAAATTTTTGACAAATGACAGTGTATTAATAATATGTCCTTTCAAGAACCAGGCTGAGGAAAATCCAATAACCATACCAGTTAAAATTGAAAGGCAGTCTAAATGTCTTTCAGAACTCATTGTAACAGCAAAATTTCACACTGAGTTCCAACTTAAATCTTCTTTAATTTACTTTTCTTCATCGTGTAGTTCTCTATGCAAAGACGGAACTCCTTCAGAACATCTTGGCACTTTCTCCAGTCCTGATGTTCAGCTACACATTCCTGTGTAAAAAAAATTCAGATTCCTTTAACTTATACTGGTATATGCTTAATGGTTTCAATATGACACATAATTTATTCAGCTGTCTCAGAATTATTCAGATATTTCAGAATCAATAATAAGCATTACATAACTATATAAACACATAATTCTTTTCTTAACATTTAGACTGCTATGGCAGTGTCTGCAACTGAGTATTCTCTCCACTCACTCACTTAGGAAACATTTAAAAAAGTCACGTCTTTCAAATTTTATTCCAGAATATGAACACAATAATGTCTCTTTTTTTTAATGTTATTCATGTCCATGCATTAATTGATAATTATATAAAACAACACCAACAAAATGCACAATATTATTTTATACAATTTACATTTAAAATATTGCAACTCCAACATGCTTTGACCCTCCTAAGGACATCTTTAGGGAGTGCAAATCAACTATATGTATAAAACACAGTTTGTGGGACTACATTAGGCTAAAAGTAGGTTTTAATGTTGTTAAACAGCTTGAAGTTTGCAGCAAAGACATAAGTTTGATGAAATATTCCATATCTGGTGGTTTTTATAAATATATACGATTACAAATGTTCATATCGTAGAAGCAGCTTGTTTATGCTCCAACTATAAGCAGGTTACCCTGCTTATTGTTGTAATAACGTCATACGTCATGACCGTATTTTCAGGCTTTGCCTGGCACCGAAGTATAGTCATATGGGATGTGAGCCCCAGCAATGTAGTATAAACGTATCGGAGCGTCAGAGGAACCTACTGCTTTCATCTTCCAGTAAGAAAAATAAGATTGCGGGTAACATGTAAGTCGTCATCGCTGGTTCTTCTGCTAAACGTAACTATAACCATGCAAGATTGAGATTTTCTGAGCCGTGTTGCTGATTCAAGTCTTCTGGTATGTTACATCACGTCGACTGGTAAACAGACACCAACGTTCTGAAAGATCGTAGTACAAGGTAGACTGAACCAGAAAACGAAGGCACCGAGATTCTGCCACACGCCGCTACCGACTTAGCAGTTGAGAAGTGATGGCCTCCCTGAGGACTTGAAACACTCCACAAACTCCACACTCTGACTACTGTAAACTTTCGGTAACCCCATTCTAGCACTGTTCAAACAAATTAGATGTTCTTGCCTGAACTTTATGATGCAGCTCTATACATCCCGTCTCCTTGAGCATGGTTTCGACAAGGTCGACGTCTTCTTTAACATGTGTGTTTGTTTGTACAGACATCTTTCGAAACTACACTAAGCCGAATAAATTATGAAATGACAAAGTAACGATAAAAGTAAAATCAGAAATTCAGACAGCGGTTTGCACCTCCAATAAACATAGTATTTTCGTCAGTTTGTGTTCTAAAGTTGTCCCACACATAATACGTTCACACATTACTTACCTTTCGCAAACAATTTGTTCCTGAACCGTGGTTGTCATATCCCCATTTACGATCTATGGCAGCCATGGATCAGTCCGTAGCCACACATTGAAAACGTAAGCTCTTATCCGTGTAGTGAACGGTGATAATCCGTGGAGATAAATACCACCCGCACCGAGATCTGCGCTGTTCTGGGGTAAAACGCAGCGTTGAGTGGTAATCCTTTACTGACGTTTCGGGACAACGTATCGGTCCCAAAAGACTTCTTGACCACTTCTTGACCCTTGACGATGGGACCGATATGTTGTCCCGAAGTTTTCTTGGACTTCTTGACCCTTGACGATGGGACCGATACGTGTCCCTAAACGCCGGTAAAGGATTACCAATCGAGGCTGCGTTATACCCCAGAAGAGCGCAGACGTCAACAGCGTCGCTGTGGAAGCCTGCAATCACGGATAGACCACCCGCACCATGCTGGAATTACCTGTGGAGGAGGAAATCGCAGTCATGGATCAGATCGCAGTGACGCAGCCGCTAATAGCAGGGCAATGCTGATCTGTCTGTAATCCATGATGCCGTTGGTGTAGGCCTCGATGGCTCGCTGGTACATGCTGAATGCATGGTATAAAAAGTGCTTTGTAGCGCGCACGTATTGCAAAAATAACTATGTGCCAAATTGTGTGCAAAATTTGAAATCAGAAGAGCAGTGACTGAAATATGGCTGTGTAAGAGGATTGACTTTTTTCGCCTTAATTTATTTTAAGGCAGTATGTTTGGAAACTGAAGTAGGAGCTGTGGGTGAGTGTAAATTTTAGTTCAAATTACTAAGCATATGCTTTTTCATTGACCGGTTTTATTGGGAAGAGATAAATATTCTCTGGAACTTGAACCATTGTTTGGGACATTTGGACGTTCTTGCCAAACATGAATAACTTTTTCCTTTAACTGCTCGTACTGATATGTTTAACAGCATTAGTATGTTTCAGTGACACCAATTTTTAAGGCCTCAATCCAGCGTGTTTTTTTTTTTGCTGATTATGTTTCGTCATCAGGGGTTCGTTCGTACTATGTAAGAATCTATTACAAGTTTACATAATGAGATCGAGCCTGTTAATTTTTAACAAATCCACCAATTACATCTCTGTTAGTTGCACATTAACACCGTTTAAAGTCCCTAAAATGTTCCTCCTTATTTTAAAATAGTGTTATGTTATTAAGATATATTAGGTGTATTCATGCATAATTGTATGACATGTTACTCATCGCATATGCGTTAATATATATTGGCTGTACCAGTCTTCATATTTATATAGTCGTTTACTTAATATTTTGTTTGAGCTCATTTTATATTGTCATTCATAATGTCACATAGGGAACTGGATAGGTTATTAAACATGAGATGTAAAAAACACGTAGGAATAGACCAGCAGTCAGAGGGTACAAGGAGAACATGGAACATACAATATTATATGATAATTTAAGTGAATAATGAAAATATGAAGCTGTCTCGGTTCTGTGTTGTTACATATAGTGTTGTTAGACAGCAGTCCTTTCTTTATGTGCTGGAACATGTATGTAGGCTCTAATGTTTGGGGAGTGCACTTCTTGATGAAGTGCAGTATTGTGTACTGGTATGGTAGAATGAAGACAGCTCCTTACATGGGGTGTTTTAGGAGGAATGTGCCTTACTGTGGGACAACAGTCCTTGCTTTAAATTACCCATATCCAAAGTTTGGTTACGGAGGTAATGGCAAGATAAGTTTGAAAGAATGAGAACTCTTATATATTTATTAATTTACAAATACATGTTAAAACAAGGAGAACTTCATGGTTTCTGTTATGTTAACACCTGTACTTAACATATAATGGACACCTGAGTGACATCAAGACAATAGTTTAGTAAGGGAAACCCTTGCCAGTTTTATAAAAATTGTCCTTAGTGTTGCAAGTACTGTACATAGCACATTTGTCTCCCCATGGCTTGGCTGTCAGCTCGAGGATGGACCTGTGCAGTGTATGGATAATGCAACATATTAAACAAGTACAGTATGTATATCTGCAAGAAGACCACATTTTTCTTGTGTCATTATGTCTCTAAGTGTTCAACTTCAAACACAGATATGTTTGGCTATGGTGATATAAATTAACCTAAGTAAAATTCCTCCAAAGCATGGCAGATTTCTCCTGAAACATTCTATATAAACAGTATCTAATTGATGAAGTGCACTATAGTGTACTTGTATGGTAGAATTAAGGCAGCTCATTTTATAAAAATTGCTGCAAGCAGCTGTGAAAACATTTTTACTGGGGTGTTTTAAAGTTACTTTTAAGCTTGTTTTTTAAAAGCTTAATGTTTCATTATTCATTTCGATCATTAGACAACTGTCGTGTTGAACTTGGGATCCTGAAGTTTGGTAGGAATTGGCAATGCATGTTTTCATGTGCATGCACTGAAGAGACTGGTGTGAGGGTGACTGTTTGTAGTAGAAAAATATAATGAGATTGGATAGCAGTAAGGGTTATAGTTGTGCTGGTGGAAAAGTCTGTTTCATTTGTATGTATATGTTTATACATTTTACCGTGCAAGTGGGTATGCTATCATCATGTAGGGTCATGTTTTTTTTTACATAAAAGGATCATTTCAACAGTGAAGAGCATGTACTTTCTTACTGGAAACATGTTGTATGCTGTATAATATTGAATATTGTGGGTGAGATTTTGGTCTGATGATGAAAGCGATGCTACCAGTGATGACTTTAATGAGAAAGTGGAGAATGTATTCGAATAATTCCATGACAACCTTACTTTCGTTTGTATACTTAACATTTATTTGTATCTGTGTATAGGAGGTAGCATTGCAGAAGTATGGTGTGATGGTGTTTCCAAATCAACATTTGAGAATGCAGTGAAGCTAGAAATTATTGTGAAGTTAGAGTGGCAGTAACTCCAGTTTGGAAATTTTTCAAGAATGCAGTGGTACTGTTTTTGGACTTTTTCTGATGAGAAGAGACACTATTCAGATTGATCGTGTCTTGATAAACAGAGAAAGTCTTCAATATTGTTTAGTGTTTAGTCTTTTAGAAGAGCTGAATGCAATTGTGACCACTAGTGGTTGGAAAAGTTAGGGAGGCAGTAAAGGAACTAGAAATGCAAAATTTTGATTTGGAGGGATTTAGTCTTAAGGAACTAAATGATGTAGAACTTAAAAGAGCAGTGTGAGATCAAAATTTCAAAGAGATATGCAGCTTTGCAAACTTTGTTTCTAATGTGGATGGCAGTTTGGCTTTGGAAAGTATTAGAGAGAGTAATCAAAGCTTCACCCACAAATACCCAGTGGAAAGATGCTTCTGTTCTTTTGGGATGTACCACTGTGTCAGTGGGTTGTCAGATCCTGATGTTCTGAGGCAGTATAATGTCTTCATCTTCTACAACATTTTGTCCCTTGAAGATGAAGACAGTACATTGCCTTAAAACATCAGAATCTGATTACCCACTGATACAGTGTCATATCCCAGAAGAATGGAATCCTCAGCTACACCACCACAAAAACCTAAAAATTTATGATATTTGAGTTTAACTCAAAAACCTTTGTTTGACAAAGAATATTAAAAATTATTAAAATAAAAGAAAGGAGGTGATATTGAAATTGTTGCAGGATTGAAACCAAACTAGCGTGGACAGTATAATGACAATGTAAGCCAAGAAACTCATAGACATCGCAGGGAAAGAATGAATATTTGAATGGCAGAAATAATTATTGTGAAGCAGACTGCACAAACCCGAATATGAGAGACTTGTATATAGTGGTGTAGCCAGATTTTTGGGCACCTGGGGCAAGTAATCATAATGGCCACCCCTAGCAGAAATTATGAACTTTAAGAAAAAACAAAATTATTGACTGGATTTTCTTGTATTTTATATCACCAATTTAAAATATTTTGAACCGAAAAATTACATTTTTTAAATTTAAAATCTTGCTTTTGCTGCCCCTTGGACTCTGCCACCCGGAGTGGCTGCATCACTTACTCCTGCAACTACACCCCTCCTTGTATAGAAGCATAAATACATTTGAGAAGGGTTATTGACCAAGAACTGACTTGATCAAGGATGTGAACAGGCATTTGTTTGCAGCTTTTTAAGAACTGGAAGAATTACTTCTG
The DNA here is from genome assembly GCA_013340265.1 of Coptotermes formosanus. Classification (NCBI taxonomy): domain Eukaryota; kingdom Metazoa; phylum Arthropoda; class Insecta; order Blattodea; family Rhinotermitidae; genus Coptotermes; species Coptotermes formosanus. The sequence goes on from BLKM01000110.1 coordinate 1,785,178, forward strand.
TTATATATTGACTGTACATGGAGTTAATGTTAGCCAGGCTGAAGTATAAGATGAAACCATTGTTACCTTATATGAGACATAAATTATGACTCATGGAGGTGACATTGAAAAGTGCGATGCAAGAAAAAAACCCTGAAGCCAGAGATCTGGTTTTGGATGCCATGAGAGCCCTGCCTTAGAAAATATGGCTGTCTTCATGCAGAGGCCATTGATTTTTTTCTGTATGTACATTAGCAACATTGTAGATGCATAAAATCAAATACCACCATTGGCAAAGTTGGATACTAATGAAAAAATCACGTGCATAGTGTATGAGTGTGTATGTGCAAGGGTTATTTTTACTAGGAAAGACACAGGAGTGTATTAAATATGACATGAAATCTGCTGGGAAATGTCATTCTTGATCTTAAGGTGATTAATCTCTGTTGTATTTACAGTATAACAACAAATGTAAACATGCTTAATCTAAACACAACTTTATTTTACAGATAAAAGCAGCTACGTGTTGCAGATTAACAACAAAAGCCATTATCAGGCTGATCACAAAAATATAAGCAGGAAAGATTTACAGCTGGATCTCTAACCACCAGTGATGGTGTAAATATTTCCTTCTTATATTTTTTTGGATCAGCCTGATGATGGCTGCTGTCATTAGCTGAAACATCTAGCTGATTTTACCTGTAAAATAAAGTTGTGTTTTAACTGAGCATGCTTACAATTGTTGTCATTCTTTGATCACACAGTCTGTAGCATGTGTATGTGGTAACATTTTACTTAACCTTCTGCGAAGACTGCTAAGAATGTTTTTACTGAAATGAATGATGTAATTATCACTTCTTGGGCATAAAATTGCTTTTAGGTATTGAAAGACAGTCAACCCCAACTGCATTTTCATACCTAAATGCTTGTACTACTACAGAACAGATGACCTATATGAAGATAACAGTGTTTCATTATTGCAGTGTGTTGAATTAACTGCAGATATCCTCTCTCGACAGATTTTCCTTAATCAGTGAGGTTTTGCTTGTCAGTTGTTCTGGATTGGCAGTAATTTTATTATTATTGTCCAAATAATTGCATTCTAAATTGTATTTTCATTTTTAGAATATGCAATGACTGCTTTGGAATCATAATGAGTATGTTTCTGGTATCAATATATTTTATTGTACTGTAGATATCAACAGGTCATATATTTGTTGTGGTTATGCATGAACATACTTGTTAATTCTTTTGCAAAATAACGTTTTTATGTGGTATGATAGGGAACAGGTGTTAGTGCACCAGCCTTTCATTATATGACACAGTATAAACTCAGCGCAAGTACTGAACAAGGTCTGCCCACTTTTGCAAGCATGTTTGCAGCACTTTAGTTTGTACCCCTTACTTACCAGTCATTTTATGAACAGATGCAGAGTTTTGTCCAAGTGGGACGAAAAAATGTAGAAAATATGGACAACATTTCATTATGCCCAGAAGTTAGGCCTGGCTTTCACTGTACCGATTTTCATGAAACTCATAATTACGGAATGGCATTTTTTATATTTTAACCTTTTAAAGCCCAGCGGTAACTTTACATACAACCAGGTTTAACATTAAAATATTGTACGTGGTGCCCACATTGCTTTATGTGTTTTGTACGGATCTCAGAACAAACAGCAACTTTTGCCTTATAAAACATTAAGAGACTGGTTTTTATAACCGAAGTGGAGAGTGTTTACAGCGCGGTACGCAGTGAGTCCTTATATAAAACAGATACGCTTCGTCTTTAAAGGGTTAATACGCCGACTTGCACCTAAACGTGACAAGGAATGGGAAATTACAGGTATGAATGCATTTACCCGTACTCCGTTAAGTACCGCGTTCACCGCACGGATTGAGACGAAAGTCACATTTCCCCAGTTGCAGTGCGTGGAGGTCTGACATTCCGAATTTCACTCAAATCGGAGAAGAAATGTGGAAAGTACGGGTGAAAATTCATTTACGTCCTTAAGTAAAGTCATTCTCGTCGAGACATTGCTGTTTGACCACTCTGGGGAGTAGCTGGTAGGGGCGGGGAGGTGGTGCGGCTAACCCAGGCGTCAGAATCCAAGGTTCAGGAAGGTAGCGATTTTAGTGTTTGCCATCCCCGTTATGCGTAATGTTTGTAAATGCAGACTGAAACAAACGTAAAGCACAACTTCATTCACTGCTTTGTATTTTGGCGCTAAAAAGACATAAAATACGTAAAAACACACTACATGTTTCGGCTATATGTTTTAGCCATCTTCAGGTGTGCGCAGTGGGAACTGATCAAATACAAGTATGTGTCATGTTTGACATATGGTAAGTGTGAGATCTCACATTTGTCAGAATATAGTGTTTTAGCCAATATATGTATTTGAAATAAGACTTTTGAAGAGATATAAAATATAGGTGTAGTCAATTATGAGATGAGTTAAAGTATATGTTAAAATTAACAGTCATTAAGATTTGAAGAGATTGCTTTTTATAAAACGTGACTAATATATTAGATGAATACTGGAGCAGAGAGGAAGTTTTATCACTATTTTGTTCTGGTGGCGGCCACTGTCCACGAAGGGAGAGTAGTGGTGTTAGCAACGCCTATGCTGGCCTCTCCGTGTACACACGAGTCTTGCCATTTCACTCCACGTTGTGTATATATATTTTTTATTTGTATGAAGTTTTGATGTGCGTTATCCAATACGCATTTATATTCTTGGAGAACACTGTAGTCAGCGGGTGGAATGTTTGAGGTCTCGACGCCGTTGCTGTTAGCCAACTCAACAATTTTTAAATTATAGAGGAAACAGAACATTCGGTAAATAATTGTGTTGTTTTAAGCTTATGACTTCTGTCAGGGGAATCCATTATGATTACTGGCTCCGAGCCCAAAAAACCTAGGTAAGCTACTGTAATTAATACAGATGCGTAGGCTGTACGATGTTAATGCTGCAAGAAGCTCATCTGTCGATAAAACAGTGATTAATAAGTAGATGTTCACGGGGAATTGACTTCCAAGTAACTCTGGGACTCTGATTGGTCCTATGTAAATTGAGCAATTCCCTTAATAAGTCGAAAACTCTAAAATTTCGAATTCTAACTCCCCATTGGTTTCTAATGACTGACGCGGTATCCCTTAACCTTTTAAAGCCTAGCGGTAACTTTACATACGACCAGGTTTAACATTAAAAAATTCTACGTGGTGCCCACATTGCGTTTATGTGTTTTGTACGGATCTCAGAACAAACAGCAACTTTTGCCTTATAAAACATTAAGAAACCGGTTTTTATAACCGAAGAGGAGAGTGTTTACAGCGCGGTACGCACTGAGTCCTTATATAAAACAGATACGCTTCGTCTTTAAAGGGTTAATGTACGTACTGTGTGTAAACCCGTACAAGCGTCGTCTACCGGACAATTTTAATGTGCTACCGTAACTAACACGGTATGCACCCTATCGTGATTTACATCTCGAGAAAATGTCAACCCCTCGAATTTTGACTGTCCTAACAAACTCCAAACCCCCATTAAATTTGACACTGACGAATGTGTGAAAAACTGAAGTCTCCTTTGTACTAATTTACGGCTATATCCTATCCTATGCTAACGTCTACATTTCTCACACTTTTCAATTTTCTGTCTATCCTTTCACAAAAGACTCCCTCTTGTTCTCTGGTCGTGTAACCTATCTTACCCCCTGTTACGATACTGACCTGCTGTGTTAAGTACCAGGTACTACTGATGTCCCTCGCAATGTCCACATTCTCTATCACTACATTCCATAAATTACCTTTGATTCTCCTAAATAAAATAAAAAATCCTTTCCAACGGTTTATAATACCGTGGAAAGTCTGACTGTATAGACGAGGTGCCGTATAAACGAATGTCATTATAACGGGGTTCTACTGTGTGTGTGTGTGCGCGCGCGCGTGCGCTTGTGTGTGTACACAAACCTCTAAGAATCTCCCTTCTTCCTTACGGCACTTTATCCTGGCAGTACAGCCAACTACTAAGGCGTGTTTCTTTGATCGTCCTCAGCATCGCAGCTGTCAGCAGGATGTCTCAGCGGATGCAGGCTTTCTGTGTGAAGCTGCCATCCTTGGTAGGACGATAAACGAAAGACCCTATGCAGTATTTGTCAGTGGTGTGACGCAGCGTTTAGGCGAGTCTCTTAGACGTTGATCGCTGGACAAAGTCTGAGAGAAGGCTCTTGAACGTTTAGATTACTTGTGCTGATTTTTTTGTGTTGTCCTTCCAGTTGCTGGCAATTGTTTGATCATTTCCTCCACATAGATCTTTACCATTTGACGGAATGGGCGGCTGGGGTTCAGTCCCAGGCAGACATTTGTCGGTAATTGAGTGCAGACCGACTTTGGGTCCAGCGTAATACCGTAGTTCTGCCGCGAAAGTAAAGCGGGCAGACCGTGAAACTTACACTCACAAATGTGTGTAGTGCTGAGGTTGAGAATGGGTAAAGGTTTGCCTCTGCCTCCCCGTTTGTCACAATAGTGTGGTGCTTAAGCCTTTACAGACGAAGCGTATCTGTTTTATATAAGGACTGAGTGCGTACCGCGTTGTAAACACTCTCCACTTCGGTTATAAAAACCAGTCTCTTAATGTTTTATAAGGCAAAAGTTGCTGTTTGTTCTGAGATCCGTACAAAACACATACACGCAATGTGGGCACCACGTAGAATATTTTAATGTTAAACCTGGTCGTATGTAAAGTTACCGCTAGGCTTTAAAAGGTTAAACATCTTCTCGCGACCAAATATATGGTGAATTTAAGCCTTTACGGACAATTGATTCTTGTACATTTCCCTCCAAAACTGTGATGGCTGTACGCATGTCCTTTGCCTAATTCGTTTGCATTTTCCTCATCAGGGAGTAAAAACAAATTGAAAATAATCTGACAAAGTGTAAGTTCGCACTTATGTAAATATGCAGTTATTCTGTTTATTGTCGTTTCTTCAAGTTCTGTTCATTTATGTTTCATGTTGCTTTAGTTTGTAGAATGCACCTTTTTCGGTGCGAGTCTGGTAGCAGCGGGGAATCAGCCCTTGCTTCAATTGCTGTGGCTGCGGCTGCAAGTCTGTAGTACAGTATGAGGATATTATACTTCTGGCGATACGTGTAGTATAGTGTAGTTGGAGGCGTTTTTGTTAAAACTACAAACATGACAACAGAGCGCGAAACAGTGAGATTACATCCTAGAACTTGAAGGTAGTGAGTAGCTGTATGATACCTGACTACTCCTAATCAGGAACTATACAACTTGATGTATGATAGCTGACTACTCCTAATCAGGAACTATACAACTCCATTGTATGATAGCTGACTACTACTAATCAGGAACTATACAACTCCATTGTATGATATTTGACTACTCCTAAGCAGGAACTATACAATTCCATTATATGATAGGTGACTACTCCTAATCAGGAACTATACAACTCCATTGTATGAAGGTCGAATACATCTAAACACGTGACTGTGTAAATTTGTGCTATAACTAGTAATTTGTAATGACTTGGACATTCATTATATGTATTAATTGCTCGAAGGACAGGCGACGTCCCGATTCTTCGCAGAACGTTTCCTTGTTCAGCGGATGAGGTTGGAAGGCCACTTTGGACTGTTTTGTAACAAGTATTTCATTATCTTGTCATAGAGAGAAAAAGAAATGTTGACTCTTGCTTCTTGTAACGCCCGCGTAGAACGGAAGTTCAAGCTAGTGTATGTGAAGGACATGTCGAATAGGAGCACAGATTTAGAGATCTTTGATTCCACGTATGCTGTATGTTCAATGTCGGCTTTGTACCTAAGTAAACATAAAGAAACTTCACGTACATGTATATAACTTCATTCTGCAGAGACCTGGAGAATCTGGTAGGCGCTCAGCCGATGTAAGAATTTCCCTGGCTGCTCTGGAACGTGAAGGTTCATTACTGTGTTCAGGTGACTTTGTCCCTGGCGCTATCCTGAGGCTGTTTAGTTGTGGTTCGGGGGTGTTTAACCCGCGGCCACATTTGTAGTTTGTGTATATACTATAAAAATTACACAATAATTTAGGCGCTTAGGTATACAACTTTTTACATGCTCAGCCCGCAATCTAGCCATAAATAACGGTTTGATCCTTTGCCAGAAAAGGATCGACGCCTGTGGTCAAGTTCGAACCCTCGTACTTCCACACCGCACTTCATGACGATCATTTGTAGCCACATTTCCTTTGCTTAAGAACAAAAAGTAAAAAATTGTGGGAACACCGCGTGATTGCCACACCTTTCAGTTTTGGAACCAATTGGCAGATTTTTACGATTTTTTTTTTTCGTTGAGTCCACGTCAATCCCAGAATAACTCCATGCGGCTGAATAGTTTTTGTGAAGTTAAGAGTTTCTCAGCTAGTCAATTCCCCACTTTTAATGGACCCCCTCTCCAGGTTCATTACAGTGATTACAGGATTCCGTCACGGGTCCTTGTTATGAGATGTGTTCAGTTTATATCCTCCAATCCCATTTCTTTAAGATGAATTCTAATACTATCCTCCCATCTACTCATAGGTCTTCTAAGTGGTCTCTTTTCTTTAGGTCTTCGCACCAAAAGCCTGAATGAATTTCTGTTCTCTCCCATACATGTTAATGCCCCGCCCGCCTCTTTATGCTCAGTTTGATAACCCTAAAATTAATTGTTTGGCCAGGAAAAGTCTACAAATCTTGAAGTTTCTCAGTTTGCAATTTTCTCCAGCTTCATGCACTTCTCCCTGTTGTGTCGAAATGCTTTCCTGAGCACCCTCTTCTCGAAGACACCCAGTCTCTGTTCTTTCTGCAGTGCAGGAGACCAAGTTTCAGATCAATACGAAATAACAGGCAAAGCTATAGTTACGTGTACTTTATTCTTTAGTTTTTATTTTGGTAGCACACAGGAAAACAAAATAGACTGAACCGAATAGTAGCAGCCATTCACTTCTAGACCAGTCACTATACCAGCGAATAATAAAACTTTAGTATGTTTCATTATGCAAGGCATGACACATTTTCTTTTATTTTACATGTAGGCGGCGGGTTAGATATTTAGGAGCCAGGCGTTTTTTCCTTGTGTGGATTTATGTTGTACGATTAACAAACTTAAACCTTCCGCTTTTGCTCGTACTCAAATTGTATGTGTCTAACACGTCACAGGGTGTTTGATACACACTGTGGGTATTGCCAAGTGGTAACCACTGCAGCGTTTTTATTGACAACATCCCGGGAAGCATATGAAATGAAAGTGAAAACCAAAATCCCGTACAAATACATTGAAGTAAAAATTCTCATATTAACCCTTTAAAGACGAACCCCGTCTGTTTTATATAAGGACTCAGTGCGTACCGCGCTGTAAACACTCTCCACTTCGGTGATAAAAACCAGTCTCTTAATGTTTTATAAGGCAAAAGTTGCTGTTTGTTCTGAGATCCGTACAAAACACATAAACGCAATATGGGCACCACGTAGAATTTTTTAATGTTAAACCTGGTCGTATGTAAAGTTACCGCTAGGCTTTAAAAGGTTAAAGCTCCTTATTAAGGTAGATATTCCAATTCCTCAGAATGATCAGTCACAATCTGCACTTTTAACTTTATTAAAAGTTATTTGGCGACCAGTTTTCGGCTTATTAAAGCCATTATCAGGCTTTACAAAAACATGTATTAAAGGGAAAAGCCTTCCTCTTTAACGAAGTAAAGTAAATGTATTGTATAGAAGTTACATCCATGTAAGTATATATATATATATATATATTCGTTGGTGGCAGTGGGCGATATAGAAGTAACTTCTATATAAGACATCTATTTCGTGTAACATTACTTTACTTTGTAAAAGAGGAAGGCCTTTCCCTTCATGTGACATAGAGTTGTAAGCCGAAACCTGGTCGCCAAATACTTCTAACAAAGTAAAAAGTGTTGGTTGTGACTGATCATTCTGGGGAACTGAAATGTCCACCTTTGTATACACACGCCAACTGGGATGCTTAGCGTAAAAAAAAAGTTCCTTATTCGTAATTAAAATACAAAGATGACTAAGCCGAAAAATACCACAAGCCGCCGTCCGCTTCAAGTCCTCTCGTTATCTTTCGCTCTAATCACGGCTGACACGCGTAGAGTTCCTTCCACGCAATATGCTAAACTGGTTTTTGTGGTCGGATTGTTCGTTGGTGGCAGTGGGCGAGCTGTTGAGTAACGAAGTAATTGTTGAACCGTATCTTAAAAAAATTAACTTATTTTACAAACTTCCGAAATTCTAGGCGCCACGATAACTGTCTAGGCAGGCGACCTGGCGCCCCGGATTTGTCGAGGCTTGCTCTTACAGCAAGTGTGTTCACACCCAGTAAATTAACACCACCAATGGTGACTAGAGTCTGATGTGTCCCATTCAGTTTCAGTTCCTCCTGGTTTTTATCGAATATCCTAATGGCATAATTTGAAGGAAAGGTGAAAAGCATTGGCGATAAAGCATCTCCTTTTTTCAAACAATTCTCAATAGGAGTACCAGATGTTTTCCTCTCTGGCCTTCACTATAGAGTACATTGAAACACTTTCTAGTTACCTATGCGAGTTGGCAGAGGTTTCCACAGCGATGTAGCTGAAGATTCTGTTATTGTCGGATATGACGCGGTAATCGGTTTCCGACGTCTTGAAGGAACATAATCGCCTTCATCTGAAGGTTGTAGACCCACGAAGATGAATGCGTTATAGCCCAATAGAATGGAGCCCACCAGTGACAGACTATTTAATTTTCATTGTATGTTTTTAAAACTTAATTATGTACACGCCTGCTGTAAATTATGATCTGGGATAGCGTAGTGAGTATGACGACTAGGCTACGGGTTTCATGACTGCAGTTCGATTCCCGACGGGGGGAAAGAGGTTTTTCTCTTCTGGAAAGCATCCAGACCAGCTCTGGGACCCACAAAACTCCCTTTTCAATGGGAACCGGTGGTTTTTTCGACGGGAGTAAAGCGGTCGGGGCGTGAAGCTGACCGTCTCATCAATGCCAGGGAGGAACTATACCTCCACATTCCCATGCGCCGTCAGGGCATGCAGAGGGACAGCTTTACCTGCGATGAATTAAGCCAGTGTTCCCAACCTTTCTTCCGTGGAGAAACCCCTGAAATGATTTTGCATGTCCCGATGAAACCTACCAGTGAAAACGTTTTCAGGCCAGAAAAAGTTGGTAGCTGGGAGCGCAAGCCAATTAACTGGTAAGTTATTGTCAAGAAAATTTATTTGTAAAGATCTGCTATGTATGTGTTTATAGGGGTGCACAAATTTTTCAAAACTCTGTGATCCAACTCAAAATTTTAGACGCGAGAAGGGGGACCCACAATGTTAGGCGCCAACATACAAAATTTAGTCGCCCTGGCGACCTGACGCCGGGATGTGTGCAATCCTCTGTGTGTGTGTGTGTGTGTGTGTGTGTGTGTGTGTGTGTGTGTGTGTGTGTGTGTGTGTGTGTGTGTGGTATATATTTTAAACTTTATACTGTAAGAAAACATTCAAATTTTTTTCTTCCGTAGGTTATTTGGAGGCGCTTTTCCCGGTATTTCAAAATTTCAAAGTGTTTGTGTATTTATTTAACTATTTCTCATGGAACCCTTGACGACATTCTGCGGAACCCTGGTTGGGAAGCACAGAGGTACGGGTTTCTTCAATGGAGAACGCCAACTGCACGCCATAACATAGATCTTGGTTCTGTTTATTTGTTATACAAACAGTCCCGTCTAGCCGTCTGCTTTGGCGGAAGAGGAAACAACCTTTAAACAGTGCGACAATTCTTATCTACTCTAGGAGCAGGCAGTATTAACCCCAAGGATTCGTATTGTTCGCCTTTCAACGGGTTTCTGGCTAGTCGCGTGTCATCTTGAACTTCGATGCGTTGACATATATATAGCTTTTTACGTCACATATAATTTAACTGTATAGTCATAATTGTCCATCTACAAGTTCAAAGATGAAAGATAATGGTGTTGGGAGTGTGGTATACTTATGTTTGGAACATGTGACCATTGCGGGCCTATTAAACGCACGTCGGGAGTGTCGGTGTCAGTATAATTGCTGAAACAAAAGTGTCAGTGGTTTAAGAAGCGTGATAAACAATCCGTTCTTGTCAGTCATTCGGAGGAAGAGCGGAGCAGTTGTCGTGCCATTGGTGAAGCACCTTTTGGTAAGTTATGTCACCGAATTAGGTGATGCGGTCTTTAAAATCTTTCTGATCCACGGCATTTAGTAGTACATGTTCCTGACGATTCGTATAGAACCTAACATTTGCTGAGCATTGAACTTCAGGTACTGTTTGTGTAGTTGTTTTACCAACGGAATATACAGTCGGACTCGGTTATAACGTCGTGAAAGGGATTGAATATTTTGTGTCGTTATAACCGAGGAGTACAGTGGCCGCGCGGTCTAACGCGTAAGTCTGCGGCCGAGCGCTTGCTGGGATCGTCGGTTCGAATCCCACCGGGGGCATGGATGTTTGTCTCTTGTACAGTGTTTGTGTTGTCAGGTAGAGGTTTCTGCGACGGGCCGATCACTCGTCCAGGGGAGTCCTGCCGACTGTGGTGTCTGAGTGTGATCAAGTGAAAATAAAGAACCTCGACACCTACTGTGAGTAGGTAGAAGAGGTAAGGACGACGTACGTACGTATGTACGTACGATAACCGAAGAGTATGATGTTATGGTTAACAGTGACGAATTAATTGTTACCACGGGATATCTGACGCTGTAAGCGAGGTGTCGTATAAACCAATATCGTTATAACCGGGTTCGACTGTACTTGTGCACTCTGATTCTGTAAATTCAGTGCTTATTCTCTTTATCTGACACGATGTTGATAAAATGTTACATGATATGTCACATGTCCGTTTTACAGTTCTGGCACTGTCCTTATTTGTATACATGCTGACAGTCGGTATGCATTCCAAATATCAGTAACGTGGCTGACGTCAAAGGAAACAATCCACTGGCAGTGCAGTAATATTTCGCCACATAGACTCGCGCTGCTTAATGTGTGCGCGAACTGACGCTGACATGTGTTTTTAGTTCTCAAAATTTTTTATAACCCTCAGTTCTGAAGGCACATAAACTCATCAGATTGTTGTGATTTAAGGAACTAGCGTAAGACACTGAGCATCTTATCCTTTCTTTTCTTGGGGGGGAGGGCGGGCATTCACGATATTTATTCGTTCTGTCATATGAGATTTATTTTAATTCCATTTGAGACACCGTAATCGAAGCGAAAGCCAAGTAATATTTTTTTTGCGAAGGTTGTGTCGTCTGAGATGTCAGGGTGTGACGCGGCCAAGTTTTGCTGAAGTGTACCGACATTTTGCAGGATAATATAGACCCCAGTGAAATATCACAACATGTATTTCATTTAGCATAATTTAACACTTTTGGCTACCGAATCCATTCCACCCGGTCGTTCCGCTGGTATTTGCCTATGTATTTTCCTCACCTACGACAGTCGCCGGCGGGTCCCACAACACCTGAGGTTAGTTTTCCTTCCCTACATAACGATGCCGGAATTACAGACCGTTAGTATCATACTGCGGTGTTTGCCGCACCGTTACCTTTTGCTTGGCGTGAGACCACCTGTAGCTGGCATCGCACCTCCCGAATGACCATGCGTGCGCCACCGGTGCATCTATGGTAGTCAGCGTGTTAAGTATCACAAATGTTTTGCGACCAATCCAGTTGCGTAACTTGTCCCTGTACAGCGATGTGTCGTTAGCATATCTCTGATGTGCGCGTAGTAACATCGCCTACGAAGGCTGCGTCTGTTGGTCTGAATTTATCTCGCGTTTATGGAGACTGGGAAACAGGTTTTCCCCGCCGTCTCTCACCCGTGAAAACTAATTAACTGTTCGCGGATGTTCAGCCGTTCAAATTAGCCTTACGTTACCATGAAGATAGAGTCACACAAGAACGTTTCTTTAAAATGAACACAACAGATAACTGCACACAGAAGCGTTCTTTGGAAGCTGATTTTAGTTTATCTGATCAGACTACTTTGAGGCAGCATATTTTAATATTATTCTCTTAATTAGGCCAGTGTCTCCCAAGGGCAGCTTTAATATCACGTCCAATATAAGTGGAAACCTTGCCGTGTGCTCATAGTGAGGAATTATAAGGTACGTTCATAGCTTTGCGCGCGAGATCTCTTGGATGGCGGCCACTTAGGAGACCGAAAAGGCAGTGTTAACGTAACATTAATGTAAATCTTAGGAGAATTAGCATGTGTAAGCCCTGGGTCATGTTCAACGACGGGCCTTGGTATCACAGTCAATCAGTCAGGTAGTGCGTACTGAAGTAGCGAATTTAATTACACCTCCCTCTGTCGTAACGGAACCGCAGAGGGAGTAAGCAGCCATGTCTCGTGCTAGTAGCTGATTGTAAAGTAAATACGTAATGTTCACCTGCAACAACGTGAAAATTGTACGTATGATCATAAAGTGGTAGTGCATAAGCTTTAAAGCGTTCTAAGAACTGCAGCAATACAGCATCCCGTTTGGGAGACACAGCCATTTAACCTTATACAGCCTATTCCGCGAAGTAATCGCCAATATTCAGGAACGTCCTCTAGACGTCATTTAGAGGGGAAGGGGGGGGGGAGTCGAAGAAACTATAGACCAAACCCTTGTTTTACGCCTTAGCTGTGTTCCTGAAATGTGGCCGTAAATCAAAGAGGCGTAAATCGAAAATGACGTTTCCATAAGAAATAATGGCATAGTTAGGGGTTAGGGTAATGCGGCGCAGCGAGCCAAAGGGCGTTAAACAAGAAGTGCTGTAGGCTATACTGGCAAGGGGCGATAAAGAAATGAAGCTTAAAAAACAAGGGCTACGTGTATTTCCTTTTCGGCACCATTGTTAAGTTACGCTGTAGCTTAGCCTTTTAAAGCCTAGCGGTAACTTTACATACGACCAGGTTTAACATTAAAAAATTCTACGTGGTGCCCACATTGCGTTTATGTGTTTTGTACGGATCTCAGAACAAACAGCAACTTTTGCCGTATAAAACATTAAGAGACTGGTTTTTATAACCGAAGTGTAGAGTGTTTACAGCGCGGTACGCACTGAGTCCTTATATAAAACAGACACGCTTCGTCTTTAAAGGGTTAATGTAGGCCTGAAAAAAAGTTTTCTTTGCAGTGTACATGTAACACAACACTACACAGCCACAGCTGCTGTCCAAGGGAGCTCGCGTTACTAGTTGCATTAACTTGGTAACAGTGTTAAAACGTACTGTAGTATAAGACATCTTTACTCTAGATGACCTGTAGAAACGCTGCTGAAGTTTGGCCATTACGTCGCCGTACGTTTTGTATATTTAACATCACTGTATAGACAAAGGAAACCGTCGGTGTGAAAGAGTCAAGGCAGTGCGTTGCTAAGGCATACTGTGCAGACCCTGTTGGTGGTTGCGAAATGGATCATACGTTACATTATGTTTGTGAACAAATTCCAAGATAACTTGTAAATGTAATCTCCTGATAGCGCAATACAGTTATAACGCATAGCAAAACACAATAATAATTCATTTTTTTTTCCTAGTATTATTAGCCACCTTGAGCTGCAGCGGCAAACCCGCTTTCTCGGTTTCATTTAGTGCTTCCTTGTTACGCGAAGTTGCTGTTGGATGTTTGTCTTAGAGATTTTTCGCTTATCTTTTCGTTCTAATCTCAAACGCTTAGAAAACTTCACTGTCCTACCATTGACAAGCTTCGGAAGGATCTGTAGCAGTTAATACTTGGCACATAAAGCAGTGTTTCTAATGTCCTTGCTGACATCCTGATTGGCAGCACAAAATAGACATCTGTCAAACTTAGAATTGCTGGAACCCGGATCGCGGGGACTCCGCATCAGAACGTCAGGAGACTGCTTGCTTTCTCAGCGTGCTTGTAACAGGCTGCACAGACATGTCCAATGTTCATTAACTATTTCGTATTTCGTTGTAGTATACAGTCCTTTTTATGTATCACAGAATATTTGATTTACATAAAAATGTGGAAGTGTGCTTTAGGTGGCATAATTCTACATAGTGTTCAGCATAAGGTGTGCCAAACTTCAGGGTGACATTACAGTCACTTTGAGCAAAATAATTTTTAGTGACATGTGCCGGATAATCAGCCGTTACACCGCTATGTTAGTTTTAATGTGCGTACGTGGCTGTAACCGAAACAAATTGTAGTACTATGTTTTATCATAATGTACACATGAAACGACAGATAACACTACGAAAGAAAGATATCCTCTTAAGTCTTGAACTACTGCACAGCGTGTGTGCAGTAACACCACAAAACAAAGACAGCAGTTAAGACCTAACCTGCAGCAGCTATGGAGCTGCAACAGCAAACAAACATTGTGTGTCAGACAATACCACAAGATAAACACGTCGATTTTTAGCTATGTTACCCAGTTGGTTATGTCAGTTGACGTTGTTGTGTTGTAGCAAAAATATACGTTTTGATTAGGTAATATTAACCCTTTAAAGACGAAGCGTATCAGTTTTATATAAGGACTCAGTGCGTACCGCGCTGTAAACACTCTCCACTTCGGTTATAAAAACCAGTCTCTTAATGTTTTATAAGGCAAAAGTTGCTGTTTGTTCTGAGATCCGTACAAAACACATAAACGCAATGTGGGCACCACGTAGAATTTTTTAATGTTAAACCTGGTGGTACGTAAAGTTACCGCTAGGCTTTAAAAGGTTAAAGAACGTCAACATTTATTTGACACTGATCATTGTCCGCAGTTGTCTGCACCGTTCTGTGTGCAAAATTGTGCGCATCGTAAAATAATTTTTTGCCCTTGTGATTATTTCATCGTTTCCGCCTTCATGCGGTCAGCGGACGCCGTGAATCGCTTCAAGAGTTCTAGATTTTCGCCAGTAGAACATGTCCTTCATGTGCCCCCATGAGGAGTAGTCAAGGGACGTGAGGTCTGGTGACCTCGCAGGCCAGGCAAGTACAAGATACGTGTGAGTAGTGTTTGCCAGAGGTGGGAGTAGCGTGAAGCTGGTTGATGTGAAATGGTACCGTACAGTATCTGGAAACATTTAAAAGCTCGTAGCGATGTAACGGTTGACAATCGGGCAAGTGCTGAAATAGCGTTTTTTACTCAGAGTGACTCATAATATTATCCTGTAGTGTGCCGTACTTCGTGCGAAACGGACTGTACAAGTGATACGCGTAGAGGCTTGAACTTTACATTGAATGTCCTCAGCTTAAGACAGCTGCAAAGAAAGCCTGTTTTTAAATTTCACGTCTTCTAGAATGTTATGTCACGTTGGCCGGTATACAGTCACTAGGGATTCAGTGTTCTAAAAACAAAAACAAAAAAAACCAGACACTTAACAAAATTCATGTGGGGGAGGGGGTAGAAGGCAGAATTTTTAACTCGGCACGTAATGAAAAGGAAAGAGTAATTTATTATTGTTACTACAACATGATAACTTGGATAAAAGCTATGACATACAGGTACAACAATGAAATAATAATAATAGACAAATGTGATAAATAAAGAGGCCGAGAAGATTCTAAAATATAAAGACCTTATAATAGAAATACAGTGTATGTGGAATGTGAAAACAAAGGTGACGCCAATAATAATAGGGGCAGATGGAACGGTTTCAAAATCCTTCAGAAAATACTTGAGCAGCGTACCGGGAAAGCACGATATCAAGGAACTACAGAAAACAGCTATATTGGGCACAGCACACACACTGCGGAAAGTGCTAATGTAGAAGCACAAAAGGGTTTAATATTGAAGACAGCGCTATATGCACCATTAACAGTACGCGCGGAATAGCTGCGACACTGTGTACCCTAGAAACATGGTTTGTTTCAGGTATATAAGTGCGAATACCCTGCATAAAAAGATGATGATGATGATGATGATAATGCTCAAAACTCAGAAATTCAGTTCCCACGTACTTTCTTTAGATATCCTTTTCTTGTTATTCACATTCTCAGTCCAGATTCTGTAATCAGTAATCTACACATGTTCCTTTCCTTCTCCTCTTACTGCCAGTCGCCAGTTGATGGCTGTCCTACTCCTATAGATGTTTTCTCCTACCGTAGGGAAGTGAAAATGTTAATACGAATTGTCAGAAATGTCTTATTTTTATGGCTTGGAAAAACACGGGACGTTTGACATCCTTAACCGAATTTTGCGGGACACTGAGTCAGAGCGGTTTAAAGCCGATAAAACCGGGACCATCCCGGGAATAACGTGGCGAATGGGACCCCTGACAGTTGCCGACGTTTCGCAGACGAATGTACTACGTTTCTCTGAAATTTCCGTAACTGTTTACCAGTCGACACTGCGTACACATCCCGGCATGCTGGAATCTTTATACACGTTACTGTGGTACCCTGAAATCTGGCAAGTATCTGTGGCAGAGATCTCAGTGCCGTACTAATTACGGAGAAATCAGTGCCGTACTAATTACAGCACTGATTGCAGTAGGAAGGTGACTGTAATAAGTGTGATGATGCAATGAACGTCGTTGTGATAGGCTGGTAGAGGGATTTTTAAAAACGGGCGATTTGCAACTCAACATTTCCATGCTAAAGCTCCTTGTGTCTGTGCGCCCGCGAGAGGAAGGGAGGGCACAGAGGACATCTTGCCTGCAAATGTAGCAAACTCTGTCGTTATGGTGTATTGGTTTCGTGCAAGGGCGCACCCAAGGGGGAGGGGGGAGCTGCCGGTCTGCAGCCCCCCTCAAACCCCCCAAAATCGAAATTTAAAAACAGATTCTGTAGATATTATATCAAAAGTTTTACGTGATTTTCCCTTCTGCCGAAATCAGCCACTGAAATCAGTTGATTACTAGCACGTTAGAATTTCGAAAATTAAATTTGTAAAACAAACAAAAAAAAAACAAGAAGCTAGGACACTGCGATTGCATCAAGGAATGTGTAGTTGTATCCATATGTATATAAATGTAGTTGCGAACCGTGTTATGTTGTACGTACAACATGATTTTGGTTACATAATTTTTAAAATTAAACTAATTATATATAGCCTCAGGGTCAGCCCCACCCCCACCCCCCGCCCCAAGGAAAAATTCTGGGTGCGCACCTGGCTTCGTGTGTATTGTACTCTTCATCGTTCTTGTTCTATCATGGTTTGTTACAGGACAATAATTCTCATTTATTCGTTGTTTACTTCCTGCCCCCCCCCCCGGGGGCCCATTCGACCCCCTTGTATCCAAGTTTTCAGTGCCGTGACATTGGGCACTCAAGTTTTACCAAAGCAGTTCTTTGTGTGACCGAAAGTACGCTCTCATGTCACTACTCAGTCTTTTTGCGTTAAAATATTGCCTGGCCCTGAAAACCACCATGAAGTAGCCAGTCGTCTGCGGTGTGACGTAACGAGTTTGCGTGTGGAAGGTAAGCAACTTCCCGTATGATGCCGCCATACCAGTTTCGTACATATTCAGGGGACACGCGTGTCTTCGTGCACGTCATCAGCAATGTCAGCAGGTAGAGTATTTCGCAGCATTGTGTTCCGTCTGCTTTGTACCACATGGTGTGGCCGCTCAGGGCAGCACAGTCGAAGGGGCGACAAATTTGGTGGCAAAATGAACATTTTAAATCAAAAAAATTGATTAACTGCTTTCAATAAATTTTAAATTACTGAGCCGAGTGTAAGGAAATTCAATAAATAATTGTGATTTTTTAAAGTTCAAAATTTCTGCTAAGATAGACCAACAAGTACGCACACTGTGTACAATTATATCTTTGTATCAGTGTCACCCCTACATGTTTCGGTTGTCAAGCCACCATCATCTGGGCGCACCGTAGGTGACAGGCTCCGTTCTGCATCTGAAGTCAGTGGTGCCTGCTGATGATGGTGACTTGACCACCGAAACATGTAGGGATGATGTTGATACAAATATATAACTGTAAACAGTGTGCGTATTTGTTGGTCAAAGATATAATTGTATACAGTGTGCGTGTTTGTTGGTCAAAGATATAATTGTAAACAGTGCGTATTTGTTGGTCAAAGATATAAATATAAACAGTGTGCGTATTTGTTGGTCAAAGATATAATTATAAAAAACATTGTGCGTATTTGTTGGTCAAAGATATAAATGTAAACAGTGTGCGTATTTGTTGGTCAAAGATATAAATGTAAACATTGTGCGTATTTGTTGGTCTACCTTAACAGTTTAAAATATGCGCGGTATGCAACATATATAATTCCATAGGGCGGCTGTTGTGATTACTTGCCCTGGGCGCCAAAAACCTAGCTACACCACTGGCTGAGGTTACATTTTGCTGGTATGCGGTAAGTAACATATTAACATGTTAAAATCTAAAAGCAGGCTGTAATCCTGAAATGCATGGAAAGTTTATAAAAATCGTCTCCTTAAATATAACCGTAAAAGAATTTGCCATTTATCGTGTTCGTTACTGGAAGTGTGTATGTGATATTGTTGCAGTGTTATGTAGGGGGTGTCCCACCTTCTTCCTGACCACGGCAACTGTTACGGGATATCCCGGTGTGTGCAGGCTCTGTATGCGATAAAGCTGCCTGCTCTAGGACACGAGGAAAGGGACACTATTTAACATGTAATGAGAGCGGCCAATATTCTCGCATTTATTAATCTCAGATCATCTTATTTAATCTGTTGTTCATGTATTAATGATAAAATGGGAAAGAAGTTTTCTATTGTTGTTATTATTATTATTATTATTATTATTATTATTATTGCTGATGATGAAAATATCTGTCGGTGGCATTGCCATGTTGGGAACGCGGACGCTTTGATACTTTTCTTTGTTTAAACATGGGGAAATTGTTTAAGATTGTGATTAAGACTGTGAGTGTTCAGGTCATCCTTCCCGCGGGACGCACAGACGAAGCAGTGGAGAAAATTCGCAGAATCTTCGACGAAGACCGAGGAAGTACCATTTCGGTGATCGCTGTCAGGTTACGCGTCTCGTGTGGCACATACTTCCTTATTCTAAGGAAGGACGTGGATATAGGTGGATCTGCGCGAAGTTTGTGCCACGGTTTGCCTTGCTGGTCTGATTTGGCCGCCTGTGTGTGTATTTTTCTTTTTATTTGGGGCAATGCAATAGGAGCTACAAGGTGGTCGTTTCCAGGTTGTCCGTGCAATTCAGGGACAATCGCTGATCATCCTGCACCCGCTTCTAAAGAGTCAGACTGAACAGTGCTTCCAACAGGGGCAGAAACTCTCGACCGTCTGCACAAACTCGGAAGGGGACCCACTTTGAATGGAACAACAATGATCAGTAACAAAGTTAAGCCTTATAACTGGGAAAAGTCACGGATATCCTGTGTCAGACTAACCGAAAAGTCCTAAGCACGATACATTTTGTCGACTTGGCAACATTTTAATGGGACGCCCCGACTGGCCTTCTGCTTCCTGGCCTCTGTCGTCAGGCAACCTTGGTGAGTACTCGTTCGGCACAAGTACATTCCAAGTTCCAAAGTCTGGTTCCGACACCACCTTGAGTCGAAACCGTAGAGTAGTGCTGTGATGTGGGCGGCGAAAAATTAAACCTCCAGATGCCTGTGAATTTGCTTGTTGGTAACGTCCCAAGGTTCGTTACTCAAGTGCGAAGACACGTGGATTGTACAACCTGCAGCCAGCTGACGTGAGTGGGGGCAGCCGACGCTTAGTCGATCATAGGACGCTTGAGCTGCTGTCATTTAAAATATCTTTATTTCGGTGAATCGAAGTTCAAACGCAGAGGGCTGTGTCACTGAGATCAACGGTGTAATACACGACGACAGCAACGACCTTTGCCCCGTTCCCCTACGTTGCGGCGTCGCTCCAGGTAGGACATGCACTGAATTTGTAACTCTGAGTAGAGTGGTCAAGCTATAACAGTGACTAGGCGGATGCAGTGAGATGGAATGGTAGTGAGTAATCAGTGACATAATGAAGTTGCAGTGGTTGTGGGGAAGTAATGTTTGGACAAGCCGATTGGCTGAGTGGAGAAAGTGCGTATCGTACCGAGTAAGTCACTATTATGAATTGCAGTTAGTATAATGTAGGTAATTTCTTAGACTGTGCTATGCATTTGTTGTGGCAAGTGTGTTAGGCGCCGATGACGTTCCTCTCCCCTTAATTCCACGTCACGGAAAGATTGCCAGATGCAAGGCAGGTTAGGCCGTGGCTACATTGGAGCCAGAACCGATACAACACGGCAGTCTGGAAGATTCCAGACAAGGAAGTAAAAATCAGCCACTTTATTACTTATGGCAGCGGCTACACTGAACCTGATCCGTCTGGCGTGTCTTCTCCCGACAACTGCCGACTGTCTGGGCCAACAAACTAGGTTTGTTTCGGGTCGACAGTCCGGCCAGACACCTGCTGCAGTGAGCACATGATTCGGAGTGCAGTGGACAAAACTTACGGATGATCGAGGTCTATCTTCAGCGACTCTGCCTGACGCTGAGGCATACACACACTGACGATAGACCAGGAACCATCCGTAAATAACCACACAGTTTACCAGCTAACCTGTAGCACCTACAGTATACCGCCTTACTATCCACGTAAGAAAACAGAAGTATTTAACGAACTGTAAGATTTTTAAGAGGATTTTAAGCATAGCACCAACATCACATTTTAGTGTTTTAAAGGTTTTTATGTAATAATTGATGTACACTTCCCTGAAGATGGCGATTAGCCGAAACATGTTGGAGGAATAAAATAGATTAATAGACTAGGTACTGCAATTGTGCATTTAGTTGGTTTTAATTACAAAGTTAATATCAATGCACGGAACTGAATAACATAAAGCTAAAAAGCTATAATGATGTTACGCAATAAAAAGATACACGTTACTGTTCTTTCAGATTTATTGACGTTCGCTTCTTTTGCTTTGTTTAACAATCGGCATGTTGCTGTTAGGATACCAAAGGCACACTGAACGCTCCTTCTTGCTCGCAACAGCCTGTAATTAAAAGCACACTCTTCATATGACAGATCCATTCTCGCAAAGGGCTTCATTTAGTACGTCTTTAACCTTTTAAAGCCTAGCGGTAACTTTACATACGACCAGGTTTAACATTAAAAAATTCTACGTGGTGCCCACATTGCGTTTATGTGTTTTGTACGGATCTCAGAACAAACAGCAACTTTTGCCTTATAAAACATCAAGAGATTGGTTTTTATAACTGCGGTGGAGAGTGTTTACAGCGCGGTACGCACTGAGTCCTTATATAAAACAGATAGGCTTCGTCTTTAAAGGGTTAAAGGACAGGCCTCCTCACCAAGAATGAAGAAACGCATTTCAGTTCCACTTCGCTCAAAACTTGCAGGCTTCGGTAAGGTAGATTCAGAGTCTTCCAAGGAGTGATATAAAGTAGAAGCAGAAAATGTACCATAACTTCGCTTACCATAAGCACCTGTGTCTATAAAAATTAATCTGCATTCAAAATCCTCGACACCTTGTAACACTTTAAAAAAACTGCTTGTAATTGTAAAACAGTGATCCAGTTTTTGGAGGACAAGTAATGCGAATGTTTCCCATCTATGCAGCCAATAACATGAGGGAAATTCCGTCTTTCTTGAAACTGAATAGCTATGTCCAAAAACCTCTCATCGCCTGGAAGTGTTAAGTGCTTCGATGAGAGCCTGCTCCAAAGAACACCGCTAACTCGATCCACTGCTTCTCCAACTGTGTAATGATCCGTCCGTAGTGAGAAAGCAAGAGAGCAAAACGACTGTCTTCTCGAAAAAATCTGAAAACACAAACATTCTTATTTATTAATTTTGACGTTCATTGTCCCAGTTGGCGTATATCAACTATGTGTGTAGTAATAACCGTCTACAGCCAACGTTATGCGGTTTTATTGAAGAATAAGAGCGACTAGTTTCGGTCCTTTTGGGCCATCTTCAGGCTCTGTTCTTATCCTATTGTTACAGAAACTCTGCATATATAAGTAGAAGGCCTTCTCTTTTACACGTCAGATTCGTACATAATTGTGTGTTATAAAATAGTAATGAGTTGTTATAAAATGATTTTAAAAAACAGGGTAAACAATTTTGGGTGGTAAAATGATTCATTAAAAATGTAGTTAATAGTTTTGACCGTAATATTGTTGTCTTCTATTTTGTCCCTTGTGCTAATTCCTTGTGTGTGCCTCGGTATGCTGTCTGGGTTCCGTGACCCTTGTTTCTGTAGAATTTTCCTTATTTTAACTTCCCTTAAGCTTTGGCTCTTCTTCTTACTTTTCTTGGTTTTTGTATGGATTCTGGGGAGGTTTTCTTCCCTTGATTTTAATTGTCGTGGTGATATTGATTTGGTACTGTTTAATATCTGTTAGCACACTGTTATTAAGTGGTTGGCTGCTGTTCTGCACAACCGGCTCTTACTGTTGTTTACATCTCCTGTCCTTGTGATTACGGTCGTGATTACGGTGATTACGGTGCTTACACGCAGATTGTCCTTCAAAGCATCCAAAATATAATCAAAAGTTGAGATGTTGTTTCTGTAATATTATCTGAACTTATCAGGAAATTCTGTCAGTATCTTGCACAGTTTAAAATATTCTCCCTCATTTCTTCATTCCCAAAGCTGATGCATTCGCTGTCTTCTGCTCTTCCTGAACTTAAAGCAAAGGCTGCTATCATCAGAAAAAATTCTTCCCAATCATCAGACGCGTACATCATGTAACCTTCACATCACCTACAATAAGGAGACTGAGAAAAGAAGTTCTTCTGTGGGTAGAAGCCTGAACAGACATGTCGGATTAAAAGGAGCCACACATGTCAGGATATGTATGTCCAGACAAATGTGGGTTTGCTGTGTTGCGTCGGTTCTGGCTCCAACGTAGCCTTACCCTTACCGTCACGCGATAGTGACGACAGGCGGTGTCCGGATGTAGCGCCATTTAGGGCCTTGTAATTCAATGAGTGGTGGCAACACCTAGCTAAACTCGGGGATTGCAGCCACCCCTGTGCATGGCTACGCAGACGGTACCAGCCATTCGATCCCGCCTCGGATACACTCATCTCTCGCTTTTCGCGGGGGTTAGATTCCAAGACCCCTCCCCTTCCCCGAAAAGCGAAAATTCGTGAATAGTTGACGGCCTCCCAAAAAAGTGTTTATTATTTTTAGTGTTTTTCTTTCCTTGGCAGAAACATTGTGATGGGAGCTGCTTCCTGTTTTTCCCCTCAGACCCCGGGAACGTCTTGCCGTATGGCTCGAAGACCTCTTCGAGCTGTCGAACAGTTTTGATGCTCCTATCCACTGAAGGGTCCGACTGATGCATTCTTATTCCCGGGGGGCAACCGCCCGATTTTGCGAAACCGCCAAGTACAAGTCCGAGAAAAGTGACGGATGAGTGTACTGCTCGCGTACTCAGCGACAGAATTGGCTGTCGCTGTAGCATGCATTATTATTGTCGACCCACCCTTAATCAGGGGGATAGGACATTACAGTCTGCAGAGTGTTCAAGTTGTTAGTGGATGGACTGTCCTTCAGACCCACGAGAGGGGTAGGACGTGCGAGTTCTCCGTCCGTGCGAGCAGCAGCAGGCTGAAAGCCCAGCTTTTCCCTACTGGTAACGAAGTGTCCACGCCATGAAGGCATATAGGGGGGATAGAGGGAGTGGAGGTATAGCTCCACTTGTTCTTGACCTTGGTACGAGACGAAGGACGCCCTGGCCGTTTTACCCCCGGCAAAGAACCATGGTACCCATTTAATAGGGGGATCGATGGATCTGGAAATGTGAAGAAAAACTTCTTTATGACCCTACCGGGATTCGAATCCCCCAGACTATCCAGCCCGTAGCAGAGTCGGTATACGAGCTACGCTACTCCGACTCTGTTCCCTACTGGTCTGATGTGCAAACGCTGACCACGCAGTGGCGCATTGTGTCGTGTACTGTGCGGGTCCAGATAGCGTAGTCGGTATAGCGACTCGCTACGAACTGGACGTCTGGGGATCGAATTCCGGTGGGGCGAGTTTTTCCGCTCCCTTCCAGACCGACCCTGCGTCCCACCCGGCCTCCTATACAATAGGTACCGGTTCATTTCCGGGGGTGAAGCGGACAGGGTGTGGCGTTAACCACCTACCTCCATCTATCTTCGAGGTTAAAGAAAGAGAAGAGCTGTTCCTCTGCTTTCCCTTTGTGACTCCATGGCAGGTTATGGGATGAACTTTAACTTTGCCGTTACCTTGCACTGAGGGTCCAGCGGCACCATAGCCCACGTCTCACGGCGGGCGGCAGATAAGTTCCTCTGATGGTTGTCTTTGTTTATTTTCATCCTACTCCATCAGACTCCAGTTAAAAACCTTCTTACGTCGGCGACCCAGCGTGACCCGTGACAAAATCCACTTCTGGCGAGGCACCACAGCTACATCTTATCTTTGTTTATGTTGTTTTACTCTATTTTAGATTATTATAGCGTTCTGATGCAAGGCAGTCGCATGTCAAGTGAAATTTATCGCTTTGTCTCACGTGATGCAACACCAGAAGTAACCATATGACTTTGTTTCCAGCTTTGCCAAGTCAGTGTTATGTCAACACGTGTCGTATATTTTATGAAAGTCTTTGCAAAAATTACTACCACCGTCTGTTACTAACTAATGAATTACATAGAGTTAATATTTCCTCAGCTAGACAAATTCCCCGCTTGTTATGGCACCTGAAGATGGATGCCATGTTTACGTGATCCCGATACTTCGTCCGTTTTAATATCACATCGCCATTTCAGTTCTTCTGTCGCATCTACATATGTTGTGTATGAGTATGTCATTTTTTTTTGTAGAATCCATGAAAGAAGTATGTGGCCCGCCATGTTCACCTTTCCTGTATGATGTCACGTTCCCATATCCAGTAGATGAATCTTGCAGAAAACCAATTATCTCCTCTGTCTTTGCACGGATATTCTTAAAACAATATATGCAATGTACGTGTAACGTAGCATTGTAGCGCGTTCGTGTAACAATTGTTGCAATCGAAAAGCAACAATACTTTCTGTATGTATTGTTCAGCTACATGTCACTGTTAGCAATGTAGAAATATTGAGTATTGCACAAAATTTTTTTTGGGCGAATTTATGTCGCCGGCAGCAATAAAACGTACGTGGGTATTCGTGTAAAGTGTCCAATATTTTTGCCCGATTTTAGCCTTTTAAAGCCTAGCGGTAACTTTACATACCACCAGGTTTAACATTCAAGAATTTACGTGGTGCCCACATTGCGTTTATGTGTTTTGTACGGATCTCAGAACAAACAGCAACTTTTGCCTTATAAAACATTAAGAGATTGGTTTTTATAACCGAAGTGGAGAGTGTTTACAGCGCGGTACGCACTGAGTCCTTATATAAAACATACGTTTCGTCTTTAAAGGGTTAATAAAATCTGAAGTTTCTGAACAGATTTTCTTAAAAGTCACTAGTTTCAAATTTCACGGAAATCCGTACAATGGCAGCCGCGCTTGTACGTGCGGACAGGCGGACATGAAGCTGACAGACCCTTTTCGTGACTGCGAACGCGCGTAATCATCGCACTGCGTCAAGGTATTCGACAACGCTTAGCCTGCACAAGATTTGAGGTTCTGACAGCGGTGTTGATGAAGTTTCAAGCCGTGTGGGATGTTACGCTGTGGAAACTGGTAAATAGTTAACCGACGTTTCGGGGAAGCGTAGTGCGTCCTTGTTCGCTTGCAAGCAGTCCAAGAAGAATTACGAGACACTTGAATCGAATTCCGTGTAGAAATTAAAGTATTCAAGCGGCATACCATGTCTGCTGAATATTTGACGGCTTAACATTCCACAAGCTTTGAATCTTTATGCTGAGTGTGCTTTACTGTAGAACTTGCCGGAAATACAGAAATTTACGGAAATATTAAGTGTTTTTCTGTTAAAGGAAATGACGTTTTTGCTGTTAAATATTGACTGATCTCGTAATGCTTATCCCATTCTTTCTTGTTAATATCATTTTTATCTCTCTCTCTCTCTCTCTCTCTCGAGTAACAATTCTGTTGTTAGTCGTTACAATATTTATGTAACACAAAGCTGCAATGGCAGTGACAGCGTGTGCGTGTGTATGTGCGTGCGCGTGTGTGTGTGTGCGCGCGCGTGTGTGTGTATATGTGGAGTAGATGGGATCAGTGGCGTAGCTAGGTTTTTGGTGTCCGGGTCGAGTGATAGTAATAGCCGCCCCCCTAACGTAAAATATGAATTACAAGGCAGGCAATGTACGAATAACGTAACACTGAGGCGCGTTCGCGTAACCATTGGTACCGTGGAAAAGCAGTAAGTATTAAATATTATGATCGTGTATCTATATTTTTGCCTTAGTTATCTGCCGTGCAAAGCGCATGCGCCGTATTATATTTTTATCCGTGGCCTGTCTGGCAGGTTCGGATATTTCATATTACGTCACGAACGGCAAAATTTTCGAGAAAAAATTGTTTAACATAAAATATGTGTTTTGATTTTCTCTACAAATTTGTCTTAAACATTTCACATCACAAGTGTACGTGGGTCTTCATGTAAAGTGCCCGTTATTCTTGTCAGATTTTAATGAATATTCTGGACGGGTTTTCAAAAAAGCCGCGAATATCAAATTCCATGAACGTAGCTGCAATGGGAGCCATGTTGTTCCATGCGGACGGACGGACGAACAGACATGACGAAGCAAATAGTCCCTTTTCACAATTCTGCGAACGCGCCTAAAAATCACAATAGTTTATGAATTCTGTTCTCTTCAGCTGAAAATTTTAAACTCTTTTGGACGAATTTTTTTTTTCATTTAAAACATATTGCCACCCTTTGCACTCTGTTGTCCATGGTGGCCGCATCTCTTGGCCCCACCTCCCCCCACCCACGCGTCCCCCCCCCTCAGCTGTAGCACTGGATGGGACATCACCGAACGCTTTGTCGCGGTGTATCTCTGCTTCTAGTTTGTGACGTCCTCTACTCACGGCAAACTGGAATAGCCGCTGTCTCTGCGCTGCCTGCCGTTACTTGAATCTGAGGGATGCGTGACGTGGTTTGTCAAATAAAATAATGTCCGTATAGTATAATCTTACAGTCGTCCTTATAAAGGACAGTGACTTGCTTACAGTTATTACAATAAAACTATTCCCACTGCCGTGAATGGATATGTGATCATTTAGGCCTAACGTTTTCGGGACAGGCGCAATAAAGGTATAACGCCGTAATGGTAATTACGGCGTTATACCTTTATTTTAAGATATGGAACGTATGGTACGGTGCCCGGCCTGCACATTAGAAAATTCCAACGTACTGGTACTGCTTTCAGAGGTTTACACGTGGGAAAAGTACCGTACATGTGCACCTGTTGGTACACAAATACATAAAATAAATTTAACATAAACGGTAGCCGACCAGGTCAGTTGCAACAAAAACGGATTGGTACGGCACCCAGCCGTGAACAGCTCCTGTCGTGAAACGTTTACATACGGTAACAACAGACGTGGTTTTCCTTGTGTCATCAAAATAAAATATTAACCTGGTAACGCCTGACGTCATAAATCAGCTTTACTTCCGCTTGCATGATGTACAGTTACGTTCGGCTTCCGCCGTAGACGGGCGAAGTATACCCTCCACGCAGTCACCACGGATGGTGCAGCGGCTCAACGCCCCACCGAAGCCCACCCAAACGAAGCGAAGCGAAAAAGATCCTCCTTCTAAAATCCCAACCAATTCGTTCCGTGTATTTTCGCTGAAGTTCTTCCTAGTATGCCCTAGATCCACGGAAAGTACCGCATGTATTTTGAACATTTCAATAATTTCCTTCAGATTTTAAGTTCTTTTTGGGACGCCGAATGCTTCTTGAACACCTTTTTCTAACAATACCTCGCCGACCTGAATCGAGATATTTTATTACGAACCAATTCCGAGAATTAGGTTTTGGTGATATTCTGCAGCTTTATTTTGCTTCCGTTGGTGTCGATTCGATGGATTGCGCGCTGGCCTTAACCCTTTAAAGACGAAAGGTAATCTGTTCTGTATATAAGGATTCAGCTCGTACCGCGCTGTAAACACTCTTCATCACGGTTACAAAAGTTAGTCACTTGATGATGTATAAGGTAGACGTGGCGGTTTGTTCTGAGATCCATATAAAACACGTAAACGCAGTGTCAGTACAATGTAGAATGTTTCAGTGTTAAACCATGGGTTACGTAAAGTTACCGCTAGGTTTTAAAAGGTTAATAAATCGCTCGCAGAAGTGTGGGCGCATGTGTATAGACACCGTCGACTTCGGTCTTAATTCATGAACGGGATTATTTCTGTAATATACGCTTTTTCCTCTCTACTTGAACAATAGTAACTTTGATGTGAAAATAAAGACAAGCGACAGTAGTC
Source organism: Coptotermes formosanus (assembly GCA_013340265.1). Taxonomy (NCBI): domain Eukaryota; kingdom Metazoa; phylum Arthropoda; class Insecta; order Blattodea; family Rhinotermitidae; genus Coptotermes; species Coptotermes formosanus. Next base: position 1,813,540 of record BLKM01000110.1, read on the forward strand.
TGTTACCCCGTAGATTCATAGGCCTTTACGGACTGTGTGTATATTGTAGGTCATTAGACGACTGTGTATCAACAGCAGAGTTCTTTCAGCGTTATATGACATGGAGCTGGATTCAATATGAAAATACTAAAGCAGAATTGGTCATTTTCTACTTGAAGGTAGTGTACTGAAATTCGTCTGGAGAGACTGAGGAAGCTCACGATAGATAAAGCTTCTGGTGCCCCTTCTGGCTGTTTGCGTTACGGTATGGGATTTTTGACTGGTGTGTGATATTGTGTGGTCACGGATACAGATAAATGGTATTTTAATTCACTGTATTTACAAGTGCAACCGTCTGTGGGAAACTGGAGCCTGGCATGCTCCAAAGTCGGGGGGATATTTGCCTTTATACCTTGCAAATGTTTAGCGAAATCGTGCCTCTACATCTTGCAAAAGTTAGCGACACCGTGTCCGCATTGCTATTGTCCGTGCTGTTCGTTCATCTTCTGGTACATCTTTAAGACAAGGCCAAGGCTGTGTTTGTTTGTAATGTGTAATGTGGAACCTTAGTTGGAGTGTGACGCTTGTTCAGTGTTGTGGATTGCTGCAAGTCGTCGGCGGGGGGATCGTCTATTGAAACTTGGTGCTGAGATAACACACGAACTTCGGCACAGTGAAGTCACAGCCACGCCTGCTTGTTCAAAGATTATAGTCCAACTGTTGGTGAATATCGGACTGACCCTATGCTGCTAATAGTGTCTCGTCATTGTTTACACGGTAGAAGATGTCAGAGTAATGAATAAGGAAGTTCAAAATTTCACATACCAGTGCTGAAGGCAGCTTACTTGTAACAGAAGTCTTCTACACTGATCAGGAAAAAATCTTTCTGAAAAACGTTTATGTCAAAATAGGATAAAAAATCATGAGGGTAGACATAGTTAGATCTTTGTTTTGTTGCGTTATACCTCCTTCAGCCGATCTTAGTGGCAGCGCGGTCCAAGATGTGGGTTAGCAGCCGCCGGGTTGCTGGGATTGCGGGTTCGAATCCCAACGATGCCTGTCTCTTGTGAGTGTTGTGTGTTTTCAGGTAGAGGTCTCTGCGACGGGCCGATCATTCGTACAGAGGAGTCCTACCGAGTATGGTGTGTATGAGTGTGATCGTAAAGCCTCGATAATGAGGAGGCCCTGGCCCACTAGGGGCTGTTGCGCCATGAAAGAAAAAATATCCTTACATGTTTCAGTCCTACTGGGTCGTTCGATGTAAGCAGAGTTCAGCCCAAACACGGCTCTTATTTTATTTATATTTTTAAGCTACATGTTTCGGCCCTATACATGAATGACCATCAGACTTAGTGTACAAACACCAGGTAAAATATAAAAAGTGCATATTGTGTTAAACACTAACATTATGCGATAATTTACACAGTTTTTATATACTGAAGTTTATTTTGACATTGTATTGCGGTAGCTATTATTGTGTGTCTGTTGTTATTATCTGTCAACGGTCGTAGGTTCGTGTGCGTTAAGAACAAATAAGTTATCCAGAAACACTGAAGAATACATGTAAAAAATTACCATTCAACAAGGAAGATTTTATTTTAAATAAGAACAAAACATTGAATGAGATACCTGGAAGATTCTGTACAATATAATAAGTAGAATCAACATGAAACACTACAACATTCCACACACTCATGCAAGTTAATTACTGCATAGAAGATCAACTCGTAACACGGAGTAAAACACACTACACCTAAATTAAATTAGTTTTAACAGAAAAAGAATAAACACACAACATTGGCTACTGTGGTGATGTTTTGAAAGAAACTTGTGTACATATAAGAGCTGTAAATTGTGAGATTTCATAATACTAGAGTATTACATAAATTACAGTTTATACATACCCCCTTTTTTTTTTGCAGACCTGATGATGATCCGTGTGTAGGATCGAAACATGTAGCTTAACAATTGAAATAAAATAGGCATGGTGTTTGTGTCGAATGATAACAGCACAACGGGGTGACAGTCTTGAAAGTCAAACTACTGGATCACCGTCAGGGAGACGCCGTTAGCGAAGACAAATGGCAGTTCTAGGCCACACATTGCACAGGATGTGTCACTACTATAGAATTTATGTAATAAGAAATGTTTAAAATTTATAGAAATTTATATAAATTAACGGTGCTACAAAAATTGAAACAACGTTTTTATGAACTTACGCAAATTGTGAACAGATTTTGTATAAATTTTATACTAGTGACATATTCTGTGTAAATTATGGCCTAAAACTGACGTTTGTATCCTCTAATTGTGTCTGTCTGAAGATAATCGACTAGGATCGAAACGTGTAGGAGGTATAAGGAAACAAAGCGCAAACTAATTGTGTGTACCTTTCTCTGTGTTTTCCCTCGTTAGTTGTGGAATTGTACTGTTTGAGATGAACGTATTCAAAACATATGTTGTTAACTTGTGTGTATCTTTCCATTTTAATTCAAGGATAGGTTGTGGAAGAAAACACATTACTGGTAAATATACGGTACTTCTAAAGACGGTGGTGTCCGCTAAATATATTGAAGACAAAATAAAATAACGTATATAAACGGGACATCCTGTTTTCAGCATTGATAGGGTTTACTTACTGTTACAAGTATCGGTGTTTGCATTACTCCTAACACGCGTCGCCACACGAACGACTGTCGCGCAGTCGTGTGGCGACGCGTCTACCCGCCATGCCCACCGCACGCGAAGGTGTTTCAAAGACCTGCTTTATACTGTATATTTTAATAACCTCGTGCCGTAGCTACTCAGTTTATGTGTCGAATTACTGTTGCAATGCGCGGGTTGCTGGGCAGACTACACAAAATGGTAGCTGTATTCTTTTGTTCTTGGCCTGGCATTTTTTGGTTTGTCTAAGGCAGAGTTTTAGTTAGCCATTACAAAGAATAGCCGGAACCTTGACCCCAACAGTGATCTCTACTGTGTGTTGTCACAGTCGATACTGATGTGTAACTTCGTGGTATTTCAGCTGGTGAATTAATGCTAGGCATAGGCACGCATTTTTTTTTATTGTCTCAAACTTACTCTGGGGCCTGCAGTCAAACTGGTATACTTAATGGGATATACTTTGGTTTGGGGGGGGGGGGAGGGGGTGGTTAAAGCGAGGGGAACACGAAGGTAAATACCATGTTTCATCTACTGCAGATGTTAAAATGTGTGGAGCTTCGCATCCACTCCCCCCGCCGCCCGCCCCCAATACAACTCCACGACATTGTGCTTAAGAATAGCCGCTACTCGTACCTGTCTGTATGCTGAATGCGAGAAATTCGTCTCCCTGTCTCGTTGCTTTAGCTTATTGTGGGTTTGATTAGGCAACACTTTAACCTCGCCTGCGATGACGGGTTGCATAATTTTAAGGAGTCTTGTTTTCAGTGAGCCTGTGCTCTCTGAAGCCACGTTATTGCCCCGGTTGTTTATTCGTCCAATCCAAGGAGAAATGTGCCGCAGTCTTGCGTCGTTATTACACCGCTAAACGCCGCCCTGTCAGCGGGGCGGCGTAATATTCATGTGCTAAATCTCCACCATGGTGTGACTGTATGGTAACCGGCTTTATGACGTCATTCACAAACCAAGCTCTATCGTGACCATGTGAACTCTGATGTGGCTCAATTACAACTGAAGTTCTGCCGTAGCTATGGAAACCCGTTGACCACGGACACAGTAATGACGGTACAACATAATATTCATGCGCTGCTCCACTCCCCGTGTCGTCACATTAAAAATTCTCTCTTATATGATTCAGTAACAATGGGAACACGATTCCAACTCATACCCGTCTCGTGACGTCACTCATAAACCCACGCTCTATCGTAGCAATGGCAACCATGTAACCATGGCAACCGGAGTATGACAGTTACACCAAGGCATTATACCGAGTGTATGTAAAGAACGCCGACAAACTTCTCGGGCTTGCAGGTGGGTTCAAGTTATACCTGTACCTGGTTGCGTCACCTCTTCGTCTAGATACCGGCCGATTATCTGCCCTGCCCGTGTTGGATTTGCAACCAACATGCGCCTTTTTCCGCTGCATGAATTTAGGGCGGCTGTGCATGGCGTCGGTCTTCATGGCTGGTCTGGCTACATTAAACTACACTGCCTAATTTGTCTATTACGTTGGTTCTGGCGTGCGCGCTGACGTGTTTCAGCACGGACACACAAGAATACCTGAACGCTTAATTTCCTGCAGGGTGGATTGGGCGCCGTGGTCCGTTCTTTTGCCCAACATAAATCCTTTTGAACTTTGTCTGCAGACATCTCAGGTGTCCCGTCTACGAGATTGCAGTAGAGCAGCAAGGCGATCTTCTGCCCAGTGTGTACAACACTCAACAAACATCTAGTATGATCGAGCGAGTGCGACAGCCTGTGTTGCGTCGCTGCGGGTTATTCAGTGAAGTCACTCGTCGTCACTTTGAACAGAGTTTCTTAATGTTGGACTGCCTGCTCTTCTTAATCGTAGTGTGTCAGTGTTACCTTCGCATAATTAACCCTTTAAAGACGAAGCGTATCTGTTTTATATAAGGACACAGTGCGTACCGCGCTGTAAACACTCTCCACTTCGGTTATAAAAACCGGTCTCTTAATGTTTTATATAAGGCAAAAGTTGCTGTTTGTTCTGAGATCCGTACAAAACACATAAAGGCAATGTGGGCACCACGTAAAATTTTTTAATCTTAAACCTGGTGTTATATAAAGTTACCGCTAGGCTTTAAAAGGTTAAAATTGTTTCCATACTACTGGATGTGTGGTCATCCTTTGTAGCTTCATTGCTTCCACTGAAGAAAGCGTTACCAGCTGTCCCATGTTATTTACGATCACCCTGCAGACTGTGGGTTTCTTCTGCCCCTCCTTCAGAGATTAACTTAGCAGCAGATTAATATGATTCTGTATCGGCGATAACGAACATCATTGAACCCTGCTAAAGCACCTTAGATACACAAGTACAGGCAGCGAGAGACGTACAGGGATGGTTGCAGACTCCACAGGGGCAGCGGCATGTCATCGGTTTCTGTCGTGGTGATGAGGCGATGCAGACAACTCGGACTGATTTTTCAGAATATACTTTGAATCCACCTACGAGCCACAGAAGTTTGTCCGTGTTTTTTAAATTTACTCTGTACAAGGTAGATGGGAATTACTGTGTAGGTGTGTCAAGTTACTTCGTGTTGATTTTCTTTGCAAGTTGTGTTCTGTACGACGGTCTCATGTGTTATGAAGACCATGCTTTGATCATGTGAAACGAGCCATGGGATTTGATACAGCAACATTAAATGAATATAGGGAGCTGGTTGAAAACATTCAATGGTACAAGTGGAACCCCAGTTTTGTACTACACTACAGACTTCAGCCAGGACAGACGTGAACTAGTATCGGTCCCATTGAAGTTTCGATAGGAATATTTAGTATTCCCATGGATAAGCCGTCCAGTGATTACTGTTTTACATTCACAGCCATAGAGAAAGGCTAAGCAGTTACAGTTGCAGGGAATAGACAAATGCATGCCGTTAACTTGAGAGAAGTTCTTCAAAGACAGCTTCGTGGATTAAAGATGCCTCTACCAAGAGATAATTTTTATTAGTTTAGGTCAAGGATACAGTACCGAACAAAGCATAGGTACTTCTTGACTGACTTTTTAATGACAGAGTGTTTGTGGCATTTGCTGTTAGCTGGTGCATGTATCCGTAACTGTACGAATGACATACTGCATGGGGACAGAATAACAACAGAATTCCACAGGCTTTCATGTTTATTATTTAAATGTTTTATTTAATGGTGCTGTTAGTTAGTGGGTTTCTTACGTAAGTAGGTTGGCTGGTTATTGTCATTTTAGTACACGATTACGTTCGTTGGGTTCTTTAAATAGAATTGTGTAAGTCTACGTTTATCCATACTTGTTAGTGACTTACGTAACTTGGTACTTCTTTATGATGAGACGTTAGAGATGACCAGTTGTTGAAAGCGCTGGCAAGCCCAATAAAAACAACAACAGTGTTACAAAGTAAGAAAGAACTTGGACAATATTGCTTCATCAAGGTATTTGGTGAGAAATGAATAGACAAGAAACCCATAAATTTTGTGTTTTGAATGATTGCTTGCATAGTGACATTAACTGGTCGTGCCCTGTTATTTTTAACCATTTTAACACTAATTGTTCTTTGTGTGTTCAGTTGCAATGCCTGTGTCATCAAACTCCTCAAATAACAACGATCCTTTGATTGGCGTTATCATCGAAGGAACGGAGGAAGCTCGATTTGTGGTATGTTTGCAAAATATATCTTGAGCCAACAAATAAATAACTTGCATTGTATTCACTTGCATTTCAGTTATTAAAGCGATTTTGTGACTATATGACTAAATTGTTTATTTTATATTATTTGACAGGTGTATAAAGCAGAGGATACCAGAGAAATTGTCTCATATAGTGTACGAATTACACAGATATGCCCTAAAGAAGGATGGCTAGAGCATAATCCTGTAGAAATACTGCATGCTGTTAGGGAGTGTATCAGTTACGGCGTTGAAAATCTCGAGAAACTGAACTATGGCGTTGAAGATATTGTTGCAGTTGGAATATCTAATCAGCGGGAAACTACCATTGCTTGGGATTCAGCTACCGGAGAACCGCTGTACAATGCCATAGGTGAGCATTTTGTTTTAAATAATATGGCATTATAATGGTCATGTTCAGACAAATAGTTTTTATGGATGTTACTTAACCTTTCAAAGTCTTACGGTAAATTTAGGTACCACCAGGTTTAACTTTAGTTAATTCTCCATGGTGCCCACATTGCGTTTATGTGTTTTGTACTTATCTGGGAACAATCTGGAACTTTTACCTTACACGTCATCAAATGATTGGTTTTTTAAACTAAGGTGGAGTGTGTTTACTGCGCGGTACGCACTGAGTCTGTATATTAGAATGCATTTCGTCTTTAAGGGGTTAATCTCTTGTTTGTGGGTTGGATTAATTTGGAACTCGACAGGACCGATTAATTCGCTGTTGAAAACCTGAGAGGAAGCTTTTCATTTCCCTAAAATTCGAGGGACATCTTGACCACGTGAACTTCCCAAAAAGGACCATCTGTGTGTAGTTAGTTCGGTACTTTAATTCAGTATGTATGTGTGATACGTTCTGATGTGCTTTTGCAGTTTGGTCCGATAGCCGAGCTGATTCAACTGTTGACCAGATTTTGGCAAAAGTACCAGACAACAGCAAGAATGCCTTAATGCCTCTCTGCGGGCTCCCAATTAGCCCTTACTTCAGTGCTCTTAAAATGAGGTGGCTTATCGACAGTGTTCCTGCTGTCCGCAGAGCAATGAGAGAGCAGCGCTGCCGTTTCGGCACAGTGGACTCGTGGCTTGTTTGGGTGCGTAACTGCGGCGGCACTGCACAAATTGCAGTAACGTTCTGTAGTGTTGTATTTGCATGATGAACTGATTGCTGCCACTCTGGTTACGGGATATTTATGCAGTAGTAGTAATTAGTGTGATAGTAGGATGTAAGAACATGGGCCGGGATAGGGTAGTCGGTACAGGAACACGCTACGGGCTGGATGGTCCGGGGATCGAATTCCGGTGGGGGTGGGGGGGGGCGGTGAGATTTTTCATATCCGTCCAGAGCAGCCCTGGGGCCCACCCAGCCCCCTGTACAATGGGTACCGGGTGTCTTGTCCGGGGCGTGGCCTTAACCATTCACCTCCATCTGGCGCCGAAGTTAAAGAAAGAGTAGAGCTATACATCTACTCACCCTCTGGACCTTCATGGGCCTGTTCCAGGGTGACCTTTACCATTACCTTTACCCATATGATGTAAGAACAAAGGGTGTTGGCAAAAAATTGGATTGTATATAATAAATACATATATATAAATACACACACACATATATATAAAGTAAATGATGGGCAGTGGTACAGAAACGCATGGGAGGGTACATTGGGATAAAATTGCAGGGGTAGAAATGTAATTAGTGTAATGTAAATGTTGAACTGTTGGTAATATAGCCCAAGATTCAGGTCTGATACTGCATAAGCTGGGGAAGTGTAGAGGAAGTGTGAGTTAGATAAGTGTGGCTTACATTCCTTAGAGCACACCCGCTCAACCCTTAGCTCATGGGCAACATGTTATTTGCGACACTGTTGTGGTGCCCGTGGAGACATTTGAAGTGCCGAAACGTCGTTTAACCCTTTATGTGACAAAAAACATCGAAGCAATTCTGAAAACTTACAAGCTGTTTGTTTATGCAGACACACATTAATTACTGCCCATCCCGGTGGCTACGGGGTCTAACACGTGGGTCTGCTTCCTGGGATTGCGGGTTCGAATCCTGCCAGGGGCATGGATGTCTGTCTGTTGTGAGTGTTGTGTGTTGTCAGGTAGAGTTCTCTGCGATGGGCCGATCACTCGTCCAGAGGAGTCCTGCCGAGTGTGGCATGTCTTGAATTGGATCTCGAAACCTCAACAATGAGGAGGCCTAGGCTCACTAGGGCTGTCGAACCATGAAAACTAAGAGGAGTTGCTTTTTAATTTTGTAAAAATTTGTTAAAATAGCAACACCTTAGCCAATGTGAATTGCATTTGTTATGTACTTTTTCTTATTATTATTAGTACATTTTTATTGCACATGGTGTACAGACAGATACACGGTAAGAAAGTATACTACACATACAATTATATGTATACTTTTTCATTATTATTCTAAGTATTTAAGTTCATGTTGCCAGCATGCAGACCGAATTTTGCTGTAGTTGCCTGCACTGCATGTAGGGTTGAGCACGCCTGCCACAGGGAGTCGCAAAGCTGTGGTCTGAACAGTAGTAATTTAACAGGATGTCAGCTGTTGAAGATTAGGAAGTGAAATTCCAGCACTCCAAATTATAAGTAACAATTTACTCAGTAAAGCATTTATTCATTCATTCACTGATGGCTGCACTAAATAATTAACTGTCATTCTTCTGAAATAGTGTAATATGTCATATTATATACATTGTCAGGTTTTTATTGTGGTTGTAGTCCAAACTGTGATCTTCCTATGTGTTTCTGCATTGAATGGTGCAGAAAGGCAAAAATCTATCATTTGAGTGTGTCCTGTTCTGTTACTTTTATTGGATGAACAAAGGGCTCTTTCTGGGGGTAAAGCGGCCGGGGCGTGGGGTGGACCATTCACTTCCACTTATTGCTGAGTTCCTCCTATAGGCTTTCATAGCGTGGACAGGGACAGGTGAAGGACTAAGTGCAGAGAGTATGGAACTTAACGGCATATGTGCGTTGTGTTGTGTATTCTTATTTCAGAACCTTACTGGAGGGAAGAAGGGTGGCCTGTTTATTACTGATGTCACAAATGCTTCAAGAACTATGCTGATGAATATTGAGAGCCTGCAGTGGGATCCAATTCTGTGCCGGTACTGTCTGTCACCTTCATTTAAAGTAACATAAATGAAGTAAGACAATCATATCATTCTCATAAACTTTTACCTGAAGTTACCATTTTCACCCCTAGTCATGTTAGAGTGATCCATGATTAAAAATAAATTATCACCCACTTTTGTCCATTGTTTAGGAACTTCATGTTACATCAAAAGCTGTATAGTTGCAGTCTGCCAGAGTGCAGGTAGAAGGAAAAGTCCTTATACATGCCACTAAGACATACAGGGGGAGAGGAAGTATAACTCCACATACTCTGAACCTCGCATAGATGGAGGTGAGTGGTCAGCCTCAAGCCCTGACCACCTTACTGCTGGGGAAAGACCACATGGTACCCTTGGCGGGCCACAGAGCCAGTCTGGATATTTTGGAGAATGGAAAAACTTCTTGCCCTTACTGGGATTTGAACCCCATATTGCCTAGCCCATAACATAGTTCTCTACTGACTACACTACCCCAGCTTCTTAGTACTGAAGGTGATGAAGGTGGGGGGAGGACAGTAGTGGTAGCCCACACTGATTGTTGGTGAAGTGGGGCAGTTACCATCAGCCTTCATTACATGGCCAAATAGTATATGGAGTCACAGTATGCAGAATAATCAGTGCTACTGGCAGTTATGAATCAATTGGTGTTGGATTATTTGCATGCTCTGCATGATGTGAAGTGAATGCTTTGGGGGAGGTATTGTCTGTCCATATTTATCTTATTTTTCTGGAAGTGCTATCCAGCTTTTAATTGGAATTGGAGTCACAGATTACCATGAGACATTATTAATTTTGGTTTATACAGTATAAGTTGTGATATGGGGCACCTCTGGGACCAAAGGTTTGTCAGACATCGTAATTTTCAAGATAAAAGACCATTATAGCTCGTGTATATCTTAGTGCACGTAGCAACTTTATGGACAGACTTAATGATTCGTCTCTTGATATCCTGTTTCTGATTCTATGCTTTCCATTCCCCTTTTGACACTACTTATGTGACATGGTGTATACTCAGTGTGTTTAAGGAGGACTCTGCTGTACTCTGGGAGACCATTTCTTGCGTTAACCTTTTAAAGCCTAGCGGTAACTTTACGTACCACCAGGTTTAACATTAAAAAATTCTACGTGGTGCCCACATTGCGTTTATGTGTTTTGTACGGATCTCAGAACAAACAGCAACTTTTGCCTTATAGGACATTAAGAGACTGGTTTTTATAACCGAAGTGGAGAGTGTTTACAGCACGGTACACACTGAGTCCTTGTGTAAAACAGATACGCTTCATTTTTAAAGGGTTAATTTACATTGATATAACCAAATATATTTATATGCAAAGTTGAATCGTTACAGAAACGATGACATCAGAAGAATCTGGCCTTCTTGCAGTTTCACATGCTATATCTGTTTAAGATGGCGTGTTAGCCATACACTTCATAGGTGCATCCTTGAACCAGTAGCCAAGCCAAACCATACGGAGGCGTGTGTGCTGTGTAAAGTACTTGGAACCATAAGGATGATTTTTATGAAACTACAGCGAGTTTTTCTTGCTTAATGAACCTCTTTATATCATGTCGATGTTAATTAGATGTTCAGTGCAGGTGTTAACATTACAGGAACTACAAATTCCTCCTTACTTTAATATGCATTTGGTAATCAATAAATGTGTAACGTCTTTCATTCTTTAAAACTTGTCTAGTTATTATCTCTATAGGCATTCAACTTCAGATTAGGTATTTTTGGTTATATCAGTGTAGTGTAACCAAAGGAATGTTTTCCTGAAGTATGGCAGATTCCTCTTGAAACATTCTGCATAATCAAAGAAAAACAAATGACCCCAGTAATTAATGGTTCAACTCTTGGAATCAATACTGGATGCTGCAGTGATGTAATAATGAGGTGTAATGGACCTCATAGTCTCTTTCCAGTTAATAGACCCTTCCAGATTGCTGGATGTCTCAACTGTTACTCTTTTAGTCGTATCGGACCCCAATTTTACATGAAGCTCAATGGGAGTATTATTTATTCTGTCAAGAATAGTTTATTTTAAAACATAACATAAAATGTAGCTCTTATTAAGATGTAAATTTTCAATCTCTGAATATTTAATTAAATGCAAGGAAACATTGTTTCTCAAAGTACACTTTGATATCTGTATTCTGATTAGCATTGCAACAGTGAGTTTTGGTTCTTCATTAAAGGAACAGAAGGGCCACTGAGGTATGCAGAAACTCAAAAGACCACCTCTTGGAAATATGTGCATTTCCTGATGCCTTTTATTTTAAGTATAATCTCTACTTATATGTTATTTCCAGCAATTATATGTTATCATGTTGCAGGTATTTCAATATTGCAGCAAACTTGTTGCCAGAGATTCGCAGTTCATCTGAAATATATGGTTACATCACAGAAGGTCCTCTGAAGGGAATTCCCATATCAGCAGTGAGTGTTCTTTTCTCTGTTGAAGGTTGTCAGTGTAAGCAACTAATTTATGTCCACATACTCTTACTCTGTCAAAAGTTGTAAGTATAAGCAACTAATTTATGTGCACATACTTTTACTCTGTTATAAGCAACTAATTTATGTCCACGTACTTTTACTCTGTTGAAGGTTGTCAGTATAAGCAACTAATTTATGTCCATGTACTTCTACTCTGTTGAAGGTTGTCAGTGTAAGCACTTATTTATGTCCACTTGCTTTTATTGTTAAAGGTTGTCAGAGTAAGGTGCTGATTTATATCCAGGTACATTTACACTGTTGATAGTTGTCAGAATAAGGTAGTTATTTATGTCCACTTCCTTTTATTCTGTTGAAGATCATCAGATTAAGGTACTTGTTGATGTGTACTTCCTTTTGGTCTCTTAAAGGTTATCTGTGTAAGGTACTTATTTATATCCCATTACTTCTGATGACGGTTATCAGAGTGAGGTACTTGTTTATGTCCAGTTTCTTTTACTGTGTTGAATGTTGTCAGTGTAAGCATCTTGATTGCATGCAGTTACTCAAAGGCAGTTCTTAAACAGTCATTTTTATGTTTTTAGATTCTAGGCAACCAACAGTCTTCACTGATTGGTGAAAGGTGTTTTAAAGAAGGACAAGCTAAAAGCACGTATCGTAAAGGTTGTTTCCTTGTGTACAACACAGGAGCTTCAGTAAGTATAAGATGAATTAGCATGATGAAATATATGACCCTCGTAAATAATTCCAGCATTATTCCTTCATGTTTTTGGTTGTTATGACAGTTTGCTTGAGAAATGCAATGCTGAACTGAAGAAGCCTTAACTTAGGACATCGATGGAATAGATTTCATGCTGACAAGGTAATAGTCCCTCCGTCATTAAAGAAAATCCCTGCATTTAACCCCATCTGAGTCTTGGTACAAATATTTGTATGAATTTAAAGCAGACCATGGTGAAATGCTTGATTGTGATGAAAAATTGCGTGATTGTTTCTAATGTTTTGAAAATAATCAACATCTCAGAGTCACTGCACCCAGCTCAGATGAGGTTAATGGAACATCTTACGGCTGATTGTCATAGTCACAAGGCCTTATCTGTAGATCTTATTTGAGCCACATGAACCAAGGCCACGCCCACACACCCCATTGCTGTATGATCCATTCAATTATTATCCTGCAATCTATGCCTAGGTCTCCCAAGTGGGCTCTTTGAGTTTTCCAGGTGATGTCTGCATTTTTAAAGTTTACCTCATGTGCTCTGTCTGACACATGTGATTGTTCATGGTTTGATTTTCCTAATAATATTCAGTGGAAAGTAGAACAGTTTATTGACAACCTGTTCCATGTAGAGCTCATATGAAATGTATTTTCCTGTTGATAGAATTCAGGTTATTATCTGTTTGTTTGTTTGTTTGTTTGTTTGTTTGTTTGTTTGTTTGTTTGTTTGTTCGTTCGTTCGTTCATTCATTCTATTCTTTGAAAAACTGATAATGCAAATACTGGTCCAGAATGTGTTAATTGTGTCAGTAGCCTTAAAGTTCTGCATTGTTGTCGTGCTTGTAATTCACTGACAGGCAATGTAGGTAGTGTGCAGGCATCTGGGATAGTATAATCAGTACAGTGACTGGGCTGCAAGGTGGGTGATCAAAGCTTTGAATCGTGGCAGGGCCAAGAGACACTTCTCTTACCTAGAATGTCCATACTGGCTCTGGAACCCACCCAACCTCGTATTCGGTGGGTACTGTGGGCTCTGTGGGGATAAAGCTGCCGACTGAACTCCATCAGTGCTGTAGTTAACAATGAGTGGAGCTGTATTCCTACTTTTCCTGTATGCCTTCATGCCACGTACAAGGGTGACTTTGCCTTTATGTTTTATGTGTGATCTCATTATACCAAATCTCACATACCTAGAGCTTTACTGGTTCCATAGTCATTACAATCAAACTGAAAGCTAAAGAAAATTTTTGCATGCCCACAAACTGTTATTTTCCATTTTGCAAATATACTGTGGTACCTTCACAAATTCAGTACTGGATATTAGAATTTTGTATGTAATTTATACATGATATGTATCTTAGTGTACGTACCAATGTCATGGACAGACTTAACCATTTAATCTTTCGCTTTATTCCCTGTCCTTTTTGCCTGTCATTTTTCATTTCCTTTTTGTCACTACTTACGTAGCATGGTGTATATATAATTTTAAACAAGGTAGATAATGTGCATACAGCATTTTATTGTGCCTTTCCATAACCATTTTTACCATTGAAGTGCAACAATATGTTCCCTCTTTATTGTTGTTGGGTAGATGTGGCTTTCAACAAAATAAAAGCATTCCCTCTTTCCATGGCAATGTAACAGCGGGTTTCTTGTACGCTGTTGGCAAGCTACAAAGTACTTTGTACTGCTCTTAGCAATAATAAGTATTTAATATTGTGAGTTAGTGTCTGTATTCTTGCCTTAGTTACCCAGCTTCCCAGTCACATCCTTTCTACACCGTATTATGTCATTAATGGCCTGGCTGGCTGTACCGTATTTCTCCACTTTATTTCATAAACAGCACGATTTTCAGAAAGAATTTATTGAAAATGCAATGTGCATTTTGATTTTTGCTACAACTTTTCTCTGAAACATTTCTCATTCTACGAAGAATTGAGTTAGATATTATCATAAGTGTTCATAGGTCTTCATGTAAAGTATTCACTGTTCTTGTCAGATTTTAATCGAACTGGAATTTTGTCAGTGATTTTTTAAAAATCCTTGCATATCAAATTTCGTTAAAATCCATCAACTGAGAGCCGAGTTCTGTGTAGACAGACAGACAACCAGAGACACGGGATGAAGCTAATAGTCAATTTTTGCAATTTTGCAAATGGGCCTGTAAAAGCAACATGACACTCATATTTGACAGAAGAAGCAGTGCTGGGTGTTGCCAGTTGATGGAATAATGAAATGTAATGGTCCTCTTAGTTTTCTGAAATGGAGCTTTCCAGATCACCCAGTGCTGGATATTGCAGTTTTTACTGTACCAAAGCAGGATTTTTAGGTGGTTAAGTTGTGTTCATTGCATCTCATAAATAAGAACAGTTTTTTTTAAGTTTTTGTGAACTTTGTAACATAATGGAATTAACTAGAATGGTTTATTTGCAGCGAGTGCATTCCACACATGGTTTGGAGACTACAGTGGCGTACAAAATGGGCAAGAATGCACCAGCAGTGTATGCTCTGGAAGGTTCAGTGGCTGTAGCTGGTAGTGCAATAAAATGGCTCAAGAATAACGTAAATATTTTGAAAGAAGTTGGTGATGCGGAAACTGCAGCAGCAGATGTGCCATCTACAGGAGATGTGTATTTTGTTCCAGCATTTTCTGGCCTGTATGCTCCATACTGGCGTAAGGATGCACGAGGGTAAGAATTTCACAAATAAATTCATCTGTGGTGTGAAGATATAGGAGAATATAAAAAGAAACTGCATTGAGCAGAGTCTTTCAGAAGCTGATAGTGTAATTCGTCAGCTAGGCAGGCCTCTGAAGCCAGAGGGTCTCAAGCTGCCTTCAATCAGAAATTGGAAATGCCTTTTTTTTTTTTAGTTTTATCATTGTTTTTGCAGAGACCACGCTGATGATGCCACTATTATTTGGCTCATATTCTGTAAATGGCATTGTGTGCATTTTTTAAACATCATAATTATGTCTTTGTCCATTTTAAATTGTGTTTCAACCATTTTCTGTCAAAGTAACTAACGAATAACCAAAATTAAAGGAGGAAATGATAAAATGTGTAAATATGATACCTTAAGTAAGTGACAACTTTGGCCCATGGACAAGTTCCTCCCCTTCCAAATGCAGAAGGTTGTTTGATCCAAGCCTGTATCCCTGATAACGAACATGACAGTGTGAGATGAAAACGAGTTTTCTTTTAACTGACAAAAGGGTGAGCCTTATGTGGTAAAAAGGTGAAGGTGAAGTTGCCCCTGTAGACACTGTGAAGGCATACAGAGAGGGTGGAGGTATAGCCTTATGCATTTTTCACCTTGGCACGAGATGTGGGTGAGTGGTTAACTTCATGCCGTGGCCGCTTTACTTCCAGTACCAGTTGAACATGAGGCTGAATGGATCTTAAAGCCGATCTGGATATTTTGCAGAAGAGATTAAACTTTTGCCTCTACTGGGATTTGAACTCCAGGTCTTTCAGCCTGTTGCCTAGTCACAATACTGATCATGCTATCCCAGCTCCATGAGTCATATTCAGAGCAACTGATTAACGAAACGCTGATGTTCGAGTAAAGAAGTCTGGAAGGAGGAGGTGAAATATCACTAGACAGAATACATATTAATTCACCTCAGTATGTAGGATTGTGGCCGAGTGTTAGTAGAGGTCCTGCTTGATTTCAAAACAGATCCAGGGAATCATCATCTGTCTACAAGCCACTATATGGGAAGAAAGCTCAGTCTCTGATGATTTGTGTCAAAGAAATCCTACTAATTGAGAGGAGGCATTATGTTGACATCTGTTTACACTGACAAGGGAAGTGTTTATTTTTTTATGTACCAGCTTTTTTGCCACTCTCTGTCATCCTTTATAGAATTTAGTTTCTCAGACTGGAAGAAGGCCAACCGGAAAACTAATGGCCATGACAGCAGTACTCGGCATGAGCAGTGGCTGATAATGGCAAACAAGACACAGCATATAATGTTATCCACAGTCTTCGTATAAGAAACAGCGTATCTCTAGGCATATGGCTGAGCAGTACAAGAGTGTAGTGAAGTGCTGGCAGAATGTTTTGCAAAGAGTGGTTGCCATTTGTTAAATTTTTGGCAGAATGAGGGTTGGCTTTGTGTGAAGATGGTTTTTTTTCCCCCTCTCCAGCTTAGAAGTTCTAGGGTATGCTGCAAGTTATTTCCCAGTTTATCAGTTCCTGAAGTAGCACCTTAAAGCACATGGAAACCAAGCAAAAGAAATGCCTTCACATATATCATCCATACTTGGTGACAGGTTGAAGTTGACAGAGATTTCCAAGAGCATATTTTATGGAGGTGGCCAATTTCAGGTCTTATTCATTGGTAGTTGATCCAACACCAGACATGTCATACATTGATTAGCTCTCAGTGAGCATATGATACTGCTTCTAAGAAAGCATTTTGCAATTTGTTTAGAATTCCAGATATTTTACATATCATTATCCTGTCTGGACAGAATGGCTTTACAAGAGTTATTTATTTGCCTGTGACTGCAAAGTCAAAATCTGTAATAATGTGTTGTCCATGGCAGGGAATTTTGAAGATGTAGAAGCACATGTATGTAGGAAATTTCTTCAGCATGTTGTGTACCTTCTCCTGGACTTTCATTTGATTTAGTAGGTGTGAAGGCAGTATAATATTGTGTCAAAACAATATTTTTGTTTTTTAAAATCATTGTATGTGTTTTTTTTCAGTGTCTCGTTGCAGTGGCATACAGTATTTTGTGTTTTAACATGTCAGAACCTGACATTATATGTTCATTCCATCTCACAAGCTTTGGCGTCACTCAGTGGCATACAGATGCTGAAGCAAGGCCCTGGCTTTTATACTCTAAGTATGTTCTCCAAGCGCAAGATGCTGGAAAGTAGTGAAACTAACAGGAATACTAGAATTGTTATGACGAAATTGAGAAGGCAGGGAAACTGCTCTGATGTGTCTAATTTTGAACAAATTTTATGCATGATTCAGCGCAACAAACAAAGGACAGAGAGCCTGGAACTTGACCTTAACCAGGTCATGAAACTTAACAGTTTGCTGGCAGCTTGTACCCTGGATTTAAGAACTGAGTTTTAAAGTAATATGTGGATGGGAAATTTGTTATGTGATGTTGGATATACTTTCAGTAGAACTTGATACAAGAACCTGTTGTAGTGAGGTTGGTGTTTGATGCCAGTAACCACCACATGTATGAAGAGTGGGATATTGAAAACCTTAAAGCACCTCACCCTGACATAGAGCCATCATTGTGAGATGTGTGATTTCATTCCTCAGAATGCATAGAAGATTAAGCATTGGTGACTTTAAAAGATCCACTACTGTAATCACAGAAATGTAAATGAGTTGACATTTGGTGGTGGTTGTGATCATGGTTGTGATGATGAAAACATGATGATGATATGATAACAGGAACTGAAGCACTGGCTGGAATAGCAAGGTGTGCTGCAACATATGTGAATTCATGGGGCCCTTAGATTAACTGTGTAGCCCGCTTGGAATAACCCTGCTGCCTATTGGAGGTCTTCAGCCCACAGGTTGCAAACCACTGCTTGAGACTGTGTTATGTTGGAGACTGAAGCCTATGGAATTGCTTTAATAATACAACATGATGCAAAAATATGTAATTATTTTTACAATGTTATGGCATTCAGTTTCATAGCCTGAGTTTCTCTATAATATGTCATATATTTAAAAAATATGCACTTATGTGTTTTGATTTCAGTGTTTCCAATTCTTAATCCTTTCTGTCTGCAGTATCATCTGTGGTTTGACTCAATTTACGACCAAAAGCCACATCATTCGTGCTGCATTGGAGGCCGTGTGCTTTCAAACCAGAGACATTCTAGAAGCAATGGCCAAGGACTGTGGTCACCATCTAACCAAACTTCAGGTGGATGGCAAGATGACAGAAAATAAGCTGTTGATGCAGCTACAGGCTGACCTCTGTGGAATTCCTGTTGGTAAGTATCATAATTTTAAGTTTATGAACTGTTATGTATTTGGAAATGCGTTACTGATGCTGCATCCCCAGATACTGAGATTATAAATGCCAGATGTGTGTCAATAAAAACAGTATATCGGAAGGGATTTTGTGAAGGTAAATTGTCCAGCACAGATGTCATATATATTATCACTGCCTGTACCCAACTGAGCATCAGACGTTCCGTGTCAGTAAAATGTGGTGCCTGTTGTGGCCTTAATGAGATAGCTGCCTATGCACATTTCTTGACGATATGTTATCTGGAAGGTATGGCACATATTATTGCTGCCTGGAGCCAAATGAACATCAGAAGTTCCATATCAGTAAAATGTGAGGCCTGTTGTGGCCTTAATGAGATACAGTATCTGCATTTGCACATTTCTTGAGGATATGTTATCAGGCAGGTATGCCACATGATTTTGCAGCCTGGAGCCAAATCTGCATCTGCGCATTCTTTTACACAGCTTTTGAGTTCTTGGCTTGAGTGGAGATGTTTTGAGCATGCTAAATTGACATACGTTTTGTGAGTGACAGTAATTACATCTGATTTTATGCTTTTCAGTAATGAAAGTAGTTAACAGTGGGTGGTACTATTGAAAAGAAAGTATGATGATGTGTTTTCTTGTAGCCTACCTTGTGGTGTATTGGATGGCATTTAAGTAACTGCAAAAATGAGTCTTGCACAGCTGTTGGAGTATCCAGATCATATAACATCCAGTACAGGCTTAAAGTGAGTGCAGACATGGAGTTCTGCATTATCTATTATGCTATTATGCTATTGGAGGATATGGCATAACTATACTTTCTCATTTTCGGTAGTAAATAGCAATAAATTGGTGGACACTTGGACTTATGAGGTGTGAGTGACAATGTTGCCACATACTTCTAGCTCGTGAAATGGTGTGTGGTAATAGATGTTGGAAAAATATGCAGCTTTGGTGCAGGTCATGTTTATTTACTTCACAACATTAAATAATAATACTATGGCAGCAGTGCAGAAATTTTCTTCAGCTTTTGATTTGATGGCAGTGACTAATGAACCACTGGATTTCAGCTTGTGAAATTTTGTATGGGGGTAGAAAGTAAACATGTTTGAACATTACATTGTTGGTCAGCAAATATATTGAAACTGCGAAACTTTGAGTTTATACATGACAGAGTTAATAGTTTCAGAATTTATACTTAAGTAATAATTTCTTTTCAAAAATCAAAACACCAGTGACAGTACCAACAGATATGTACAACTAGACACCTGTGCAGTAGGAGAGGAAGCTTCATGTGAGTTCTTCTTGGTGCTGGCCGTTTCTGTGCAAAAACTATACGGCTTTTTTAAAGGCGAATGGGCACGAAATGTGTGCTTATTTTCCTTTGCAACTCTTGCCTGAAATGACTTCTGTTGTAACTAATATTTGTTGAATTTCATGCAAGATGCGTACAAAAAATGTATGTGTGTAAGTTGAACTATAATTGGCACAACATGACGGATTTTAGTAAGACTCCACAGTAGCAAATTTCATGAAAATTCATTTAGCAGTTCTCAGCTTGTTTAATGCAGACTGACAGGCGGATATACATAGGAAGTTAGTAGGTACATGTTCACACCATTATGTTGCAAATGCTCCAGAAAGAAGAAACTGTATGTAAATATCACACCCCCAAGAACATGACTAGCACCGTCTCCAAGGATCAGTTGGGGTGCATCATATAAACAAATTCTTATTTCCTTAGAACGAACAGCCATGTCAGTCCGAATGGAAGCATTAGGAGTAGCAATGGCTGCAGGTCAGGCTGAAGGCATTGGTGTTTGGGACATCTATAAGGAACCACAGACGCCAGTTCCCCGTGATGTGTTTCTTCCCACCACCACCCATGAAGGTAAAATAGTTCAAGGTGCTGACTGATGTTCCTATTATTGTCAGGGATAAATGTGTTTCTGGACTGTGTTAACTGTAGTGTTTTATTGGAAATTTGAAATGTTTTCTAACTTAGTAAATTTCATGTGTTTTACTTATTAGTTAACTGTGAGTAGTGTAATTAATGTTCTTTTCTCTTTGGTGCAGCAGCCCAAATTAGGCCTAGGCCACCGTATTGTTGAGGTTTCTATATCACACACAATTAGACACACATCCAATAGAACTCCTCTGAAAGAGTGATCAGTACTGTTTTGTCCATCTGTATGTAAACAACCCACCTGCTGTACACTTTAACCCAGGGATCCACCACAATAGAAAGCCTACAATTGTTGAACTTTTATAACTTTTACGCATTTTATGTTTCTGGCATGTATTTATATTGTTAGATTTTTTGTTTAACCTTTTAAAGCCTAGCGGTAACTTTACATACCACCAGGTTTAACATTAAAAAATTCTACATGGTGCCCACATTGTGTTTCTGTGTTTTGTACAGATCTCAGAACAAACAGAAACTTTTGCCTTGTAAAACATTAAGAGATTGGTTTTTATAACCAAAGTGGAGAGTGTTTACAGCGCGGTACGCACCGATTCCTTATATAAAACAGATAAGCTTCATCATTAAAGGGTTAATTGTGCTTTCACAAGGAGTCCCTGATGATAATCCCATGAGGGGATGGAAACATGTTGGACTGACATACATTTCTTGCGATCTATGATATCAAAATAAAATAACCAGAGTGCATTTGTTGGTTTGGTATTATGTGTTACACAGAAGTGTTTAAAGTGCTGACTTTTGTGTATACATCTGGGTTACCATCTTCCAAAGCTGAAAAGTTCAGAACTTGTATTTTCATATCTGGGGCACATACGGAAATTTGTGCGGTAGGTAACAATTCTGAGCATACAGAGTACCCACAGAGTAAGTGAACCAAAATAATGAAATTAATATTCAGGATTCAGGTCTTCAGGGTGCGACATGTTGCTAATTAATGGTTCCTGTTGTTACAAAGGCACTGCATTCCTTCAAAATGTCACTGCATTGAATCTCAGAAAACTAAATCCTCAACTGTACTTCTGTGGAAGCCTCAAATCTGACACAATCTTCATATTATTTGAAAAGAAAAGTGATTAATATACACTGTAATGTACATAAACACTCCAGTAATTATTGTTTGCTAGAGCTGTCAGTGAGGTACAACACATTTATCAGAGGCTTAAATAATTTTGTGGAAGTGTCGTTTTGATAATTTTCCACAACCCAGCTATACCAGGGCTTAGGTTGGCAATCTTGTTACAAGTACCTTGTGTGTGAGATTTATGAACTGGGCACAGAGTTTCTACTCACAGTTCTGATTTCTGAATTATCTTCTTGTAGTTTGCCATTTATCAGCTGGTAAGAACTTACCACATAGTGATTCCTTGTTCAATGTGGAGGTTAGGGACAGTGATCACAGCAGGTTGGGCAAAACTGTGATGTGCATAATTCTTATTGGAAGAATAGGGTTACATGAATGCGGCCACTGATGGACCCTCCCATCGCTTCAAATACATACATTTTTGGGCATTAAGCATTTACACAGTGCTCAGATAGCTGATGCCAGCTTCCACAGTAGTTGAGTGAATACCTGCCTGCGTTTATCCATGTGCATTGAAATTTTTCAGTGTCGGACAAATTTTTTTCTCACATTTTTTAAATGTAATACCTCCGTTTGACATGTTTTATTCCAGTTTATGTTATTCCATTATATATTCTCTCATTTTATTCTCTGTACTTAGAATTTCACGAAAGACCAGCGTTTAACCATGTAATTTTGTATTATCTCTCTCAGTGTGTTTTTTAAAGTATAAGAGCCTGAACATGGCCTAATTTAGGTCGAAACGTGTCACTTAAACTTATGGACTCTGTTGTCTAATAAGGATAGTTGTGTTGTGACTGATATTACTTTTCCTTGCATATTTAATTATTTTTAAACACACTATCAAAACCACACTGAGCTAAACCATGTTGGATGAGGGGTTATTGGATTTTATATTACTTAAGATACATCATGTAAACTGTATTATCGTGTGTCTTTGTAGAGCGAGATGCCCGATATAGCAAGTGGAAGATGGCTGTGAAGAGAAGTCTGGGTTGGGCCACTACAAAGAAGTCTGTTGCAATGACAGGTAATGATGCTGTTATTACTGTAAACAGTTAGGTGGACTAAATTGATTTTAGAACTTTGAAATGTGAAAAATCCTTCCATGATAAAGTGTACAGAGAACACCTTTAATCATGTCCCAGGCATGGAAAAATATGAGTACTCTGCCAAGACAACACTGCCAAGACTTTTCTCAACTTACCAGTGCTGGAACATGAGATGGACATTCATTCATGTGGTATGGGTCATAGACAATAATGACATGTGTCAGCAATGTATTCTGTTAGACAAGGAGTGCTCATTTGCATTGCTTTCGTATCATATGTGTGATGGGAGAAACATTACCAGAAGTTCTGTGAAAAAGTAGCCTGCATCAGCTGTGCCATGTGAAAGAGTGTATACAGAGTAATGGAAAAATTCTGGACACCAGGCTTTGACTGAAGAGAAATTTGACGATATTGATGTTTGAATGGAAACAAGCTTCAGAAAATCTTTGCACTGGTTGGCTGTTCAAGATGTGGCGTCAAAATTCTAGTGCCTTATGGCAAGAAAACGTTAAAACTAGAGCCATACAGCAACTTTTCCTGTATATATCTCTTGTGCTGACGCAGTTCTAAATTCACAGCATTTCTTTCATCTAGACTGGGAAGCAAGAAGTTAGTTTAAAGAATCAATAGACTGGGAAGCAAGAAGTTAGTTTAAAGAATCAATAGCCTTTGGCTTTGTTCATCCGAAACTCGTGCTTTTCTTAGATGAGGCATGGTTTACATTACAATAGAATGTAAACAAACAAAATAACAGATAATGATATTGCAAAGAACACTGTGCAGTTCAAGAAGTTCCTTTGCATGACCTTAAAATCGTGGTTGGGTGTGCAGTAAGTGTGCAAAATTTTAGGGCTCCTGTGTGCGTGCGTATGTTTTGTAAGGTGATGAATTCTTGCCGCCTGACACCATTTTTAGAGAATGAAGAGGAGAAGAAAACTGCATGGCTACTTCATGCAGGCCATGTTGTAAACTTATCAGTGAAAGCCACAGAAGAGGCTTTTGGCAAGTAGCTAATAACTGTGTATTGTGATCTAGGTCTCCAGATTTTAGCCTGTGAGATTATTACATGTTGGAGACACTGAAAGATAGAGTTTATATGAACAATTTACATATAATATGTGAAGAGAATTTGCTAACAATTCAAGACAAGATTTCTATCATGTGTTGAGAAATATTTTCAGAAGGTGTGAGATTTGCTTAGAAGATGGAGTTTGGTTCTGTGGGCCTGTTCTATGGAATAAGGTAAGCTGCACTGCAAGGGAAACACAGACTCTAAATTTCCAGCAGGTGCAGGCTTCCTGTGGGAGAAAGCTCCCCTTACAACTGCCTTGCTCTGGGACATGGTGAAATGGACATTCTGTACTCTATGGTTCGAGTTCAAGTTACAAGCTGAAGAATGAGATTTTTCAAAGACCATTCCAGTACAACATTTTCGTAGCTCTTGTTGGGAGGATTTTTCCTAATGTATCAGTTTATGTGTTCAGGTTTAGCAGTGTAGTACATGTTTTTGTCAGGATATTTGAAGTCTTACCAACATAATGAATGTTGTGGTTGTAGCTGAAATGGAAGTAGCCATCATGCAAGGAATTTTAAGTGCAATGGAATTAATGGCAGTGGATGGAGTAAAACCGTAAACTTAAATTTATTGTCTTCTTAATCAGATTTAATATCGATAAAAACAGCCATGGGACTTCCCTCATAAAAGTAGTGACGTGTGACACATCAGTGGCTTGTGGCTGTTTGAATCTTTTTGTAGTGGCAGAAGCCGCATTTACATTGCTGTATGACTGAAGTGAGTTTCATTTTCCTTGACGTCTTGAAATAGTCATTCAGATATGGTTCGTGGGTCATTTTTGTGGCCCTGCATCCTTTCGAATTGTCACATGAGTAGGAAACTGTTAACAGTTAATTTAAATGCCCACTGTGCGACGACGACAGTCGACATTCGCGGTTAAAGGGTTAAACTGGGTCTAAGGTGTAGGTCTGAAGCCACTTGATTAATGGGATTGCGGATTTGAGTCCTGCTGATGGCATGGATCTTCGTCTCTTGTGTGTTGTGTGTTGTGCTGGTAATGGCCTCTGCAATAAGCTGATCAGTCATTCAGAGGAGTCATACCATGTGTGTGTGTGTGTGCGCGCGCACGCACCCACACGTTCGTGCATGCATCTAGTTGCATGTGATCTAGAAATCTCAACAATGAGGCAGCCTAGGCATAAGTTGGGCTGTTGTGCCTCAAGAATTATGTAAACTATCTCATTTCAGTGGTAAAACTAAAGACTTCTGTTACACTATTCCATTTGCATTGTTTAGTCTTGATAGTTATCAAAGTGAATTCCCCATGACATTTGAGATTACACATAACTTGTTATTTAATTTCCCCTGTATGTAGTTAATGTTGAACAGTTTGGCTTTTGAAGTACGTATTTAATTTCCTGTAACACTGTAGCATTATCCTTTCCTGAAATGGCTGTTAACATTTATACTGTGCATCTACAAGTGATGTGTTTCTATTCCTGTTAGAGTGTGTGATTGATTTTAAGACTAGTATGAAGTCCAAATGCTTGAATTTGTACTCACAAGGGTATAAGTTATGTATATTATCATGATGTTTGATTTGTGTGTGATTTTGACTGTTACTTTAATGTGATAATATTGTACCACTGTCTTATAACAAGTATAAACACAAAGTACTCTGTTGCCACTGTAGTTTTGGGACTGAAGATACAAGTATAGAAGAATAAATTTTATTAGCCCCTGTAACATATGCCATGTGGTAATTTGGTAACTGGTAGCTAAAATTTATGTATGTGTGCTGAACAGAAGTATATAGTAATGTCTACAACATAGTGTCTTCTGCTGGTAGGAAGCAGTGTGGCTTAGATGTTATTTCTGCTAAGTGTTAATCACCATTCATTTATACACTTATTAGTCATTATTAATTTCACTTGAGAAAATTTATACTGTTCTGTATTATACACAAACTGAGTCAGATTTTGAATACAAACAATGCTGGTAAGTACAAATAAGAAACTCAGATTGTTTTTGTTTACAATTATGTACAGTCCATCGTAATAAGAGTTTGTAATAGCGTAAAATTTCCATAGAGAATACGATAGTTCAGTCATAGCCAGATTTGCACTTGACAAAATGAATACTGCATCCAGAATAAAGTGCATATTTTTGTGGGTATCTTATAATTACTGACCATGTTGAAGTCAGTAAAGAAATTAGGAGATGTTATGCTAAATGGAATTTGTGTGTTTCTGATGTTGGTTAAATTATGACTCAGTGACCAATGAAAGACTTTCGTACAGGTTTTATCGTAGTGAGAATTTGTGCTTGGTACACTGAAAGCATGGTAGAGGGAATCAACTTAATGGGGTATCATGTTTGTATGCAACTGAACAGACATGGTAGCTGTAAGTTGTATTGAGGGTTATCCATTGCAGTTGTATTTGTAAGAGTGTATCATCGCTGAAAATTGGCACATCATTTGCCATATATGCTCTTCAAGTCTCCAGACGAGAAACATCACACAACAAATAGCTGTCTTGAAAGTTTTACATCAGTTAACAAGAATTTTACTTTACACTTTGTTTAGTACCCCTGAGGGAGAAGAAAGGAACTGGTGACAGCAAGGATGTGAGGCTACACTTATAACTGTTAAAGATAAAAAATAAATCAGGGGACTTTGATGTGGGATGAGATGATGTTAATGAGTTGGAGTGTAGCACTTCTGGTGGTTAGCTCTGTTGCCTCTAATTTAAAAGTCATGAATAATTTGAAGAAAAACACTGAAACTGTTTTAATTATAACTGTCCCTGTTTATATAGCACACACTATATGGCTTCTCTGCATTTTGGTTATAGATTTACAGTTGATTGAAATGCAGTCATGATTTTCTTTTTTATGTGGGAGGGCATGTTGTAGAATGTTGTGTTTAAATTATTATATGCTTCTTTCAGCTTCTCTAGCTCTGCTATATTTCTTCTGTGTATCTCATGAACATTGAGATATCATAAATGTATGTAGGTCTTTATGTAAGTGTCTTATTCTGTCTGATTTTAGTAAAAATTGCTTATGTTCAGTGAGACCCAGAGTATTCCATGTAGAGGGACGCACAGATAGGCAGGTGGGCAGTTAGTCCTCTATGCATCAAAGCTTATACTTGTTTTATTCACTGATTGCTTTGTGAACATGCCTAAAAATCAGTAGCAGTGAGTCCATTCATAGAAATGGATGTACTTTGCTTGTCAAATTCTATGCATCGATCTTCACTGTTGGGGAGGCTGCCCGGACCACATAGTCCCATTGTTTTACACTGTGTGCCTTTCATATTTCCAAATAACCTTGAGAAGGAGAAAGTGCAGCCAGTGTGATGTGTGAGGCTTTACCAACCTTGGTTAAAGGTGAATGATTCTCAAATTACTCACAATAATGGGAGATTTTACAAACAAGCACTAGCTGGTACAGAATAAGTTTATGGTACATTGTTAAAGTGTGCTTGCAACTGACATCTTACAGGAAGCAACACACTTAGTGAGAGACCTTCATTGTCTTTATGTTAATGGTAGGTTTTACATGTACACTGTTAGTGCCCAAAGGGAAGGAGAGAAGGGGACTTAGGGTGGCTTTAATTCTCGTATTTATGTGTATCTGTAGTTCTCTGTCATAACAAAATCACTGTCTCAAGAGAGTTCATGAATCTGTTGCAAATATATCATGCAGAATGAAAATGAGACAACAGTTAGTATCCCTAAGGATATTGATGCGTTGTTGGAAGTGTAGGATGGGGTTTTGTATGAATCGCTTGACAGTTTATGGAATTACAAACTGACTGGTAACAGTGAAAATGATTCATTTATATTTTATGTCTTTGCCACTGTTGTGTCACCTTAAGTGTGTTTGTGAACAATGTAGGTGCTGAGAAAACAATAGTTTTCTGTTCAGGATAATTATTTCCGTAGTACTGCACATGTGTGTAATGCGTTTGGTAGAATCCAGGGACCATGAGATCTGAATTTATAACATTTGCATCAACTAGCAGAGTTTTATAGTTTGTTACAGATTTTGTTAGTGTGAGTTTGAGGGCTTTGCATGAATAGTGGTTAAATATACAGAAATGTATTTGGGATTTCTTGTTTGAATCCCAAAATATATACTGAAACTTTGTGAAGTAATAATAAATACACAGTATGCTGTATCTATAATCCTTTCCTGTTTGAGGGCAGACAACTAATGTTAGTTCAAAGCAGCATATAAACGTTGGTCCATTTAACTGTAATAAGGATTTCATCACAACCAAGAACAGAAGAAGAAAAAACCGTAATTGGGTGCAAAGGCATCAGTTTGTTGAGCATAGTAATCATTTTAGAACATTTGCTATCCTCTGGTACTGGTTATTGTCCAGTATTGTGAATTGTGTCTGTGGTTTTATTTGAAAAAGAAGTTCTTACCTTCAGACAGCATTCTAGCCACTTGAATCCAATCTACCCATATTACTTTTCCCCCTTCTACTAAATAAAGTGATACTTTACTTCCTAGAAAATTTCTGTAATAAGCAGTTGTTAAAATTCATTTGATAAATTCTGGTCAAAAATAGTCAGTTTTGAGTATTCCATGTCTACATTTGCTAAGAACATCTATTGAATATTAGTTGATACTACTTCATGTGGATATTGCTTGCCCAGCAATGAGATTCCTTGACTTGTTGATACCATAATGTAGGTACAAGGCAAGCTTCATCCTTGAATGAAATGTTGGGCAGAATTTGTGGACATGGTCACATCCATTCACAAAATTGTACATTGCTGGTATAAATTTTTGTACTCTGAAAATATGATACAGATAAACCACACTGCTGTTAAAAATCCTCCATATCTGACAGTGCAATACTAGCTGTCATGGAAAGTTTGTATATATTGTTCATAGGCTTTTGGCAGCCAGAACACTGGCTGCCGAAAGCCTTGGTTGCCATGTTCTGCTTTTCTCATGGAAAGGAGGCAGTGTATCTTAAAGTTCTGTGCACCTTCTGAATTGTGTCTTGATGTGACACTCTACAGCCTGGATACCATCACTGGTATTCTGTCACAGCAGACCTACCATGTGCATTGCTGGACCCATACACATAATGCATGTTGCCATATTCCTCATTTATAAATAGTAGAGGCATTTGAAATAACAGTTATGCACCATGAAATATAACAGCACAAACTGAAACTTACAAAGAGACGGAATTAATCTTTATCCTGCTGGAGTGGGTATTTAAATCTTAGCTCATGTTTTTTGAAAAACTTGAGTATTATTTGAACAAAAAAAGATAAAATTATGCAGTAAGTGGCATTTGTGGAAAGTATGGATTATGCAGCATGTCCTAAAATGCTGTGAATTTGCTTGTTGCCTAAATACATAAAGTGACTTTGTGGGGGTGTTTTCCTATGGGTATTTGCATTTGGCAAGGCAGGTACTGTATTTAAAAGATTATATTGTTACAGCAGTGCGAGCTTGCTACGCTAGCACTCGCCTTGATCGAGGTTACACTTCAGCGAGCTTTATAAGTGACCAGTCAACCTATTTTTGTCCAAATGATCTCTGAGAACATACTCCAGAAATTTAGCCAGCTCATTGCACATCAATCACATAAGTTTGAATGTTAGTGGTAGCCAAAAGTTCACCAAGTTACAGACATAGAAGTTCTGAAGAATGCTGTGTTTTGGGGTGTAATGCCATATAGTCTGGTAGAAATCAGCTGATGATTCAGAAGAATATGCTACCTCCATCTTCCAGTCAGAAGTGTGTTCGTGTACATCCTCCTTCACAGATGACATACAAAGGCCATCTTGCAAAAGGCAGTTGTGACGTACCTGCTGATGGCTGCATCACTGTGTGGGCAGTAGTACTGGTGATTTGCTTGTCCCTTTCACGTTGTACACTGCCTTCTTGCGCTTATTTCCCCCCCCCCTGCTGGAGGTATTTGTTAAGGAAAATACCTACCTGATATGCAGAGCAGAGTAGTGATTTTCCTAGACATTGTCCCAGTGGTGAGATAATATACAATTGTTATTTTTCAACAGTCATCAGTGTTACACAGCATGCATTTTAGGCAGGCTTTTTAGCCAATGTTTTCCTTTGTAAGACAAGAGTTCTGGAAAATTTTCCCTAAAAGATAAAAAAATATCTTTCGTAGTACTTCTTTCTTTGCTCTCTGGATACAGCATAATTTTGTATGTTGTGATCAATAAGATCTACACTTTCCATTTTGTCATAAAGTTTTGTTTTCTGGTCAGTTTATACATGGTCAGACATTAAAGTTTCAGGATTGGTGCTATAAGAACTGATACACTTGAAATAAGAAGCAATTTGTTTTCCGTCCAAGTAATCTCCCTTGACTGCAACACACTTTTTACATCTTTCTGAAACCTTCACAGAACACTCATGGAAGGTGACCAAAGGAACTACATTGAATTTGGTAGTTAAATTCTTCTTGATGTCCTGAAGTCATCTTTCTCTGAGGGCAGTTTTCACGTGGGGCAATGGAAAAAGTTGGCTGATGTGAGATCAGTTGAACAAGACGTGTGTGTTATCCCTGTTATGCTACAGTTGGGTAGAAAGTGCTTTACTATCATGGCAGAATGAGCCCATCTGCAAGACTGTACATGTTTGGAAAGTGAAGTTGATTGTTCGTCAATTGTAGGGTGATGCAACAGTCTCTGGCCACCAGTGCCTGAAATTTGATAACTGTTTCTGGATTTTAAGCAGTTGACAGCGACTCACCTTTTGGGTGATCTACATGTTTGTGATGTCCCTCTTTGAATCTTGTAACCTTTATCATCTTAAGTGACCATATGCTGGTCTCTAAAAGTATACTGGCAAATGGCCTAGCTCTGTATGCTGTTCACTCTTTGTCAACATGATAGCATTTTAAATATCCACACTAAGCCAAAAGACCTCAGGCCATTACAAGTAACAGCTGGCATTTAAACCTGTCTCCTAAAGGTCAACCCATTTGAAGCCATGTGTATGAGAATAACTTAATTCCTGGAAACAGTTTTAAGCATTTTGTATGATTCTGGAGCTATTTTCCCCAAGTTTGAAACAGAATTCATGTTCACTCAAGATGCTACATGCAAATCACTTAATACATGTGTGGCTGATTGAACTAGAACTTTCTTTTCACTAATTGTGGTCATAGCATGAATTAATGGAAAGCAGCTGCAGTTCATTTATGAACCAAACCACATTTGGATGATTACATAAATCCTGGAACTTTATTGTTTAACCTTGTATATTCATCATTTCTGCATTTTGCTGAGTAGCGCATTCTCCTCCCCATCTTTGCAGTGTGAGATTAAACCTCCCCTCTAGCAAAGCCACCATTATATCTTTATAGTAGTCAATGTGATTGTACCATACATATCTGTAGCATGAAAAATACCTGCAAACTGTGGGAATGCATAAAAATTATCAGTGACTGATCAATATTGCTTGTCTGACATGGTTTAAGAAGTGTCATCATGACTTATGAATATACCAGGATATGTACATTGCTTGTCAAATTTGATGCCCTTTCAAGGGTCTATTATTGTTGACAAAATGTCTTCACAGTAGACTCCACGTTTATATCGTATCCCAAATCTGGCTATCTGTAGTGGAACATGTTTTGTTCAATGAAGCCTGATACAGAAACACACTACCATGTACACTGATAACCCTTTCTGGAGTATGTAGCTCCATACATTTATTTTTCAAGTTTTCTGAAATTACTGATAATGTGTTCTATTTTGGACTGCAGTGGTTTTCTTGGTCATATTTTATTGTGAGATTCGATGGTCTTATAAAGATAACTGTCCACCGGAATGTGATGCCGTATAGTTTTGTATGTAAGTACCAACGTTTTGAAGGACTGTGTTATGCCATCTTCAGACTACAAGACAAAGGTAGTGGAAATTCTGATTCATTTTCTAACATCCTTCCAAGTAAATTCTAGAACAGACCATACATTATGTTTTGCTTCTTTGTCATCCCTTTGATTTCATGATTATTCTTGCATGGCTGTGCCGTCTCAGATCATTAAGTCACTGACCTGTCACCGCAGAGGTCTGGTTCCAATCCCAGGCCCGTTTACATGGGATTTGTGGTGGCCAGAGTGGCACTGGGACAGGTTTCCCTTCAAGCATTTTGATTTTTTTTCTGTCAATATCTTTCTACCAATGCTCCACACTTATATTTCATTCACCTCTGACAGAGAGCTTATTACCTTAGCAATTGACAAGATCATTAAATAAAACACTTCTCTTTCTGTCATTCTTGCATCTCATTTTGAAATTACATTACAGGCTGGGTGGTCTGCTGTTTGAACCCCAGTGGCGGTGAGATTTTCTGTACCCCTCCAGACCAGCCCCGAGGCCGATCCAGCCTCCTACACAATGGGTACTGGGTGTCTTTCCCAGGGGTAAAGCAGCTAGGATGTGTTGACCACCCACCCCCATCTAGTGCTGATGTTCAAGAAAGAGTAAAGCTATACCTCTGTTCCCCCTCTGGACCTTCCTGGCCTGTCATGGGGAGACCTTAACTTCAGTTGGCACATTACTTACAAAATTCACGTGCATTACTACATCATATTACAAAGATCCTTTTGACAACGGTCACAGTTTTGTTGATGAAAGTGTACAGTAAAACCTTGTTTGAAGCTCTTACCTTAACCACATAAAAGCTGGCATATCTCAGACATTGAATTGATGGGCTGAACTACTAGGGTTCAATTCCTGATGGAATTAGAAGTTTTCTCTCTGCACTGTTTCTACCTAGTCTGTGGGTTATAGGGTATGAAAGACTTATTTTTAATGAATGAAACTTACGACCTCTTCCCCCACCTTCAGCATTTGGGGTTTGGTATATACTGTGTAGAGGAGCTTTGCGTCCATGCCCTATGTACATTTTCATAATATGGTGCTTGGGCACAGGGACAAACCTTTATCTTTCCCTTTACCACACTGAGTCATTTGGTGTGCTTAGTATATAGAGCTTTCTTTTCCTTTTGTACACAATGGTGCAAATACCAGCACCTTCTGTCTGAAGAACATGAAATTATAATCTTTTTTATAAAAATGACAGTATCACATGTTTAACTGGTGAATCTTGGCACTACGAAGCAGGCTAGTGAGATTACCATGCTGTGTATCGATTTCAGCTGTTCACAGTTTCATGACACTTGGTATGAATGCTATGCCTGTGGATTCCGTCCCCGTACCATTCATTTAATTAGTAATGGCATGTCAGACACAAGCTTGGAAAATGGGGTTAACACTAGTGCCATTTACTTTACAGTCTAAAGTGGTATGGTTTTAGATGTTGGAGAAATATGCAACTTATGTTTGGGTAATTTGTGTGTAGAATGTAAAAGAACATGGTGGTATGCAGGAATTTTCTTAAGCTTTAGGTTTCATGGGTGTCGTTTATGCATCAGTGGAGTTAGGCATGTGAAATTCAGTTCAGAGCTAGGTCATAAAAACATTCACCAGTATGATCAGTGGCAGCAACCTGTAAGTCACTTCAGGCTTCTTCCATTCTAATGGGTGTCTGTTATCTCTTCCTTGGTCAACCCACGTTTCTTCTATCAGTTGGCATGTATTCATACAGTAACTTCAGAATGAAAGTATCATGCATTCTTAATAAATGTTGTGTCTGCTTACACCTACAATCCACAGTCATTGATTTCAGTTGCATATATTCAGTTTTTTCTTTTATTTCTTTATGTTGTTTATGGTCACATATTGTATATCCTGTTACTGACCTCAGAAATTTCGGTCTACCATCACAGTTCTTCTTTCATGCTGTTTTATTAAAGTCTAGCTCTCACATTCAAATAGGAGTGTTGGTAAAGCCATTATTTTGTATTATTTCAACATTATATTTATATAAAATATCGTTTGTTGGTCAACAGTTACTAATGGGGCAGTGATATCAAATTTTGACATCATACATGCCGAATTTATCATATACAGTATTCATACTTAACTGATAAGTTCTACACAAAAATAAGATAAGTATAATAATATATGTCAGATTACTTGTTTTCTGGACTTTTTCCATTGTCTGAGCATTCTAAAAGTAACACTGCGTTTTGGAAACTGATCTGCTTCCATTGTAAGGTGAAACAACTGGGGCTGAGGTAGTTAGCCACTGGCTTCTCACCACGAAGGCCCATGTTCAGTGTCAGGACAACTGTGTGGGTTGTGGTGGACAAAGCAGAAATGGGACAAGTTTGTCTTTGAGGATTTTGGTTTACCCGTCTCATCAGTATCATTTTTTCAGTGCTCCATCCGGCTCTTTCCAACTAGACGAGCTTCAGAGACTGCACTTGAGGAGGCAGTTTTGGCAAAAGCCATGTTTGTATTCATTAATAAAATGTTTTCTCCATATTTGATGGCTTCTTATTTCTGTTCATCCACTTACAATAGGTTTTTTTAATTATTTATGAGTCTTATTTCTTTAGGAAGTCTTTTAAAACAACATTTGCAGTCAACCTCATGCACATGTAAACTACCTGAATACTACGTGAGCCACACCATTGATGTGCAGGAGCCACATTGTGGCCACCACTGCTATATGATATTAGCAGTTAGTGTTGTTTTAAAGTACTCATTTAAAAAAGAAAGAATAGATGCTCAGCTGAGTCCAGTGGGAAGAGCTGTTTTCAGTTCCTGGCCATCATATGCGAACTTAAGCAGTTACGTATGTATGTAGGATGAGGTTTGGTCAGTGGCAGATAATAGACACACAGACACACACCTGCTTATGGGGTGGATAGTTCCCATGTTGATCTGATGTCAGTAAGATTTTGTGCTAGTCAGAATTGATTGACTGATTGATTGAATTGAATTGATTGATTAATTAATTAATTAATTAACGTAGAATGTGTGTGTGTGGGGGGGGCATGTGTGAATGCACACACACACACACACACACACACACACACACACACACACACACACTGTATGGTTACCAATGATTGTAAACAGAGAAAATAAAAGATTTAAAAGTGGAAAAAGTTCATTTATTTAAACAATGATAAAATTTTTCTCTGGGAAGTTGCACATATCAAATTTGCATGTATTTGGAAACCAGCACAGTCCCAACAGTAATTGCCTCCCCATCCCTTTACCTGTGGACGGAAATAAATCAAGCTTCTGAAACTTGTCATTGTTGGTTTATTAGGTGATAGTTAAGTTCATAGTTTAAGTTCAGAAATTAAGTGTTATACCATCATAGGTAATTTATAGAATTAGATGACAATAGAGCAGTAAATCTTTGTGATTATTAATTAGTGCTTAAGGAAATCAGACTAATAATTCATCCTAAAGAGAATGGTATGTGTTATATCAAGATAGCTGTAGTGATTCTTTATGTTTGTTAAGGTTTGTTTATTGTTAAAATGAATGAAATGTTTCCCCAGTCTTCTTTATGTGCCAACACTGTGAGTATTTTGTGACCTGAGATAATTTAATAAATGTTAACAACATTATTACATGTATGTATGTATGTATGTATGTATGTATGTATATGTACAACTTTTGCAGATGAACGGTATCGTCTTCTGTCCTCAATACCAATAAGCTGGTTTATCATCTTAAGCTTCGGTATCCTTGTGATTTCCAGCAGATTTGAAAGGTGACACCAGGGAAGAATGGAGAGCAGTGGAACTTTGAATGCAGTGCTTCTTATATGAGTAAATTAACATGTAATTTAAAGGTATAGGTGGAGGCAGTTCTTTCATAATAAAGTTGTGGATATGCTGTTGGAAATAAGGCCTTATATTGCCATGTATGCTGTCACAAATATGCCCTTAGACATGTCATGTGTATGCTATTGCAAATAAAGCCTTATACATGTTGTATGGACTATTGCATATAGGGACCTATCATGTCGTGGGCATGTTCTTGCCAATAAGGCCTTATAAATGTAATGTGCATGCAATTGCGAATCAAGCTTTATGCATGAGTCAGATAATCTGATGTGTGAATAATTGATAACTACAACTTTGTTTTAAATTAATTTTAATGGTTTGCAATAATTGGTTACATTGTACAGAATCAAGTGGGAGAGGAGAGGGTCATGCATATTCTTGCTCTGTCCCTGCCAGATCATATACACATCTTTATTGTTATCCATATTATAGTCTGTGTTTTGCATCTTACCAGGAAATTGATTGTTTGCTTTAACAAATGAAACACTGCTATTGTTAATATTTATGTATTTTACTGTGTTCATAATTGGCATATTTTGGCATATCTTGTTGCTGGAACACTGACAGAGATTTTATCCCTCCCCATTATGCCAGAGGCTAATATTATATGGACTTTGAGTCATCTATTCAGTTGTTAGATTTCCCTGGTCTCTAATGACGACCAGGGCATTATAAATGCCAATTGATTATTTATTGACCATGTGTGATATATGTATTAGATTTTGCAGTTGTGCTCATAGCCAAACAAAATGCACGTTAAGTAGCAATAATTAATTGTAATGTAAAACAGTTACACAAAAGTGGTTTAAGTAAAGTAAAAATAGAACTGATAAGCTCATTGTTATGAAAGCTGTAGACTAAAGGATGAACAAGTAATTGGTGTCAAAAGGCTAAGGTTTTGTACATTTGTATGTTTGCCTGTGGGTATACAGTAGAAACCAAATTGTCCAGGCTCGTGAAGAGGAGAAAACACAAAAAGAACTGAAACGTGTGAATAATTCGAAGTATTTTATTTGGTGCATGTAAGAAAAATCATGATTTTGTTTACATTTCTTTTTTACACATCTACTGGTGATTTTGAGAAATGTTTTGTAATGGTTCCATGTTTTTGTGGGCTGTCTAGCCTTCTCATGGCAGTATTAGTTCTCCTGGAATTATTTGAACCCTCTGTGACTTAACAAATATGCAACACTGAGACCATCATCATAAATCAACACACTTTCACATGCTTGAGAAGCATTGTGTATTAGTTCCCTCATTTCAGAACAATCAAAACTTTTGGAATGAAAGACTTGTGGAACAAAACTGCAATAATTTTCCTGTCTATCTGTGCTTCTTTCTTTTTATAATAATAGATACAAATGCAGTTTGGATGAGTATCCTTGAATGGTTATGAGTGTCTGAATCGCCTACTCACTGCAGGTTTCAGTTTGTGGTTTCTAGGTGCATTTCAATGACAAATGACCATATCTCATTCTTTAGACTATTTATGTACAGCTGTATACATCTCTGTTGCAAAAGCAAGGTTCTTGTTGGTAAGCTTTTCAAATATAACCCGGACTCATAGGTGCTGCATATCTGATCTGGCTTCAAGTTTCCTTCCTGTATGTTTTTCTAGAATCCTATGCGAAATGTGCTGGTTACAGCGTCACTGGCACTAAGGCTCTCTCCTTGTATAGCAGTTGCACAGATTCAATTCTGTTGTTTGCATCTGGTCAGCCATCCAAAGAAGCATTGAACTCACTTCTGTGTTGTGAACCTTTGGGAATGGAACCCCTGCAGAAGGCAACATCCTGTTATCATGTAAAGGCTGTTTCATACTCTTGAGGCTGTAAAAACTAGACAGTTATTACAAATTTTATTACCTTCAGTCTGTTGTTTTTTCTGCCATATGTGTTTGTATTCTTATCCTGTAATGTTTGGCCAGTTTAGTTACCAATTATCTCTGCTCAAAATTTTCAGTAAACTCAAGCTGTTGTGCTACCATCAGGATAACTGCCTTAATATTTCTAGGCGATGTGTGTTGGATCCGTTTGTGTTAACTATCCCTTTAACCTAACTGATACACAGTATAACATAACACAGTTGGCTGAAGGACACTAATACTGCAAAGACAACCAATCACCTGCAGCATCCCGTGTCTGCTACACAATGACCAGTGAACCACTGAAACAAATCTTCCCACCCCACTAGTGATGTTGACTGTGAAACACAGAAAGCAACGTTCCTGTCCTACCATGTCTTCTGCAGACTGTACTGCGCCCTCCCCCACTACCCCAACCCTCCTTTGCAAAGTAGAGTGTGGCATGGACAGAGGATGGAAGCATAGTTCACACATACCAGTGTTTATTTAAAAGAAAGTTGTGTGTGGATAATTGGGGTTCTGCTGTGTACTCATAAATGCCTTTCTCCAATTCTTTGTATTTACAAAACATTGACTGTAAATTCTCTTCAGTGTATCTGAATCTTGAAGTGTAGCAGTCCATTTGCTTGTCAACAAAAACATCAAGATCTAGACTGCTGTACATATCTCCCTACACATTTCCATTATTCTAGGTGTTCAGAAGTTAGCCAGAATGACTGTAGGATATGGAATAGGTCATAACTATAACCAGCAAGTTATAGGATTTGTTGGTATTATATAAGTACAAAAGCCTTTACAAGGCTTGTGAAGCTCTTTAAAATTCATCAACCAGGTAAAAGGAATGTATATTTAAGTGTCTGGGGGGGGCCGCGGTGGCGCAGTTGGTTGAGGCACTGCGCTACAAACCGGCAGGTCGCGGGTTCGATTCCCGATGGTGTCAGTGGAATTTTTCATTGGCATAATCCTGTCGGTCGCACTATGGCCCTGGGGTCGACTCAGCCTCTAACGGAAATGAGTACCAGGAATATTTTCTGGGGGGTAAACGCAGCCGGTGCGTAGGGCTGACAACCTTACCACCTTCATGTGCCGATTGTCTAGAAATCTGGGAGCCTCGACCTCCTGGAACCCTGTGGGCCTGTCCAGGCCTGTAATGGGACTGCTCTACCTTTTTTTTTTTTTTTTTTATATTTAAGTGTCTTTTTAATGCCACTTTAAAATATCATTTCTAATCCTTGTAGTTTTTGAGACTGTACTAAACTTAAAGATTTTGATTCCAGCACAGTAAGCACTTTTCTGCAAACATGAGAGCATATTAAGTGGGCTGTTATTGTTGTATTTATGCTGTGTGTGAATGCTGTAGACAGCTGAATTTGTCAGAAAATATTCTAGGTTATTTAAAAGGAAGTTTATTAATAAAAACTTCTTCTCATATGGAAGAAAGAAAAACTCAAACTTCTTAAACCATAAGTCTGCATGAATTTCTAGGTTTTGAACCACCATTATTCTAATAGTTTTCTTTTATAAAGTAGATATTCTTCTAATGTTAGATGAATCACCCCAACAAGTGATTTCATACTTCATTACAGAGTGAAAACAGGCAAAGTGAAATGATTCGAGTGTGTCACTTCTGCTCATACGGTCATCATTCTAGCCACATAATATATTCCACATAACGTAAGCATCATTTTATCCATTAGACTGTTTCTTGTATTTATCGGTTCTCTATGTACTTTTCATTGTATCCAATAACTGAAGGATATTGTGGTGAATTATTTATCAGAAATTCTATTTTGTTTGTCTTATCAAGATTTACGGTCTGCTTCACAGCAATAAATCTTTTATTTTTGTGAGAGACAGCTAGGTTCTCTGTTGTACTGAAAATGGCAATTTTCTAATGAGAAGTTTTGACTCTGGTGTCATCAGTGAATATTATCAGTTCTGCTAAGTTGTTTGTTGTTGTAAGTTTTAAGTTGTTTATGTAATGAAAAACAATGCCCTAGTACTGACACTGGCAGAGCTTCATGTCTTCTTGGCTGCTGAGCACTGCAATGGTTTTATTTTTCATCCAGCCATATTCTGTATCATAAGTCATGTTCAGAATTCTATTCAGAAATTGTATTCTGATGCATATTCGTTGTAATATGCAGTTATCTTCCTCTTTTTCCTTTTTGGTTTTGTTGTATTTTCTGTTGTTTCCGAATGGACACTTTGAATAACTGTGAAGCGTCAGTGAACATAAAATTTGAAATTATCAGTACATGTGAACTATGATTTGCTGGTTGTCCAACATGTAGGCTAATCACTATGCTGGCTACATTATCCTGGCCAATAAGAAGTGTGGTAGCATGGTACTATTTTCTGGTTGATTAGCTGTTGTGTCGGAAATGGCTACGGCCTTTGTCACTGGTTTAACTGGATGACATGCTGTGTTTCAAGATGGGGATAAGATGGTGGTAGTATTAACTCTTTCCTGCAACAAATTCAGTAAAATAAAATATCCTCTTCAACAGTTCGCATAGTAAAATTGTAAGATGTAAATTTGTCTCTCTGTACACCATTATGGCATATGGGAGAGTAGAGGTGTAGCTGTACTGTTTTCATAACCTCAGCACTGTATGGAGGTGAGTTTTTCAGCTTCATGCCTCTGCAACTAGTAAAAACAGTGTATACAAGAATTTTAATTTACTATTTGTAAGCCTCAATATAGTTGTGATTTTAAATAGATTTGCAAAGTTTTAAATACGGAGCCCACTAGCGTGGAGAGACGTTACTCAAAGTTTAAACACCGGGTTCTTGGTTTAGTTTTCTTTCACTGAAGTTGAATTTTAGGTTAGACTTATGTACTGTCAGGTTACTTAAGTCCGTTTCTTATAAACAATCAGGAATTAGATGCAGGTGAAATCTATTTAAATTGCTTAGCGTTATTGTGTTTTAGCCACTAGTCATAATATAAGAGGGTTAACACAACGTAAATATTTATTTCACATGTTTCATTGAGCTGTAATGTGAAGATTATGCATTGCAATAAGTATATCTGTTTTTTAGCGAATTTAATTATACTTTCCCAGCTACATAGGTTATATGATTTCAAATGATTTTATGATTGTGACTGATGAATTTAGAAGGATTGGAGGGAAGTTGCTATGTCCTGTTCAAGGAATTGCTTTAAAATGACCACATTTGCTTCCATTCCATTCATTGCTTTCAAATTCATTTTGTGTAATCTACATAGTTGATAAAGCATTCATAAGTGAACTTGTACAAGAAGTAATTATAAAACTCCTGTATGTGATTTTATTGCCTTTTCTATGTTTATGTAAATATATGTTGAGTTGGGTATGTAAAGCTCTGAAACTA
This sequence comes from Coptotermes formosanus, assembly GCA_013340265.1. Classification (NCBI taxonomy): domain Eukaryota; kingdom Metazoa; phylum Arthropoda; class Insecta; order Blattodea; family Rhinotermitidae; genus Coptotermes; species Coptotermes formosanus. The sequence continues at coordinate 1,854,214 of BLKM01000110.1, forward strand.
TTTATTTCTCTATAAAATATAAAACTAGGGGGGTATAGTTTTCAGTCTGTGTGTTTCAAATGTGAATTTGAAGGGACAAACTGAAAGAGTGTATCTGCAATTCACTTTAAGACCTTAGGTTGGGAGCCTTCCTTTACAATAGGCCAAATCTAATTCAACTGATTTCTTTTGATGCATCATTGCAGCCAATTGCCATTGAAAACAACAAAAGGCAATGAAAAGAATCTATGAATCCTGTAGTTTTAAATTACAGTCCTTAAAATTTAAATTACATTATTACTATGTTTGTAGCTGTAATACATTTATTAAGCCATTTTGATAACATAATTTTCAATAATATATTATTATTATTTTTTATGGTTTCGTTTATGCTGAACGTCTTTTGAATGGGATACTGAATTTGGTTCTGTTATTTTTTAGCTGAATGCATGGCTGTGAATTCTGTCTTCTCAGTTCACTATAATGGGTTTTTTACATGTTTCATTTGGGAGAAATATTTGTTCATGCATGCAGAAAGAACCAAATGCTGACAAAATAGTGCTTTAAATTAGAAATGTCGTCATTGTGTACTGCATGTAGCTGATAGGAATAATGCTTTTCTAATTCTTGACTTGGTTCCTCGATCTTAGATGTTCACAAGGTCAAATCTTTTAATTCAGTTAATTCCAGCTGCAAATTACCAATTGCTAAATTTCAGTAACATTGAAATGTATGTGTAACACCAGTTTCATTGATTTCTTAGACATTAATTATGAACAAAAACATTGGACCACTTGTTTATTGGCTGGAATCTATTTTCAAATTTTGTTTTTATATTACCCATACAAGTGATCAAACTATCCAAGTACAGGTCTTCAATTAATTTTTCTGTTTTATATGCATTTGTTCTCACTCTTGGGAAGTACTTAAATTTGAGAGTTTTAATATCATTTTCGAATAAAATTATTTTGCAACAAACAAATTTCTCTTCTTCATGCATATTTAAAGGAATGACCACATTTCTCTGAAGACATAAATTGAAATAATTAAAATTACTTTTAATGTGAGTTACTGGACAGAGTTTTATCAACTGGTTTTGATCACTGAGTTGCAGATAATGTTCTCAAATATCAGTCACAAGTATTTGAATTTAATCTATGCAAATTATATATCTGTTTAAAGTTTTACCTCCTTTAGTCTGTGAATTTTTGGAACACAGTCGTTAAACTATATGTGTTCAAGCTGAACGTCCTAGAGTTATATGTGTCAGAAGTTATAACATCATGTAGTTTTTCAGCAGATGCCATAGCACTCAGATATTCTTCATGAATTATACATACAGTGGAGTGATGAAGTACAGCAACCAGTCTGATTTTCTAATGATTTTATAAAGCCAATATTTTACCCTAACATGAATGGAGCATGATCCACTCTTACAGAAAAGTTTTTTTAATACAAAAATGCAATTATCCTCCATCACCAAAAGCCACAAATTCCATACTTTTGTTTAAGGTGTCAGATTCTGTGGTAGTATATGGCATTGATATTAATTTGAACAATTGTTTCAAGTTGACCTGGCTTTTCCCTTCATCCCCATGCAAAGTGACAAGTAAGTTGGTCCATAATACACATAATGTATTACAATTTGATATGGTAATTTTCTTCCTGCTTTTTGCTTTGTATCATGAAGGTATGATTTAAACCATTTTCCAGCTGTACCTGAAATTCCATAAAAGTATAATTTTGATGATAGTAATTCATGATTTATGCAAACGCATGACAAGCAGATGAGATATTCAATCTAACATTTATTGTATTATTTATAGCAGGCGCATACACACAATTTTTCATTCTGGGGGGGACTGACCCTGGGGCTATATATATAACATATGTTTGATTTTAAAAATTATGTTATAAAACATATTGTAAAAATAACTGTAACATAACACTGTTTGTACATTTATGTACATACAAATATAACTATGCATTTCATGACTGACTCACCTAATTAAACCACAAGGTCCTAGCTTCTTGGTTTTTTTAAGTGCGTCCAAGACAGGTTTGACCACCCTGTGATGTGTTGTGGGCAACTGTGGCAAAATTTGGTCTGCACAAGGGCGACATGAAATTCAGTGTACACAGACTGGAGAATTAATAAATATACATATTTATTTATTTATTTCACATTTCATAAGTTCAGGATTTATACAATGGACATGAAACTGGTCGCATAATTATATGTATAATGTTACCTGTGTGTTTGTCTATACACCATATGCAATAAAAATATACCAATAATAATAGGAAAAGTTCGTAGAAATGCAATTCACAACCTAGGCTATGGTGTCATTTAGCAAATTTTGACAAAATGAATTATTAATGTAATGCAATGTATTTTTCTATAAATAAACAGGCCATAAATTTCCAAAATTGCTTTGGCATTCTACCTGGGCTTTGCCAGGGACAGTGCAAAAGGAAGTCGTCTCATTTCAAATATCTCTGCGGGCAACATAACGCAATATCGCTGGCTACGGTTTGAGCGGGCCTGATCTAAGACATTTTAAATGTTACAATTTTATTTGCAAATTTCGAATGTACTAGTAATCAGCCGATTTCAGTGGCTGATTTCGGCCACGGGGTAAATGACGTGAAACGTTCTCATAGTCGTGTCTACAAAATCTGTGTTTAGAATTCTTGGGGGGGGGGGGGGCCGGCCAATTTAGAGCGCCAAGAATATCGTCTGTATTTTTTAAATTTCGAATGGGCGGCCCCTGGTCGTCCCCGTGGGTGCGCCCGTAACTTAGAGCCGAAGGATATCGTCTGTAACACTAAATAGTAAGAAAAGAGGCCGTGAAAAAAATTTATTGGGAAGAGGTGAGTTTTCTTTTCGGTAGTGGACTTTCAAATTCGTAACTTAGCATTTGCTTGAGCTGTGTGCTTGTCGCTGTAACGTCCCTTCCGTCGAAACGTTAGTACCTAGTTTCGCCGTTAAACTATGGTGCGCTACTAGTTACTGGGTGTTCCAATCGTTTTCGTCTCGTTCGCTCGTATAAATATCTTTGGTTTCCGTCATTGGGGACCAGGATGTGGCGTCACGTAGATGTGACATCGAGGTTCTGTGTTTCGCGTGTGTTAAATGCCTGCTTTAGTAAGTTCGATGTTTTGCGTGGTGTTATTTTCATGGGTTAGCAATGTGATAAACGGGTATGAATTAGTGTTAAGATACGGATTCTTCCTTTAAAGTCTAAAAGCATTTGGAAGCTTTTAGAGAGGGGAGAATCCATCATGGCGGCGAACAACAGGAATAGGACACCACAACACAAGAATATTACATCAATATTTTCTAAGCTGCACGATGCATTCGCCGATGTAGTGGCTTCACCGAAACTAGCAACTGATAGAAGAACATTGGATAAAACCTGGAAGCTAATGGACAAAGTTGTGAAACTGTGTCAACACCAAAGAATGAACTTGAAAAATTCACCACCTTTCATTTTGGATATTCTTCCTGACACTTATCAGCAATTAAAACTTATTTACTCAAAATATGAAGGTGATATGATCGAACTTCACAGGAATGAACATTTCGTCTTGTTCATAGAGAACTTATTTAGGAAATGCAAGCAGGCCATTAAACTTTTTAAGGAGGGGAAAGAGAAGATGTTTGATGAAAATTCGCATTACAGAAGAAATCTTACAAAACTCAGTCTAGTGTTTAGTCATATGTTAAGTGAACTTAAGGCAATGTTTCCAAATGGGATGTTTGCTGGAGATCAGTTTCGGATCACCAAGAGTGATGCTGCAGAATTCTGGAAAAACAGCTTTGGAAACAGGTACAGTTTATGCATGTAAAAAATTATATATATTTGTTCAGTATATTTCAGCAAATGATTTACATTCTTGTTACATTGTTTTCATGAAATCAGTTTTAAAATCATAACACCATTAGGTTGGATGCTTGTAGCCTTTATGTTTCAGGTGAAAACATTAGTATACCATTGTCTGTCTGTTCGTAATGAATGTTTTATTTATGTTTGTGGCGCCATTTAGTGTTTATGACGTATGGATGTTTAGGGAGATTGATTTTGGTAGGTATGTTAGTGAATATGATTCCGTTTAACACCCACATTTCAACATTAACTGCACTTTACAAGATTAGTCACATATAATCAGACCATCCACTAGTATATTATAGTGCTGTCACCATTCATTGTCACTTTTAGTATATGTAGGTGTGGTGTTGTGATCCAGCTGGGTTGAATTTCCTATGTTGAACTTCACATTTTACAGATGTTGCTGTGGAATGATTGTAATTATTTTGTTTTACTTGATGTCTATATTTTACACAGTTGACAAACACACACATTGATAGTTCCCTTTATTGCACCTGCACATATTGTTTACCGCATCTAGTGGCAAGTGTTTACCCTGAAAAGGCAGTGTTGTACACTAGTTCCACAGAGCAGGCATTTTTACTAGCATTCATTAAAGTTTATTAAGCAGTAGTGTGCAGGTATATGTGATGAAGACTTCTGAAGGTTGTCAACCAAGTCAGTGTGGATTTCCATAATTTCAGATGCTGATTCTGCATCCATCAGGGATTCATATGATGGATGATACAACTGTTATATACATACACATACAATTGTGTGGGGTGGAGGTGGGGGGATGTGATCTGTATTATTCAATCAGAAATGTGACTGTGCAGGGGCTGGGTTTTGCTGATATTAGCAGAATGATTGTGGGCCCTGTGCATTTAGTGGTAATAAATGCTGCCAGAGCATGCAGGTATACGGGTATGGAACCAAAGTTTGCTTGTGAATTATGCCCACTTCTATTGTATGCACATCTTTCTTGGATGTTCTGGCTTTGGATAACATTAATGTCGGTTCCAACCAACAGGTGACAAAATCACTCAGCGGGCAGTTTCTGTCACTGGCATCATTTAGAGGAGAATGTAGAATTGTAACGCTCCCCAGTTTTTTCATTTCAACTGTCGTGATGTGTTTGATATGTAATCTCTTTTTCTGAGCCAGGATAGCGAAGTCAGTGAAATGACTGGCTGCAGGCTAGAGCGCCAGTATTTGACTCTCAGCAAGGGTAGGGTTAGTTTTTTTTTAAATTCCAGCTTTTACTTCATCTTTCAAGTTCACACTGTGTCAATTTCTTATACTTTTAAATATGTGGTGTGTGATACCGTATTTTAGTCACAACTGGGAAACAGATATGTCAGTGACTTGATAGTGCTGTATCTTTTGCAGGATGTAAATTTTATGTAGGGTAATTGATGGCTTAATTTTTTACCTTCTAACTGACTGACTGCATGGAGCAGAGTCCTTATTGAGAAGGTAACAGGTCCTCAGTTATTCAAGCAGTTCCCTGCATTTTATGAAACCCGGAGGTTCATTACTGCATTTGTGAGGGCAGAGTCTTTGAGGAGTTTAACAGTTCTTAATGAGGTGACCTGAACAGTATTTTGTAAGGAGTACAGATCGCAAAGCTCCTCTGTCTGTAGTCTTCTCCGCTCCCCTGTTACCTCTTCCTCTTTAGGTCCAAATATCTTGCTCAACACCCTATTCTTGAACACCCTCAGCCTGTGTTCCCTCCTCAGTGTGAGAGACCAAGTTTCACACCCATACAAAACAACAGGCAAAGTTATAGTTCTGTATATATTAATCTTTATGTTTTTGGATAGCGAGCTGAGAGACAAAAGATTCTGATCCAAGTGATAGTGAACATTCCCTGACTTCACTCTGGTCTTAATTTCTTGATGAATGGAATTTTGATGTGTTAGGGTTGTTCCCAAATATTTTAACTATTCCACCCTTTCAGAGGATTTATTATCTATATTTATGTTGTGATTTTGTCCTGAATGCTGATCTTGAGACATGAACATGTACTTAGTTTTCTTAGCATTTACTTCTAGACCAATCTCCTCATTAGCAACTACTAAATCTTCTGCATTTTTCTGTATACTATGTATGCTTCCGCTCAATGTATTAATGTCATCAGCATAAACCAGAAGCTGATGTGTACCATTTAATTTCCTGGTTTGCCTGAAGCCTCCTAATGGCATATTCTAAAGCAAAGTTGAAAAGCAATGGTGATAGAGCATCTCCTTGTTTCAAACCATTCTTAATAGGAAACATGTCACAAAAAGTTTGCCTACCTGAACTCTGTTCTAGGTTTCATTTAGACACATTGTTATTAGCCTCACTAGTTTCATGGGGATACCAACTCAGTGAGAATATTATATAAGACCTTTCCCGTAACTGATTCATAGGCTGTCTTGAAGTCTATACGTGCCATATCATATTCCCATTTTTTTTTCTCAAGTATTGGAGGGATGCACAATATATGATCAGCAGTTGACTTGTCACATCGAAATCAGCATTGATGATCCCCAATAATTTCCTCTGCATATGGAGTTAACCTTGACAGAAGGATGCTGGATAAAATTTTGCATGTAGTTGTTATAAGTGATATGCCTCCATAATGACTATGTTCTGTTTTATTGCACTTTGTATAAATAGGTACAGTGTTTGACTCCTTCCACTGCTGAGGCAATTCCTCCTTCTTCCAGATGAATTAACAACTTTATGGATCTCAGAACAGATCATCCTACCTCTTGCGTTAATCAGTTCTGCTGGAATTTGATCAGTACGGGCTGATTTGTGTCTTTTTAGATTTCCAATAGCCATCTCAACCTCAAGGCACTGGGCTGAGGCACTAGTGGCTCTGCTGTATGTATTTGAGTCAGCCTAACATTGTACAATCAGTGGCTGCGAGAAATGATTCCTTCACATAGCTAATGTGCTGTGGTGGTCTGCAACCAGATCACCCTTTTCATTCTTTACTGTATTAGTTCTAGGCTGGTCTTAACGTCAATTGTGCCTTGATAGAGGTATTTCATATTCTTGTTTTTAGTGTTTGTTTCAAGTTCATTAAATTTACCGTTCAGATATTCACTCTTTTTTGTTCCTGAAATGTCTACAAGCTTTATGTCTTACATTGTTCAGATTATCTGCATTGATTTGGTTTTGGATCCTGTAACCACTGCATTTTACCCTGCTTCCTTTGACATAAAAATTGTGAACATTCTTCATCAAACCATGGTTTATGCTGCTTCCGTTCATACAGACCTAGACTGTCTTTAGCTGAGGTTTTGATGTTCTCCTTAATGTTTTCCCAATCCCTATTTATGTCCTTATTAGGAGTTAAATTTTCCAAAGCTGCGAACCGTTGAAGTCTTACCCTTATACTGTTTCATAACTTCCAGCTCGCTTAGCTTCTTGAGATTAATATCTTCACATGAAACTTTTGGGCTGTTTGTTTACTTAGTAACAGTCTTTCCCTAAATTTGCAACCACCAAATAGTTAAGTAGAGTCGATGACAAACAACATTCTTGTCTAACTCCTCTTCCAGTCGTCACACCTCTCGTTTCCCCTTGGTCCAGTCGTACTGTAACACTATGATGCATGTACAGTTTGCTGATCAGTCTTCTTTCGCGCCAGCCGATACCGGTTTCTTTTAGGATCTGCATTAATTTGGTCCAGTTTCCACGGTTAAATTCCTTCTGCCAGTCTGTGAACCAAGCACACAATTCTTTGTGTATGGCCAGAGTTCCTTCTGATATTATTATCAGCATCCCAATTGCGTCCCTAGTTCCTTGTCTTCTTCTACATCCAAATTGTTCTTCTCCAAGTACGTCGTGGGTTTTGTTTGAAGAAGAAGAAGAAGAAGAAAAGAAGAAGAAGGAGGAGGAGGAGGCTTGTATAGCAGTTGTTAAATTATTACAGTTGTTACATTGTTCCAAACAAGTGTACTGACTTCCTGGCGTTCGGTAAAATGAGTCGGTGCTTCGGATGTTGCACATATGGTTTTGGATTTTTCCATGATGTCTTGTGTTTGTGTTTCATTACGGCAGCCTCTTTAGAATTGTAGATTTTGTCACGTTAGTGGCACGTACCTGTAATAAGTTAATATCCGTATGGATGCGTACTCATGAAGAGTCAAGTCCAATCCGACTCGCAGAGACGCAGCAGAGACTATGTGGCTTGCTTATAATGGCTGCGTGCGGGAGTGCGTGATATCAGCAGAATCGAGTCCCGCGAGCCTTGCCGAGTCAAAGAGTCTGGATGCCGCATGTTTCATTTTCGTCAGTCGGACTCAAGTGACCGTGCGTGACGGCCGCTGCTTTGAGTCAAGAAATGAATGTGTAAATGTTGATTACTTGAGTTAAGGGCCACTAGGCGACCTACGATGCCTCTCGTTGTAAAGACCGAACCAGAGGCTACGTAGCCAGCGTTTGGGTACAAGTGGCACAGGAGATGGGTTAGGTATTCCGAATTCCAGTTTCTTCATGTCTGTTGGGTGCACTCGCTTGTTTCATCTCTTCTGACGCAACCTCCTCATCCACAGAATTGTGTGCAAAGTAAGCAGGTTAAAATTTTCTATCGCTCTAGAGTTCTTGTGCATTATTCAAAGAGTTCCTAAAAGCTTACTGGATATGCGCGGGCTTGATTTGACCAGACTCGGTCGGTGTGCATCCCCGCTGACTCTAAGAGTCTGGACTAGTCTCGACTCTCTTGGTGGGTATGCACCCTGTGAATGTGACGGATGATAATGTAGGCTAACCCTTTTCTGTAGGCGTGTATTTTTGTATTCTCAGGTGTACTCTGGGGGGTGATTCCGCACAAAGTGTTTTGTTGTCCTGTTATAGGTCTATAACCGAACTACGTTCCGGTAGTGAATGTGTTTGTGTTCCTGCAGGTTTATGACTGTTATTAGTGGGATATATAAGCTTGCTTTGTCCGAACCCCCCCCCCCCCCACGTGTTTTGTTGCAATATGTATTGCTCAGAAATGGCGGTGCCTGTCGAAGTACGTACATAAAAGCAGGATAAAAATTTCAGACGTGGGAATCCCCGTCGTTGAAACTAAGTGGTATTAAAGAGTCCTGGAACTGAAATATCGGGGTTAGGATTCTGCGTATTTTCGCTATGCAATGATAGGTCGACATTGTAAACGTGGGACGAGGTGCTCACAAAAGTTTATCATTACGTGATCCCTGCTTCTGAAACTTCAAGGATGGTATTAACTTTGTTATTGGGTGGAACTATAATTTTACCTGTTGTTTTGTATGGGTGTGAATCTTGGTCTCTGACACTGAGGGAGGAACAAAGGCTGAGGTTGCTCGAGAATAGGGTGCTGAGGAGGATATTTGGGCCTAAGAGAGACGAGGTGACTGGGGAGTGGAGAAGACTGCATAACAAGGAACTTAATGATCTGTACTGATCACCGAATATAGTTCGGGTGATCAAATGGAGAAGAATGAGATGGGCGGCACATATAGCACGTATGGAGGAAAGGAGAGGTGTAGACAGGATTTTGGTAGGGAGACCTGAAGGAAGGAGACCACTTGGGAGACCCAGGCGTAGTTGGGAGTATAATATAAAAATGGATCTTCGAGAAGTGGGCTAGGGGGCATGTACTGGATTGAGCTGGCTCAGGATAGGGACAGTTGGCGGGCTGTTCTAAATGCGGTAATGAACCTTCGGGTTCCATAACATGCGGGGAATTTATTGACTAGCTGAGGACCTGTTAGCTTCTCAAGAAGCACTCTGCTCCATGGAGTTAGCTAGTTATTGGGTTGAAGTAGAAGACCACGTTAACGATCTGGTCGCTTTGCCCCACGGGGAAGGTGATATTATGTCCACTGATAGCCTCGGCTTGCCTCGGAGACGATGGGAATGTGGTAGCGCAGAGATGAATCCTGGCCCTTGCTAGAAGTTGAAACTTGTTCTGTAATACCGTTATAAATATTCAGGTGAATATGTTCTGCTAGGTAAAACAATGGATAGGCTTAAAAAGGTAGAGTTGTCCCTGCGCGCCATGAGGGCATATAGGGACCTCATCGCTAGATGAAGATGAATGGTTAGCTACACGCTCCGGGCGCTTTACCCCGGGGGAAGGAACCTCCTGGGCCCATTGACTAGGAGGCTGCGTTTGCCGCAGGGCCGGTCTGGACATTTTGGAGAAGACAGAAGTCTCTTACACCTGCCGGAAATCGAGCCACGTACTGCCCACCCCATAGCCTAGTCGCTATATCGACAACCTTTTCACGTCCCTAAGACAATGGGTATATTACTGATCAGGGGTCTATAGATTTTCCATGCATCTGGTCGCCGTCACAAAATTTCATGTGCCAGAAGGGTGACAAGAAGCAAGTTCGATACTTGAGGACTCGCAGATATTAGGCGCGTCGGTACAGAATTTAGTCGCCATGGGCCATCTGGCGCTTGCGATGTATGAAACCGTGTTACCGATTACATGGAACTTAATTTTGCAGTCTGTTAAAAATATTTACCCGATTTTGAAGCAGAAATGGGATGTTGAGGGGACGAGTCGTCCTGGATTGTGCTGATAATGTGTCAGTTTTTCATACTTCTTATGTTTGTCGTATTTTATCGCTTCCTGCGCTGCAGTAGGGATGACTGTGACAGTCGGCTGTCACCGGTGTAAGCTTTTGCCTGATGCCAAAAATATACTGTAGTCGTATATACAGTCACAAGCACCGGTATGAATGGAGCGAGCGACGTGAATGGGTTGAGTTGACGAGCGGGTACTGTGGGGGTGTGAGTGACGGAGGAACTGCGACGAAGCAAGGCCGCCGACATATCGAGCGATGCCGCAGTTGGGTAATGCTGCACGATGATAAATTATGAGCCGCGACAGCTCAGTTATATTGTATGAGTGTGAAATTTGGTCCCTTGTCCTAAAGCAGTACTTTCCAACCTTTTCCTCGCGTACCACTATCATGAACAAGTCATTTACTCGTACACCGGCTACTGAAAGTGTGAATAACGTAGTTTGTAATGTTCTAGTTTAACGTTACATATAGTTCGTAAATGTTTTTGTTTTCGTTGGAATACATTTCAACAATTTTAGTAATGCAGTCAGAATCTTTTAAATTGAAGTATGGAAAGAGTTATATTTCCCAAACAACTTCGCGTGCTAGCAAGCGACCGTCTGCATACCACGGGTTGAAAAGAATTGCGCTGAGGAAAGAACAGATTGAAGTCGAGAACGCTGGTGTGAAGAGAGTATTTGACTTAAGAGGAAAGGAGGAACAGCTGGAGAAATTTGCCTTATGAAAAACTGCATAGTTTGCACCTTGACGAAGTGTTAGTACGAGGAGCAGGGCCGGATTTAGCCTAAGGCTACCGCCATCACCGTGACTGCTGGGGACCCCAGACGGCGGGACCATTGTTTGAAAAATAGATTGTGAACGTTTAGTCCCTTGAAATTCGACGTAAAATAATTCACATCGCACTTCGTCTCAAAAATTAATTTAATAAAATCGATTATATTGAACAGGAGATAGTTGAATTTTATGAATGTACTATTATGGAGCAATTGATTGTGTATTGCCGGGAAAAGGTACATGTGTTGTGCAGCTGAAGGTTAGCATTGAGCACATGGCAACTGAAAGGCTAAGGTTTGGTAAAGTGAAGTGAGTTTTCGATCGTAGTGCAAGTATAATTATAAACAGCGAACATAATTTATACATTCAGAGTCATTTTTGTACAGTAGTACAAGACGCAGCTTGCGACCATTAGTTCTTCACGCTGTACTTCATATAACAATTTGGTCGCCTCTCAGTTTGTGATTTTCTACATTTATGGCCAATCGGCTCTTAGAGACAGGGGCCTTAAATCGTGTTTTGCGTGCAAAAGAGTGTTAAACCAGTCTTGATTATTAGGACGATATAATAATGGGATAGGTGAGGTATGTAGCATGCACTGGTGAAATAAATGCTTAGGGAATGTCTGTTTCGAAACCCCCAGGGGTGATGGGGTGAGGCGGAGAACCCTCTTGCAAGATTGACGTTGATGGGAGGATAGTATTAAAACCGTGAACATGAATGTATTATGGGATGTGACGCTGTGTTGTCTTGCATATGGTTGCCAACATTCCGGCGGGGCGTGATGTCACCTTATTCCAGGTGTTGTGAAGATTGGGGAAGCAGTTTCTTCCGAGACGTTGGTAACTGGGTAGCAATTACACTGCGTCAGGTCTAGGCAGTCATTGATATTAACCCTTTAAAGATGAAGCGTATGTGTTTTATATAAGCACTCAGTGCGTACCGTGCTGTAAACACTCTCCACTTCGCTTATAAAAACCAGTCTCTTAATGTTTTATAAGGCAAAAGTTGCTGTGTGTTCTGAGATGCGTACAAAACATAAACGCAATGTGGGCACCACGTAGAATTTTTTAATGTTAAACCTGGGGATATGTAAAGTTACCGCTAGGCTTTAAAAGGTTAATAGTGGCCACCGCGGGAACCTCAGGTCTCGAATATCAAAATCTGTTTTAAATAGACTGTTGTAGGTTGTTTGTGTTGGCTGGATTCATTTGGTTCAAGGCTTCGTCCAGTGGAGTGCTCTTGAGAATGCGATAGTGACCCTGCCGGTTCCGCGAAAGTAGGGAATTTGGAGACCCGCTGACTCTCTGTTTCTTAGCAAGGGCTGCGCTTTGTGGAGTCACGTAGCTCGGGATTCGATTCTCGCTGGCCCTGGGGCCCACCCAGCCTCCTGTACAATGGGTACCGAGTCTTTCCCGAGGGTAAAGCGGCCGGAACGTGGAGCTAGCCACCCCACCAACTTCTAGCGCCGAGGCTAACGAAGGAGTATAGCTATACCTCTACTCCCCCTTGGGCGTAATGGCCTGTATAGGGTCCCCTGTACCTTTACCCTAGACCATCCATCGAGTCTGCCAGGTCTTCTGGCCACTGGATATAACGAAACCAAATATATTTGCCGGTTTGCCGAGAGGGAACGTTGTTAGGAGTAAAGGGAGCTGGGAGCTGAAAGTAGCTGCTATTGATCGTGAAGACATTTTAACAGAAATGATACCCACTTATACCAACGTGACTGTAAGCCAGGATCGCAGTGCGGGTAGGAAATTCTCCGTTCTAGTGGGAGGCACTGTTGTTGAAAAGAGGGATGATCTAGCGACGGCGTTTGCCTCATGTACATCCGTGCTGGTGACATCTCTTTGACCGTATTGTATAAGGAACCCACCTTCCTCGAAGTATTTCTGGAGTTGGCAACGACGCATTGAGGCTTCTAATTCATCCCGCGCAGTCCCTCAGAACAGCCTTGCTGTATGGGACGAGGAGGCGGAGTTTGAATACATTTGCATTGCTAGGTAATGTTAACAGTACTGTGGCCAAAAGTAGACGGACGTATGTCGCAAATATGGCGATGGAAGTGTGGGAGAGGTGGAGCAGTGCCGACCGACTGTTCAATTTTCGCGTTCCGCGTTTGTTTGGCGCATGTTGTACCCCGGGGATTATGCGACCGGTTCTGTAAGCTGACCACCCACCGCCGTCTGGTGTCGGGATAAATAATGTGTGTAGCTGTACCTCCACTCCGCTATACGTACGAGTAATCATGATGTGGTACCTGACAGTGGGCGCCGGCAGCTTTACCTTTGAAGCCGTCAATTACTTAGTTGAGGCATAGCGTTCTGCATATGGCGTCTGCTCATAATTTGCCTCGTTTTGTGTCTCCCGCCTATAATTTCACTACCATCGTTTGAACTATATATTAAGGCGTAATTCGAAATGTGCTTGGGTTTGGAATCTGCTGGCCTCTTATCATGAACGTTTTCATGATTTACACAGTTTTCAGCCCAAGTTATAAATTAACACCTTAAAATCTAGCCCGTTTGCTGCCATGATAGTCATTTGTTACTAAGTGTGTATGAACTGTGCAGTTGATATACAGTCATTACAGAAGCGAAGACTCGATGACCATAGTTCGCATTGTTTTTGCATACAATGTGTTTACCCAAAGTCCCACCTAATCCTTTCAGGATCTACCGTATGTAGCAACCTGGAGTGCCATACAACGGTTATGTGTCACACCATTTTGAATTCAGTAACAGTAATCAGTTGATATCTTCGCTCCTCTGGGATATTACGCAGCGTTGTTGGGTAGTTAGATACCGACGTTCGGGCACACTCTATCGGCGCCATCTTGACCATTGAGGATAGGAGGGATAGGTTCTCCCGAAACGTCGGTAACTACCAGTCAACGCTGGGTAACATCCCTGAAGATCGAAGATCTCATTTACACCGCGGCGGAAGCCTGAAATTAAGGAACAGTAGTCAGTTGTTGAGGCCGATGGATTGACATTGAATATGACCTTCTACACAAACGTGACGGAATAAACAGTAACAACTGTGTATAGTAGGATTAATTCCGTGAAGTCTCCGGCTCCAGGCGCCGGTAACGTTAGTGGGCCTTGGGCAGTTTCACAAGTCGGGAGAGTGCGTGAACTCGGGTGCTCGTGGATCAGTGTGTTTCTGCAGTCAGGGTGGTGGCGGTGCCGGTATTCGTCTGCTTACGTAGTTACTGCAATCATATGACGGAGGGACCCTAAAGTTTGTGAGACTCACGCTGAAGGTTGTCATGCAAAATGGCGAGGATTTTGTCGATGTAATTCTGCTTGTGATTTCGATGTATGTTGTACAGTACCAAATTGAAGTACTAGAAGACTGTGTGCGATTATAATGCTATTTACGACCGAGCCCAGCGTTTTTATTAGTACGAATGTTTTAACGTTTTGTTAACATTACTTGAAGCTGAATCTCTTTGTTCTAAAGAAAGCAATAGGGCAGACTCAGCTTTGTTTTACCTTTTATTTTGAAGAAGCCTAGTATCGATTGAGTTAGTTTCTAGGCGCGTTCGCAAAATTGCGAAAAGCCACGGTTAGCTTCGTAATGTCGGTCTGTCTGTCCATCCGCCCGCATGGAATAACTGGGTTCCCTCTGGACGGATTTTCATGAAATTTGATATTTGAGGATTTTTCGAAAAGCTGTCCAGAAATTCAAGGGTTGTTAAAATTTGATAAGAAAGACGGGTGCTTTACTTGAAGACTTATGTGCATTATAATAATATCCCGCTGAATTCTTTGTAGAATGAGAAATGTTCCAGGCAAATTTGTAGAGAAAATCAACGCACATTGTATGTTCAAGAACTTTGTTCCCCGAAAAACGTGCCATTCAAGAGATAATGTGGAAAAATATCGTAGAGCCAGACAGGCCACAGATGACAATATAATACGGCGCATGCGCTTTGCGTGCTTGATAACTAAAACAAGAGACACACACTCAGAATATGTAATATTATTACTTTTCCGTGGTAGTAGTGATTACGCGAATGCGCGTCGATGTTAAAATTCTATTGCCTGTTTTGTTTGCACGGCAGTCGTCACACGTTGTCACACGTTGACAATCGATCACATGTGTACATAGAGAGCTTGGTGATGAATGACATAGTGTAACTATAAAGTGTGTGAAAGCGGCGCAATTACTCCAGCGTTCTCACTGGTCATGGCTGGAGCGTCATCTGTCGTCACTGACAGAACTTATGAATGGGAACATTTATTTCCAGAAGGCTAGCTTGAAAGCTTTAAAATTTGTCTTCATATTTGGTCTTCCTATATAACGGTATTGCTGTCAGCAGCTGCTACTTAACATTGCCGTCGTTTAAGGCATTGTGTCCCAACAAATGTTCCCTGTAATTTTTTAACAGCTGCGCGGACCTGCTGCTGCTGCTGCTCTGATCAGAAAATGTTTATACGACCTGACGACTGCGCGGCCGCTCACCCGCGCAGTTTAGAAGGAACAGTGGTCCCAACCTTTCTTCCACGGAGCAACGCGTAAAATAATTGTTCATGTTTGACACCAGAAAAAGTAGACAGCGGGGAACGCAGTTCAGTTACTGATAAATTATAGTTAAAGGTAAAGCAATCCCTGGACAGGCCCTTAGGGTTCCAGGAGGTTGAGGCTCCCAGATTTCTAGACAGTCGACACATGAAGGTGGTAAAGTTGCCAGCCCTACGCACCGGCCGTCTTTACCCCCCAGGAAATATTCCTGATACTCACTTCTGTTAGAGGCTGAGTAAACCCGACCGAAGGGATTATGCCAATGAAAAAATCCACTGACACCATCGGGAATCGAACCCGCGACCTGCCGGTTTGTAGCGCAGTGCCTCAACCAGCAGCGCCACTGCGGCCCCCATAAATTGTATTTAAGAAAATGTATTTGTAAAGAGCTTCTATACCTTGTACATCAGATATTTGTAAGGTTAAAAGTGAAGCATTTTTCCTGTATTGCGACGGGTGTTTAGTGTTTCAAACTTTTTATGCATTTATTCCGCGATTTGTTGGGGAACTGCGAATCACTTTCTGCGGAACCCTGATTGGGAAACACTGGTTTAAGGTCAAACAAAGGTAAAATTTTCCCTGTGCACATAGGCGAAACTTGGGGGATGCAAGTGGGGCAAATGGGCCTCGAATATTTTTTGTGCTTAAGAATTGTTTTGGCTGTTGAATTGACGAGAGGCAAATAAAAAGAAATAGAAACATATTCCAAACAATTATTTGGGTGGTATAAAGACAAAAAATAATTTAAAAAAACTGCGTTTTGCGGGACACAGAATAGAGGTATAGTCGATTTTGCGTTTATTGTTCATAGCCTGTGCCTCTGCACGCCATATAGTCGTACTGGGGGAATCGACTTATAGCTGTACTCATTCTTAACCTTGGCACTAGATGGAGGTGAATGGTCAACTTCCCACCCTTGACGGCCAGCTGAGGGTGGGGACCCGGTACCAATTTAGTAGCAAGCTGGAGACCCGAAGCCGGTCTAGACGTCTTGGAGACGAGAGGAATCTGCAGCCTTTGCCATGATTCGAGCCCGGAATTATCCAGCCCGTAGGCTATGAAGACAGGATAAATACATCACAGACATCAGTTGAGTCATGTAGCTGAAGGCTAAAGAAATTTCAAGGTCTTTCCTCAGTTGTTCAGTGTCATCGGGAATACGTTTCGCTCTTCTAGTGAAAGCAGTCCGCGATAATTGGACCACCTTTTAAAGCCTAGCGGTTACTTTATGTGTCACGAGGTTTAACATTCAGGAATTGTACACGATACTCACATTTCGTTTATGTGTTGTGTACGGATCTCGGAACAAACAGGGACTTCTGCCTTATACAGCTTTAACAAATTGCTTTTTTATAGCCGATGTGGAGAGTGTTTACTGCGCGGTACGCACTGGGTCCTTATATAAAGCAAATAACGTTTCTTCTTTAATTGTCGTGTCCACATGCATTCGCGAATAAGAATAATAATAATAATTACAATTACCAATTTACTGAGAAGCCATTTTGTTTTCCTCCAACAAAACGCTCAAAGCATGAAAACTTGTGTAAGTAACATGAAAACTTGTGTATGTAACATGAAAACTTGTGTATGTAACATGAAAACCACAATGCAACAACCATTCAAACTTTTGCCTAGAAACGCGTATGCTTGGTAAGAGTGTGGGTGGGACCTGTACTTCAAACCCTGCAGTTGAAGAGGTAGGTCCCATTTCAAAACCTCAAAAACGTTACCAGCTAAGGCATATTGGCACCGTCTGGTGTGTTTCACAGTACATAGATTTTAACTTGGGTGTGAACTTTTACACGATAAGACTGACAGTGAAAATATTAAAAAAAGGCCACTGCTGGTGCCTGCACCTCGTTAAGCAGCAGCCTTCATTCAGCGCCACCCTGGGGACCTGTAATTCAAATGCCACCGTTCTGTTGCACCGTACGTTCGTGAATGCTTTCAGGGATATACGGATTTAAAAACCCGTCTTTCTCGAGCACTAGTTGGAATTTAAATCCTAACATCATTGCCGGCTTAGAAACCCCCCCTAAGAATACAAGTTGGCCGTCGGCGACGAAGTGATTTTAATCCCAGCCAAGAACTACCGCTATATGGACGTGGTGGTAAGTTGTCCTCATTTTCGTATTTCAGATGCCGCCGCTGGCAACATGTTGCTCGCGAGCGACAGGTTGGGCGGCTGGGAACTGTGAAAAGATCAGTGAGGAAGTAACAATCGTCAATCACAAATTTTTGTGTTTTATTGCTTGCTACATGTTTCGGCTTGTGTCGCAAGCCATCGTCTGGCAGTGCAAAAAATGTGTAAAGAAAGGTTGTGTTAATACCGCCCTTTACAATAATGGTTTCATAGATATCTGCGATCTCGGCTTTACAAAGTATGCGTTGTATTAGCCGAAACTAGGCAAAAGTCGGGATTGAATTCATTTATTCATTCATTCATCCATTCATTCATCTTGTAGTCTGTCTTACGACAGGTCCATAGCTTCTCCCAAAGTGAGGTCTCAACAGAGTGCGATTTAATGCTTCATCTTTCAATTTACAGTATTGTCTCTTTTAGTTAAGATCGTCCAGTAGCTGCATAGCCTTCTCCCTCGTCTTCTCGTCACTTCAATCCTTCCTGGAATCCCTTCCTTCAGTCTCATGCTTTAGAAGGCATTTCGTACACCTTTTCTTCTGTTTATTGTACGTAAGATATGCCTTTTTCCCATGACTCTGTGTAATATATATTTTTTTTTACCGAGAAGGGTAATCGGATATGTCATGTTTATATAGATTGCTGGTGACTTTAGATCCTGTACATTTGTTAGTGCTACGAAAGAATAATTGTGGAACATTTCTCATAAATTTTTCTCCATTTTTTTTTATAGTTATGGCATTTCTTTCACATACATTGTGTCTGAAGGTACATCAGATCGTACACAAAATATATCAGAAACACTACACAGTCTCTGAGTACAGACGTTTGGTGTATGACTGGCCACATTCTTGCCATAGTTTTGAAGCACCAGATGATCGGTCTCGCGCTGCGGAGGTCCGGGTCGATCGCAGGCCAGTCCGTGTGTGGTGGACAGAATGTAACTGCGACGGGGGTTCTCTGAGGGCATCGCCACCACCCACCTAGTTAATATCATTCCAGCAGTGCTCCGTGCTCATATTTGGTTCGTCTACCATCGACGCTATACAGTATATCCTTCCCGAACTCAGTTGTAACTATACGCCGTCGAAAATAATTAAACGCGTGGGCAACAAAATTGATGAACGCTGAGAAATCTAAATTTGTGTGGATAAACGGGGGCGGTTACTCACTTAATTGTCGCGGAAGCTGGCAGCGTCAGGTACACACGCATTGTGTAAATGTTTAATGTGCAAAAATATATATATTTTAAGCGATTGAGGGCCGGGATGGCATAGGGGTGTAGCGACTCTGTATGGTCTGGACGGTCCGGGTATCGAATCCCGGTGGGGGCCAGATTTTTCCTTACCCGTACAAACGGGCCTTGGGGCCCACCCAGCCTGCTATACAATGGGTACCGGGCCATACCAGGGTGGTAAAACCGCCGGAGCGTGGCGTTAACCACCTGCCCCTCTCTGGTGCCGACTTTAAAGGAACAGTGGACTTGTACTTCTACTCCCCCTTTGTTCCTCCATGGCAAAGTATAGAGCGATCATTACCTTTCGCAATTTGAAGGGGGGGGGGGTTGTACGTAAGCGTCTGTGTCTCACGGAACAGAATTTTTCCCATAACAAATTCGAGCAGAGGTGTTTTGCCCAACATTTTGTGGTCACACCCACTAACCACCGTGCTGGGCGGGGGATCCCGTTATAATCTTTGCAGTCAACAGCGTCGTTGAATAAAACTCATTTTTTGTGCCCCACTCTCTCTCGCATTGTCTCTCTCTGTCTCTCTTATAACATCCACATCTGTGGATTTACCCCGTGTGTCTGTGTTTATGCTGACAGTACCACGTCTGCTGCAGGTATGTAGTTTACAGCGTTTGGAACTCAGCAAGACAGCCAATGTACCTATAACGTTAAGATTGAGGCACTTTCGCGTAACCATTGTTGCCGTGAAAAAAGCAAGAAGTATTACATATTTGTAGTGTATGTCTGCAGCCTTAGTTATACAGCATGCCAAGCGCATGTACCACCATAGTATATTTTCGTCTGTGGCCTGTCCGGCGCTACTATCTTTTCCTACATGATCTTATAAATGACACGATTGTTGGAAAAAGGTTATTTAACATAAAACGTGTGTTTTGGTTTTCTCTATAACTTTTGTCTGAAACATTTCTCATTCTAAGAAGAACTGAGCGAAATATTATCGTAAATGCCCATAGGTTTTCATGTAAAGTGCCTGTTATTCGTGTCAGATTTTAATGAAACCTGAATTTTCTCGACATGTTTTCAAACATACTCAAATTTCAAAGCCTTCAAGGTATTCTGAGCTATTTTCCAAAGTGTCGAACTGTCAGAAGAATGGAATTCATTCTGAAGGACGCCACAGTAGATATTAATAATTCGCCAGTAATTACAGGTGGCCCACGCGACTCGTTAAACGGGGGTCCCTATAATTGTTGGAGAAATTACTCTTAGATCTCTCAGAATATTGTGTCTTCTGTCAGAAGAACGGAATTCAGTCCGAAAGCCCCCACAATAGATGTTAATATACGTTTTGGGAGTCTCCCCAGAACCGCGGACCCCCCGCGCCGTGTGGTCTGCGGGAGTCTTATGTACACCACTGCTTTTGAGCAAGAACACTAACTAATTAACCAGAATTTATTGATCCAGAATGAAAAGACCGACGAACGTACTAGACATCACGAAGGTAGGCAAATAAGGTCTAGGAACTGTAAAACCTTTGTTATTGCAGTGAAATGGATAAGCTGACTATGTGTTTTTCGGCTGTGGGGTTTTTGCAATTTTAAACAAAACACGCTTGCGGGTTTTAGTTCTCGACAAGACTTTTGTTAAAGGCGGAGTTTTATTGCAGTTGATCTCCGCCCACGTTTCAGACACCTACGCTCTGCTCGAAGGTAGGTTAATGACTGGCTAAGATGTATGCAAATTAGCTTCAGAAAGGAAATGCCGGTACTGAATTTATTTATCCAACAGTAAAAACAAGGTACTGTATGAAGAAATAAGCAGAGTCCAGTGATAATATCCCTACACGTAGTGTTCTTATTTGCTGGAATATAATTATAAGTGTCAGTATGAGACAGCATTAAGTTTTCCGCTTAATTTCGTTCACGGAAAATAAAAAGTAGCTGTAAGTCATCACAGTGTTGTATGTGTGTGTGTTCCCGTCCTAAATTTTGAACCAGTTTAGCAATTTTCACGAAACTTTTTCTGTACGTTATGCCGTTGCTGGACATCCCAATGTTTTACTTCTTACTTTGCTGTAGCATGAAAGGCAAAAGGTAGGTTAATAACCAGAAGCTGCACTTGCGAACTTAAGAGGTGGAGGGGCCACGTGCTTTAGGGTTCTGAAATCATGTGTGTTACTAGGTCTTTCGAAGGTGTGGAACCTTTCCTGAGGAGATATTATTTTGTAAAATAACAACATGGCGGCCATGGGAAAATTGCTTTTACGTATGGGTTTGATGTCGGTATCTAATGAACCACTGACTTTAGACGAGTGAAACTTGGTATGGAAATGGAGATGGGTCATAAACTTACCTACGTATTATGTGTGGAATATTGTTAAACAGTTATGTGTGCGGCGATAGTGTGAAACCAGAGGTTTATCTGCCGAATGTGAGTGTATAGAGTTTGTACTTAAGACAGTAAGTTCTTCATAAGTGTAACAGTGGTGGTGGTGGTGGTGGCGGCGGCGGCGGCGGCTTTCAGTTCTGCTCGCAGCTCGGTTTATTATCGTTTTGTCCATGCCACGTTGCGTTAACTCTTGTGTGCGCCTATCCTGTGCGTGAGCGGAGCTGTTTGTGAGTGGTTAGACGTTCGTGTATGCCAGACATTATGCTTACTGGGTTTAAGTGGACCCGAGGTTAATTGTGTCCATGCCTCTAAGAGTATTAAATAAATCAAAATTGGGTCCTCATTTCTGTCGTTGCCCTTCTTGCAGCCAGATTTATCCCCAGAACGCAGTGTGGAGTCTCGTTTGTGAGTTAAACATGTGGGGTAGTGAGGCGGCACAGGCTTCATAATGCTCGTACTCTGCGTCTTACCTTCTCGTTTCGTCGTTGATGAAAGTAAGTAAGCTGTCACAACTGCCGCACTATACAAATACAGCAAGGACTAATTGTTAGCCTAACTGCAAAAGATTACCGTTGAATGTCAGTGGTCGTCTTTATGTTGAGACTGCTTCGTGATTTTGTGTAGGTCCTGTGTCTATGCAGCGAACCTCAAACTCATGTTACGTACGTACGTACGTACACACACACACACACACACACACACACACACATACATACATACATACATACATACACACGCACATACATAATACATACATACATACATACACACGCACATACATACATACATACATACATACATACATACATACACACATACATACACACATACATACATACATACATACATACATACATACATACATACATACACACACACAATACATACATACATACACACACACACACACATACATAC